>VDFB02281492.1:478098028-478120269 GCA_007258455.2 Sequoia sempervirens
AATTTGATTTCATTATTTTCCAGTCAAACTGTACTGTGATATATCAAAATAGTTGTTTAAAATAAATAAATATTATAATCAGATTTTGAACTTAGAAGATCAATATCTTAAATTTGCTTTTTACTTTGAACTGATTTTTAAAATAGAGATTAGATTTCCATTATCTTAGAAAAATCAGAATTTAGAATATTCTATGTGGAAAAGATTTAAAAATCAGAAAATAAAATATAGTTAAAAAAAATTGCAATTAGTGAATGATTTATAATTGGTTTTTAATAAATTTAGTTAGTATCTTCAAATTTTTTTAAAAGAAAGTTTATTTTATTATGTTTAGATAAATCATGGAATTATCATTGTTGCTCTTTAATTAGCTTTTTAGCAAGTTTATAGATTTAGATATTTAATAAATGAATTATTTAAGTGTAGGAAGATATTTATTAAATTTATTATTGTGCATGGGATAAATAGAAGTATTAGTGAATTTCCTTACTTTGATTTTTTAATTGATGAAAATGGTTATTTGATTGAGAATTGGATGATTTATTATTTAAATTCCTTATAGTGAATGATATGGTGTTATTTAATTGGATGTGATATTTTACTTTGTTCTTGTATGGATTAGCGTTATCTCTAGAGGTTAGGGAAAGTGTGAATGCATTTCTATGGTTGCATCTTTTTGGTTCATGTTGATACCATGTGGGAATTTGTGGGTGGTACCCTGTTGTGAGTTATGATTCTTTTGGTTGAACATTGTGGTACCCGTTTCTTGGTTTTGGTTTTAGGGCAACCATAGGGGAGAGTGGCTCTTCTTGGGGCCAGTGTACAAGTGGTCACCCTTGAAAGAGTTTCCCTAATTAAGTGAAAACCTAATTAATTTACTTAGTGGGTTGGGTTAGTTATCACATAACAAGATAAAAATATACACCTCACCCCTGTCGTTAGTGCTCCCAAAGGTTAAGGACGGGTGGGAAGACTTGGTCGGTAAGGTCACTACCTTGTCTTCACGAAAGGTAGATGACTCTGCATGAGTCACCCTATGGGGCGACACCTTGAAATAGGATGTCTGGTTAACCATAGATGGATGTGGCTCCTAGATTATAGGTAGTTTGGTGAATCCATGAAGGCCATGCTATGAAACTCTCCCATTATGCCCCTTTGTTTCCCTTGTTCTTGTGCCTCTGGAGTTGTTTTAGTTGTTTGAGTTGTTTATTTACTGTTGATGTTTATGGTTTTCGTGGGCTTGAGTCTTGTGATGTGTGTCCTTTATGTTTGAGTTTGTGGCCGATGGTTCTTTCTTATCGACTCCTTGCACGGGGGGTGTTCCTTCGGGTCCACACGGTCGAGTGGAAATGTGTAGTGCACCCGTTGGGTCCCCAGTTGTGATCGTGGCATGGATGTAGTTGCAGTGATCTTGGAGCTCGCACGAAGAAGATTGTACCTATGAAGAGTTCTCTTTCATTATTGTACTTTTGTATTATTGATTGCACCCTTCCCAATGTTATAAGGGAAGTGGACTTGTAATGTAACTTTGATTTTATATTGTGTTGTAATTGTGGAAATATATTCCACATTTGTAACTTTGAACTCTGAAGATGAATATAGTATTATGTGATTTATGTTTATGAATTTATATCTTATTCTTGTTGTACTTATATCATGTTTTATTCTCATTTCTTTCTTCCGCTTTAGTTAGTATCATTTATTGTTAATTGTTGGGTTTGTTTAAGTAACGCACCATGTACCCCATAGGATTAGGTTAATGCTTTATGATATATCTATGTTGTATAAATGTTTATTTGTTGCATTGAGTAATTGTTATTTTATTTTTTTTAAATATTTTGTATTTGTTGTAATTGTCCTATGGGGTTTGTGTGGCGGGGCGTTACATTTTTAATGAACAAAGGTGCATGGTGTATCTTAATAAATTTCCTAAAATTTACCTAAGTGGTGGAGAATTAGGGTTTCTTCACCCTAAGTAACTCTTGTACATGATCATCAAAGTTCTAGATCCCAATTTCATCCAAATTATAGAGTTTTGAAATTTACTATAAAATTATGAAAAATGTACTAAGGCATGTAAATCCTTGATTCTTGAAGCCCACTTGAATTAAATCTATTGATCTTTCAAATCTCTAACACTCTTGTATATTTTTCATCAAATATCTCAAGTCTTGACTCTCGTATTCATTTTTGGTCCTTTAGATTTTTCTTTGCTCCAATAACAAAGGAGCCAATCACCTTGAGTTTTGATCTCTTCCATGTGGTATATTTTTGGATTTTCCCTTACCTTCATAGTAAGACATGATTATATTCTACACCTAGAACCCCACCCCAATGGTATTTTGAAGTATTATTTTTCCTTTTTATCTCCTTGATGAGATTATATTAGGTATTTGGACATATTGATACACACTCACCTTTAAGAATTTATTTACAAATTGTCATACCACTTTATTTCATACTCTGAATTACATAAGGTACTCCAAATATTCAAACCAAACCAATTTAGTGGACCTTGGAAGTCTTCTTATCTCTAAAGTGGGTCAATAATTAATGTTCAAAATTTGTGACTAACTATTTTTTATAGGCTCATAATGGATGTTTGGGCCTTTTCTTTCTAGGTAGAGCTATAAGAAGTATATTGAATTCCCAGTTCTTTCTTTCTTTACTATATCTCCTTTAGGTTGTTAGAATATCTCCTACCCACTTTGTTTCATCCTACAAGTAAATTTTACCTTTCAACAAATTTATATTGAAGATCAATAATTTTTTAGCTTGCCTAATGTATTTCCACATGATTTAGCTTATCTAATGGATATTCCATTATTATCTTAAATATTATATGCTAAATAATCAAATAGCTACATAAATGAAGTACAAAGGGTATCACCCATTCAAAAACTGCCTCATTATGGTTGAAATCAGAGACATGAGCCTCGACAACATTAGCATTGAGGAATTTATTGATAGAGCCAACAAAGTGGGAGATAATTTTTTTAGGCTAGGTGTACTACAAAGTGGATTATAATAACTAGTTGCATTCCTTATTTCATTGTAATTCCCATAGTTGGTACTAGCTTGTTCCAATAACGATTATATAGTCCAAAGGAAGGTCTTTAGGCCCACCCATAAGAGAGTCTTAAAAATCACTCTTAAGAAAACATAGGAGACATTTGGCCTTCTTTTCTATCAAAGTATGATAAGGTCAATATGAAGGAAGCCAATAATTATTATGAGAAGACTTCACAAGTTTTGAATTGCATAAATAAAAATTAGTTGATAAAGAGAAGACAATCCACTTTGAAAATGGTCAAGATAATCCAAAAAAGTGAGTTTAAAGAAGAAACTCATGATTTTATTACTTTATTGAATAGGTTCAAGGGTAAAACTATTGCAGGAATCTCTACCCCTTGATGTTCTTAAAGATATAAACCTTGGAATGAAAAATATTGATTAGGGAACCATCATAATCAATAATTTGTACACTTAGCTAACAAAGGTCTAGGATACTAGAAAATTCTATATGACATTTTTCCTTGTGTACCTACTAGCCAAAAGGACAAGATTCCTAGGTTTGGCCAAGGTAGGAAGGATAGGGATTGGAGAAACAAAATTAGATTATCATTACTCACATCTAGAGTTAAAAGAAAGACACAAACATTACAATCAAGTAAACAATGTATTTATCTACTATATAATTAGGTGCTTGGAGAGTAACTATATAAGATACCATTATTGGAGGCTACCCAAGCTATAGTAGAGTGGGATGTTAGTTGGTATAGTTTTAAACATTCACTTATATCATCATTGAGGGCTTTCACACGACTTCTAATTTTCTCCTAAAGTACCCCAATGGCAAGATGATATTATTGAAACTATGCAAACAATTTGTGGGAGTGCAAAAGATTCTAATTGGAAAGAAAAATGCATTCACTTCTCAAATTCAATTAAGAAATATACATGTTCATCCTAAAACCATGCCATTATAGTCAATATAAATATGATATTCATTACCATAGAATTATAAGAGGCTAGGGGAATATTTTTCCTCACTAGAGTAAGATGTGATTGATGATTAGTTTCTTATATAAGAATGAACTTAACATTCAAGAGTATTGAGATGATTGCATGGATGAGCATGAAGTTAGGATATGAGACTATTCAAGAATGACTACAACCAATTAAGGAATTCAATATTGATAAAGTGCTAAAGAATATAATATAGGATAGTAAGGTACTTGACCCCTTCTATAAACAAGTCAAGGTATTTATACAATAAATTACCAAGGTGGACTAGTTGGGTGATGAAAATTCTTCCATCTAAGTAAGAAAACAAAGATTAGTAGACAAGACAAATAAATGGATAAATAACCATTACCAAATGGGTAAAATTATAAAGCTATGTCACACCTTCAGCTAAATTATCAGCACAGGTGAATTTAAGTATTTCTAACTAAAACTTAAATTTGGTCAAACATATGATCTAGTAATATTCATTCTAGATAAGATAGATATGTCCACAACTTTTCTAACTAAAATTGCTTATTAAATGCATATGCAACACCACTTTGAGGCCAGTTTACCAAAAAAATAAAATTATTTGAAAAAAATGATGTTTCAACAACTCCTATTCATGTAAATAACATTTTTTTTAAAATATAAAAATACCCTTTTGTATATCCATAAGTGTAGTTTTCAGATGTATACATATTAATAGTTTAATTATTATTTTTTACTAAAATTAGGTTATCAACACAAGACATTTGGTTGGTTACCATGTCAAGAAAAAAATAAAACTTATTAAAAAAATTGAAAAAATATGATGCACTAGATAAAAAAATCTTTATCAAGATGGTATCATTTTTTTTCTATTTTAGATAAATAGTTAATATGAAAGTTAACGTCAAATAGAAACAATTGTGTTTTAATACACACACATTTTAATATTTATTTAAAAATATATATTTATCAAAATTGGAAAAAATTATATCCATGCACTAAAGTTTCAAGTTATAAATACACACAAAAAATTTGAAGAAAAAAATTACTATATAAAGATGGACGTCTCATGTAACTTCATTTTTCAATATTTTATGAGCAAGTAAATTATACGCTATCAATTTATAAAAAACTATATTCAAATATTTTTTTAATTTTTTCAAAAAAATACAAACATAAAATATAATAAAAAGTACACATTTTATTAGTTTACATCATTTCAAAAGTCATAACATATACACCACTTTTTAGTGATTCAAGTTTAAAAGTTGGAGTAGTGTTGGTTGTTTCCTTTATAAAAGTGTGACACAACTTTGTACTTTTACCCAAATGCTAAAATCATGCCTCCTAAGAAGGGAGAGTCTTCCTAGAAAGAATAAATTTTAAAAGGAGAGACTTCAAACAAATAATCCTCCAAGAAAGAAGAAATATCAAAGGGAGAGTCTTCAAAGAATGAGTTCAAGGAGGAGAAGCCACAAAAGGTGTACAATAAATATCCCCCCATGAAGAGAAAAGAGAAACCTTCCCAACATGAGACCACTCAAGCTACCATTATGGAGGAAGTACAATTTTTTTTGAAGAGTAGTTATCTTTGGCAAGGAAGAAGATTAAATCAAGCCTTCTAAGGACCTAAACCAACAAGGAACCACCTTCTCTACAACTGCAACTACTCCACCTGTTGCATAAAATCCCACTTCCTCTCTTTATTCAACTTGTTAGCATCACCTACCCTCCTTATGTTCTATCTATTGATACCGAATTATATTAGAAAGATATATTTGCTAAAAAACCAACATTTTACATTAGTAGTAGGAGGTAGGTCAAAATTACTAGGAATCCATTCTAGATCTTGTCAAGGTCATAAGTGACATCCAAACTATTATGTAAGGGGAATAAAAATGCAAAGAACAAGAAGAAAGTAAGGTGGGAGAAGAAGAGAATAATGTAGATGAAGAAGATAACATGGTGGAGGAAAATATTGAATACCTAGTTATTGTTGAAGATATTTCTATAAATGAGGAAGGGGATTACTCTGTAGAGGGTAATTCTAACTCAAACTAAGTCTCCATCTCCTCCAAGCTCCCTAATTTATAAATACTTTATTCATGGATGATACTCTCTCCTCTACCAAGTTCACTAGATCTAATTACTATCCCTCCACATCAAACTCCTTCACCAACCTCTCAAACTAAAAATAAAGAAGGTACACTAGCCAAAGATGGGGATACAATGCAAGCAATTACAATGGACACAAGTTTTCTAATATGGTTGTAAGACACCATAGAAAAGAGAAAAATATAATATAGGTTAGATATTCATGAGTTCCAAGCGACGGTATGTATTTTTAGGGTTCCCCTAAATCATAAAAGAGTAAGGAAACTCTCTACATCACCATGGATACATGAGGAGAATGTATTGTTGAAGTAGCCACCCCAGTATGCCATAAAGAAGAATGGAGCATGTAAGTATATACTACCATATAAAAAGATCAATACTAGGCACTATATGGGAGAAGGATAGAAACAATAATTCTATGCAACACCTCTACTATATTGGGGTAGGTGAACAAGGAAGAGTAGATCAAGGATGAACTAAAAGCCCAAGTTGGTGAGCTAACCACGCATGTGTAATACCTTGTTGGTATAGTAGATTTAGAAGCACTTGCTTCTAGATCCTCTTGGTAGAACTAGAAAAGGAATTTCAAATTAGAAGTGAGGTGGGATGAGTGGTTTAAGCCATTGGAGTGTGGAGGGATACAATAATGAGCTAGGGGAAGAAATTTATTAAAATAGAAGTTAGGTGCTACCATGAATTCAATGATGAGCTCAATGATATGACTACGTTCGAGGAATTTTTTGATGTGGAGATAATAATTTTGAATGACAATTCTCCCCTACTAAAGTGAATGATTTAGTGTCAAATGATATTATTCCTGATGAAAATTTGGAGCTCCTATTTGAGTGGTTGAATGCTACCAAATGGTAGATGAAAAATTTACAAGAATAAATTTTTGAAAGAAATAAATTAGGAGAAGTTGTGGTGATAGAGATCCAAGCCTCTATAAAAGAAATGCCAATACCAATTCTTTAAATTTTTTAACAAGGTAAATGCAATTAACACCATTACATAAGAAAGTGCTAAATTGATAAAGAAAAATATAAAGGAATAAGTGATCCATAAAATGATGGTGGTCAAAGGCTCACTAACCTCATATGAGGCATGCCTACCAAAAATAAAGTGGTCGAGTAGATGGCAAAGACTATCTTGTCTAGGAAAGTGCACTTTCAATATTTGCATGCCACTAATTTCAATGTGGTGAAGGAGGGCCTAAAAACAATTTAGGGGTATTTATAAGAAAGAAAACTAGATGGGAAAAAAATAAATATAAAGGAGATTATAATTCAAGAACATGAAAGAAAAAAGACAACGATAACCAAATGACTACCAAATTTTACCTAGATTATAATATTAAAACTTTAACATTATTATTTTATAAATGTAAAAAATAAAAATTTTAATTAAAAAAGCGAACACTCATGCTGGGGAATATGTTAAAAATGAAAAATTCTCAAGGATTATAACCATTGAATCAAATGAACTTGGATCACTAATGCGGTTGTCATTTAATTTTTATGCCCAAATGCAAATATATCCTTTGGAGCTGCTTTGTCTTAAAATAGGCAATTATTGCATGAAATAAGGATGGAAAAATCTATCATCTTAATATAATTTCTTATTCTTATTCACTTTTCCCTATAGTTTTCCAAGTTTTCAATCAACGAGTATGCTATTTTGGAGTTAAATTTCTACACACAAGTTTGGAACTAAAGAAAACCCTTGTGTGATTAAGATGAATCATTTGACATTGAGAGTATGGAAGGTTTCATGTGATAATTGTTCATGAAATATGGTGATGTTGTGTTGTGTACTATCTTTAATTTTCTAATTTCCTTATATGCTTGCATTGCTCTATGTTAATGCTTGATTGATCAAGCAAGGTAGTTTTTATTGGGTATTTTTTATTTTCGCTAAATCAAGATTTTATTTCCTTGTAACAAATTTGTTTATTTAAAATCATTATCTTTCGAAATCTATTTTATATTGGAATATATTAGAATTGGTTTTAAAATATGAAACATGTAAACAAAGTATAAAATTAAGAATCTTAAAATTTACAAGTAGTGAATTCATTATCAAATTACAAATATGAAATAGCACATGCAACAAGTGATTCTTTAAAATCAATTTATGTTAGAATGTAATTTTATTAGGGGTCAAATTCACGGGTTGGGAAAAAATTTGGCGGTCTGAAACTTTCTTTGCTCAAAAAAATAAATATGGCAGTCGACCGACCTTTTGCTGCTGACGGACCATATATTGTCGCTGCCATGTGGGTCTTGTTGTTGTCAGCGACAGGGTACCTTGTGTACCCCGCGCTGACAAAAGCGTAGGCCTACATTTAAAAAAATTAAAACAACGCTTTTTTTTTTTTTAAATTCTTTATTTTTAATTAAAAAACCAAAAAAAATTAAAAGTTGTGCATTGTTTTATTTTTATTTTCGTGCCTTGGGGGTCGTACAACCCTTGAGGCAATGTTTTTTTGGATCATAAACACTCGATGGTGAAATTGGATAAATTTATAGCCAAAATTCATCAAATTGACCTCTTGAATCCAACGACGAGGTCATTTTCATGCCAAAATGCACCGAAAATGCAGTTACCCTCTGGATCTCGAAAAATGCTTCAAACCCTCGTAGATCTAACCTCAAGAGTCCAAATCAGGCCAAACAAAAGCCAAATCTGACTTTCTCGACAACTCTGAGTCCAATTGTGAGGTCCTTTTCATGCCAAAACACACCTAAAAATTGCCCACCTTCAAAATTTGTGAAAAAATCAAAGGGGATTCTAGACCTGAAGCTTGTAACCCTTGTTGAAGAAAAAAACCTCATAAATCGAGAAGGGGTCTTTTTTTCTTTTGGTCATAACTTGGGCGTACGATATCGGATTTTGGAAAACCAGATATCATCAAAAATTTGGTTCCACCAAATTTCTAGTGGTGTGGGTCTCATCACTTGTTTTTGTTGTTGGTGCATTTTACAACTTGTTGAAGTTAAAGGTGTTGTTTTGAGTTCCAAGCTCATAACTTTTGACCATTTTCTCCATTTTTCGTGATTCCAGTGGTGTTGGAACCATCTTTTAGAGCTATTCACATCCATCCATGCACTTTTTCCAAATTTCTCTCTAGATACATTTTATTCAATTTTTTGTGTTCTCACACACTGGTGAGTTACTTGCACACTTCAACTCTTGGAAACTTTTTGTTTGTGGGATGACTCATTTTTGGCTATTCTATATGTATTTCTAATATTCTATCCTATTTGGGAATTGTAGACATCTTTTTCATGCACATTCTCTTTTTGTAGACACATTGAGATAAAGTGCCATTCTAGTGTATATTTTTGGGGGATTTTGCACATCTTGTTGTGCCTTTTGTATTTGAACTATGATATAAAGTACCATGGGGGGGTTGATGTTTGCCTTTGGTTTTCCATCACACCTTTGTCAAGTGAGTGTCCCTTCCACGGTAGTAGTGAATCCCAACGATTCTTGCCTCATGCGTGTGCGCCTTACTTTGCACACCCTTTTATTTGTAGGTTTTTTCTCCTTCATGCACTTCTTGGTTTCACACAACTTCAGTGTACCTATCATGACTCTCCCTTTTCAACATTATGTGGGGCTTTCTACTTTTGGTGCTAATGCTTCCTTGGTTTTGTGGTTTGGAGTGATCTAAATGTATAAAGTTCTTGTTCCTATGTACTTTCATATGCAACATACATCAGCAGTTGGTTACATACATTTCAGTGAGTTGGAGCATTTACCATATGGACATTCTTGCATTCCTATTTTCAAAGGTGACATTTAATCTTTATTTGATCAGAGACTACTAGGTACATGTATTTTCAACTTGCATCTTGCATGTTGAGTAGTGTCATTAGGGTCACTCATATAGTTTCATGTGTCATTTGTATCTTCAAATTCCAAATGTTTTCCTTTGTTTTCCATCTGATTCGAGTAGTGTCATTAGGGACACTCATGCATATTATTGTCTCTCTTGTGATCAGTGTTCTTCAGACTATTGGTACCTATATTTTCAACTTGCATCTTGCATTATGAGAAGTGTCATTGGGGTCACTCATGTATATTCATGTACCACATGTATCTTTGACTTCTAGATGTTTTCCTTTGTTTTCCATCTAATTTGAGTAGTGTTGTTGGGGACACTCATGTAGATTATAGTTTCCTTCGATCTTGATATTTGTATCTTTGATTTCCAAATGTATTACTTTTGTTTTCCATTTGATTCGAGTAGTGTCATTGAGGGAACTCATGCAAATTCTTGTTATTTTGATCCTAATCATCATTTGTTTTAGAGGAGGTTCTTCATTTCAACACTATATCAATCACCATTCGACAACAGTCTACAGCTTGTCAGTGCTTCAACAATGTTCTACATGTTCCTCTCTTTTTTGGAACATTTGTTTGGTTGGAGGCTTCTCAGTCCTTCACACCTTGATTTGGAGGCTTTTTTAGTCCTTCATTCGCCTTTCTTTCTTTTGGAGAGGAGTTTTCTCCCACTGTGGTTTTCTCATTTTCTCCAGTTTTAAGAGATCTTTTGTTTATACATAGGTACCTCACTAGGCTTTGTTTGTCGGGACCATCACACATTATTTCTTTTTAGGTTTTTTTAGCTACTCCCTAAGTTCATCTTAAGGGGGGGTGTTAGATTAATCATGCATTAGCTAATAATTAATTAATCCTAAATTGATTATTAGTTTAATTTATTCTCATGAATTAAAGCTAAACTTAGGAGTTCTTTATTATGTTAACTAAATGAAGAACTCCTAAGTTTAGCCTAAGTACATGAGAATAAATTAGACTAATAATCGATTAAGAATTAAATAATTATTAGCTAATGCATGATTACTCTAACACATACCTTTATAACATTTATATAGTGTTCTACTATAAGATTATAAAACCTTGTATATTGTATGCTTTATTAAGCATATACCATTTAAAATAACTATATTTTAATAACTATTAGATTATTAATTATTTATGAATGATTGTTTTGAATAGTTGTGAGTAATACCCCTTAAGGTATTTTACCATGCGTTCTCCTATATTTAAGGAGATTCTCTCTCATTTGAGGGTGGGTGAATTTGGAGGTTTATAGTGAATTATATCACTATGCACATGAAGTATTATTGGCCATGTTCAAGTATATAGAGGAGTGTCCCTAGGTTCAATTTATTTTTTAATAGACTATTTTTTGTAATTGTTTTAATAAAATGATGCTTTATGAATTTTTTCCTACAAGGGTTTTCCCATGTATATCTTGTGTAATGTGTAAAATCTATGCTTGTATGATTTTATTTTATTTATTTTATATTTTGTTTATAATGCTTGTATGATTTTATTTTATTTATTTTAAGTAATCTCCACATGGGGCGGCCTTCAAGGCTAATAATGATCCTTTGCCACCATGTCGTTATCACATCAATTGTGGGTATTTTCTGGCCTTCGTTCTCAAGGCTTCTCATAATTGTCTATAAAGTTCTCAAGCTCTTGGTTTTGGCTAAGTTTGTGATCATGGGTGGCGACAAGAACAGGGCAGAGCTTTTCTCCCGTGACACCTTGAAAAATAATACTGAAGTGTGGGAAATATTGCAGAAGGGTGGGCCCACACCATACTTGGAGCGGCTCCATGGGAATGATCCACATGCTACGGTTTCATTTGTTAAGGGATGCAGTGATAGGGTTTTGAAGTTGGGTGGTATTTAATTTTATATCAATGAGGATTTCATAGCGAACATTACTGGTCTTTCCACGGAGGGCAGAAAGGTGTTTAGAGATAAGAAGGTATCTAATGTTGCATTGCATATTTTCTTTAAAGGGGATGAAGAACTGAAGCTCAAGCGTGCCAAAAGTGGTGGATACCATCACAATTCAATCAAAGCTCTGTGGGGAGATGTTGTTGAAGAATTTATGAGGTACATAACCTTACAAGGTTGATTCTCTGCTATTAATGGTTATCACTTTGTTCTGTTGAATCACTTTCATCATAAGAAGAAAGTTTCCTTTCCTTTCTATCTCTTGGCTTCTTTGGAGACTGTTCTTAAGGATCATAAAAGAAATCCTAAGAATCATGTGCTAGATGTTGGTTTAATTCTTCTGATAACGGATTATACAAAGGATTTTGTGGTTCCTAAGTAGCCTGAAAGGGCTCCTAAAGGTAAGCAAAAGAAACCGGTCTTGGAATATGAGACTATGTCAGAGGAGGAATCGGTGAGTTAGAAAGGGAAAAAGAAGAAAGAGGTTTTAGAGGAGGATTCTAAGTTGGATGAGGATGTGGACTATGTTCCTGACTCTCAGGCCTCTATGGAAGTGTATTCACAGCCCCCTACTTTGGGTAAGAGTGGTAAAGGTAATTTTGTTCTTGACCCGAGGGATTACGAGACTTGCAGTGAGGTAGGGGTTGGTGATAAACCTTGTAAAACTGGGCCTATTTCTCCCTCTACCATATTGAAAAATATGATTGATGTTGTGGAGGATTTGACTTCTACGCCCCCTGTTTCGGGGTCTAAGAGAAAGAAGGGTTTGAAGGAAGGAAGCAGAAAGAAGATGGCTAAGAAGTTTGGTAGTCCTGTGCAGGAGGAGCCTACTGTCTCTTCTCTGAAGATTGGTGGCGGGAAGGACGCTATGGAAACCCCTGATGAGGGGATGAAAAGAAAAATAGAAGGAGGATGGTGGCTGAGGATATTGTGAGCTCTCTTCATAAAATTCATACATCGGTGGCTAGAGCTAAAGGTAAGGAGGTTTGTGAGAACCAAGAAATGAATAGTATCTCCTAGGAGGGTGAAGCAGAGGCTATGGATGTGTTTAATATTAATTGAGAGGATCTACCTAATGTTTTGGGTTTGGCTAAGGAGGGTACTGTTTCCCTATTTAGATTGTTCAAATGGTTTTTTTCATGAGCTTAATATGACTAATGTGAGGGTTCGAGGGGCTGTGAGAAAAGTTGGGGAATCTTCGTAGTCTTCTATACAAACTCAAGTTGACCAGCTGTATGATTGCTTAAAGATTATTGTTGAGGAGATACTTAAGCTGAAGCAGATTTTTGAACAAAGAATCATGAATTTGGAAGTGCAGATGGATTGAGTCAACATGAAGTTGGATAAGGTTGTTGAAATCACTAAAAATGTTATGAGGAATGAGGCTAAGGGCCTTACTATTCTCAATGAGAAGGCTAAGAAATGGATGGAGGGAGCTCCTGGTGATAAAGAAGTTGTTGGGGAAAGGCAGGTGGTGGAGGAAGCTTCAGTTGATAAGGTTGTTGGTACATAGGATGTTTTGTTTAAAGAGGTAAATATTTTGAGGCTCGATGCTAGAACTCACAACAAGACTAAGATGCAAGTTGGGGTCCCTGTCAAAGGGATTTTTGAAGTTATGGATGCACATTAGAAGATAATTGAGAGTGACATGGAAGCTGCTAATATTCTGAAGAATATGTAGTTTTTTGGTTTTTGTTCATCCTTTTTGGCAGTTATCTTGCTGATGTTTTGCTATGTGTTGGCTATTGGTTGTTCTGGTTAGTTATCTTTTGATACAACTTTCCTTTTTTGTAAAGGGTTTCGGGGCCCCTTCAAAACTTGCTTTACCTCTAATCAAAAACAAAATCCCCTTGATTTGAAACAAAAATAAATAAAAATCACTAGATTAATTATCTTTTAAAACCAAGGCCTTGTCACATATACCTTAGGGTTGTTGATCTCTCTTCAAGAGATCAATCACCTTTCAAGAGAGGTGGGGTGTACCTAATATTTCACCTTAGTTTTGAGTGTGTAAAAGTACCCATGAACACCATGGAGTCAAAAAAATTATCATGTAATGAGTTTAAAAATGGCTCAAGTCAAAATACTCCATACCCTTCTAAGTTTCAAAATTCAAACAATTTTTCAAATATGCTAAAAAGAAGAAAAAAGAAAAACAATGAAGGAAAATACAAACTAAGTGGCTAATACTTTTTATTTTCCTTTGTTTAGACCATATAAATGTAGGGATTTCACTAAGCTTGATCAATTGATGGGTAATATGCTTCCAAGATTGTTGAGTGAGAATGATATCATTGTTCCTCCCATTCATCCTATATACCAGCCAACTACTCCCTAAATTCTATAATGATCAAGCATTTTATAATTATGATCATGTTAATGGGCATCAAATAGAGAAATATGTTGGTATTAAACACAATGTTCAATATCTCATAGATAGAAACATAATCAAAGTTGGAGAAGTTAAGGATAATGGAAATTCTTAAATAACATGTAATAATAGTGATATGAAGATATGCACTAATCCGTTTCTAAAACATTCAAAAAACATAGATGCAATTGCTATTGATAATAGTGATAATGATTTTAGTTATGCTTTTGTGGGAAATGTCAAGTCTAATGGTACATATTCCTCTCCTTTTATATCACCATTGATATATTTTCTAATAAGGAGAGCCCACACAATAATTATTAAATTGTCCATTATACATACTAAGAAGTTTATATTGTTCACATTCTTCTCAATTTCTTTTTAATCTAGCATGTCAATACAACATATGCAATATAGAGGAATTATTTAATTTTCACATTACACATAGAAAGTATGCACATTCTAAGATTTTATTGAATATGACAAATGGAATGATGATTAGTATATTAGGTTGTATCATGTAAAATTGAGAGTATGACCTAAGGAATTATTGGTTCTATGTCATGTTATACTATCATTGGATAGATTTGGTGTCTTATTTAGTAGACCTTAGAAAGAATAATATAATGTTGTGTCATTTGTCTTACATCAATGTGTTATACATGAATGAGGAATGATTAAAATTGAAATAGCCCACTACAATCTAATAGTGGATGCTAGGAACTTTACTTCAAACATATTTGTTAAGAAATACAATGGTGTACCTTATGATATAAATGATAATTTTCATCTATTATCTAATACATGAAGGATAAATGTGTCTAATACATGATTAAAATTGAAAGAGTTCATCATAAACCAATATTAGATGCTAGTCACTTTATATTAGACACATTTGTTAAAAGACACCTTATAAGAAAAATGGTACTATGCATGATCTATACAAGATTCAATTTGACAAGATAAAAATAATTCAAAGGATACTTAAGAAAGAAGCATTTTAATCAATTAAAGAAGATCACAAACAATATTGAAATAAGTAAGAAAAATATGATTTTAAATAAAACCTAAAAAGTCATTGAATTTTAAGTAAAGCAATCAGCATGGAGACCAAATAAAGTTGTGTTCCATCCAAAGAAACAATTGGAAATAATGAAACAATCATGGGTTAGAAGAGATACTAAAACTATTGAGATGTATTTTCATTGGGCAAGAAAGAATATCAAGAAGAAACACATTTTATTACTAAAACAAGTAAAAAAGACAACATCTAAAATAAATTAAAGATGATTTTGATAATGTCTTTTGGGAAAATTGGACTATTGAAGGAGCCAACACCACCGAAGAGATTAAGAAAATGGTATGTTTTTTAATTTATGATCTCATTATTATATCATTATTTAATTTTACCTTTTTAGTGTCTTTGTCCTTCTTGATTAGATTTTGTCTTATGTTTATTGTTTATTTCTCTCACTTAAGGGGCATACTTGCTTTTATTGATCCTTATTCTTACTTTATCTTATTCTCCCCTCTTGGGGTGTCATGTTTTGATCTATTTTATCTCTTGACTGTCTCAAGTCTTGTCTAACATTACCTTGGTCTTTGTCATTCTTCAATTTTGATCTTTTTAATTTTTTTTATCTTTTGTATGTTTTGATTATTTTATCATTTTCTCTTTATCTTTATATATGTGTATGTTGTCTTGAACATCTTCCTTTATTGCCTTTATTTATTTTGATCTATTGGATATGATATTTTATTATGATTTATTAGACTTATACTTAATATATGATAATGAGCTACATTGATCTATCTAAAGCACTTGGGTTAAATGAACCTATCACTTGTTCTAACTTGCTTTTCCAAAGCACTTGGCTTATAATCATATAATTTGTTCTTTCTTTCTTTCTTTCTAGAGAACTTGAATTATGATCCTATCTATTGTTCTTACATTGATATATCTCTCTTCCTAAGGTACTTGATTGATAATCCTATCTATTTTTCTTACATTGATCTAGATCTTACTTCCCATAACACTTGTCTAATGATCCTATCACTTCTTACATTGATCTTTCTAGCTATCATGAGAATTTTATCTAAAATATATTATTGTCATATCTCTCTATATCGAGTGTCTTGTCTATGATTTATTATTGTCTTATCCATCATAAACTATTACCATATCCATTTATATTGAAGGTTTTTCTAGATTATCTATTATTAATATATTCTTATCTATAATTGATGTATCCTTCTACCTTAGATCATTTCTATTATAATCATATATTATCATATTATTCCATCTTAAATTATTTTTATCTTGCAATGTTATATAATGCTATGGTTTATAACTTCTATACAATCCTATATTGATACATCTTACTTTTTCCTTCTTGCTAGATCACTTCTAGATATTATCATGCTATATCTTGTCTTGTCTTGGACATGTATAAATTGGGGGCATTATGCTATTCTCCCCTTGTCTACTTGTGCTTCATTGATATGCCACTCATATTGAGAGATCCATGCTCTTTGCCTTATATAAAAGAACCATGTTCTTTGCCTTATTCATATTTGCTATATATGGGTACTTGTCTTCGTGTTGGGATTTATGTAATTATTAATATTGATCCTATGCCCATACATGTATACAATTTTCACCGTTAAATTATTTTTTTAGTCTTTAATTAACACTAAACTAAAACAATTTTTTTCTAGAACTCTAATGTGGGGTTATACATGTGGCTAGGGATGCCTAGTTTTCACCCAAACATAAAGAATGCATCACTAAAATCTCCTTGAAAAAAATTATTTGAGTCCAATACAAATAACATCTCACTATAATCTATTTGAAAAGAAGTGATTGGAGTTAAAAACCTAGTTTCATGTTGAACATTTTTTATAGTTAAGAATAGAAATCTACAATTATATATTATTATAACTTTATATGAATTATAGTGCATGAATCCATGTTATACAAATTAGATTTTGTACCATGCATTTAGTTACATCAAGTAAGGAATTTGTGAAACATAGGTTGCTTAAAATAGTTCAATTTTTTTTTAATGAGACAATAAACATAAATTCCAAATTCATAGGAATGAATCATGCTTTGGTAAACCTTAGTCCTTGAATCTCAACCAAAGAGATTCTAGCCTAAGATTCATGCTCCCATATTAAATAGCAAAACTAATTTTGTAGATTATACAATATCCTTCATAAAAAAATGAAAATAAAAATATGATCCTCAAACATACAACATAATAGTGATCACATTTGCTGCCAACTTTAAAATTTGTTAAATGCTAAAATGATGTGCTATTGATTATTGTTGATTGGTTTATTTTTTTGTTAGTTCCCTTTCAAATTCAATGTGATGACTCATCATAGTACAATAAGTTATTTCCACATTTCATTAAATATGTTAGAATGTTTTTATTGATTGAAGTGAAGGTTGTTATAAGAATGGAAATTTTATTTTAACCAATTTATATTAAATATATTAAAATATTTTTTATTAATTGAAGGGAATGTTGTAATAAGAGCTTGGAAATTCTTAGAATAAGCATTCTAACTCACTTTAAATATTATTTTTTTAACTTATTACAATTAACTTTAAAGAATATTATAAATTAAAATATAAATTGTAGGAAGTTTTAAATAGATATTTTAAAGTAAATTAATTGATTGTTATAGTATCTTGTTATGATAGGGATTAATAAGATAAGATAATAATATTAATATTTGTAAAACGTTAAAATTAGGTCATGGGATTGTACAAGTATAATGCAAATATAGAATAAGGAGTGCATATATAATTCCAACAAACTTAAAAGAGGAATTAATAAATATAATATAATATAATAAAGATTTAACTTTTGGGGGCAATGAGAGGTATTGGTAAGTGCTTGGAAAGTGTGTAGAGTTTCTAGCTATAGACAAGTGAGATTTGATCAAGGGTTTTCCTACAATACATGTGGGTATGGTAGAATATGAGATACCACTCTTGCCCAAATAGTTGATGGAAAAGGGAAGGCTCTTACCCATCCAAATTCAAATGTTTTTAAGCAAGTTTCTTAGGAGGAGATAGGAAACCCTTGTTTAAATCCATTTTTCAATGAGGATGAAACAACAAGTTTCTTATTCTTTGGGGCCGATGTGACTCTACTTTGGATTATAATGTTTTGATTATGAATCTTCAGAGGTAGAATTTGATCCTATGGTTCTATCTTTTTCTAACTTAATCATTATTAGAACTTTATAACTCTTAATTTAATCTTTTTGATTATATTTTTTTGTGTTTTTAGATTTAAGTGTGTTTATTTTTTTGCATCATTTTGGATACCACTCAATGATCCATCATTAAGATGAGGATGGATTTTATATCCTCATCTTGATTATAGATCATTGAATGTGATACAAAATATCAACAAAAAACAAAAATAATTGAATTCAAAATCCCAAAAAAAATTAATCTTCATAAATTGTGAAAAACTTCGACTTCTTTCATGTTGTCCTATATTTGAAAAAAGTACTCGACACAATAGATACAAGACTTCTACTAATTATCCTATTCTTCTACAAATATCATTGAACTAGACTCCATCCATATGTCATTTTAAATTTGAACTACTATGATCCTAACATCAAGATGTTCCTATAGCTTAGAGAATTGGCAGAATTTTGCCCCACATCTCTTAGGTTGTTGGATGCATCATTTTTATCTTTAGCTAAAGTTTATTAAAAAATATTTGAAAGGATGGAATAGTCTATGTTTGGTGATATTTTTGTTACCAAGGCCAAAATTGACCAACGATTAGAGAATATTTTTTAAAATTTATGTGATGCTCTTTTGGAGGTAGAATATTCTCCCTATCTATAACTTAAAGGAATGCTCCTAAGGAAGAAATATTTTAGCACCAAAGATCATGTGACCAATGGATTTTGCTAGGGGGCCATGATATTAAATATTTCCACGTGGTCATATTAGCGAGAAGACAAGTCAATCACATTTATGAAATTATGTTCAATTTTAGTGTGGAGTTATCTTCTTCATAAGTGATTGCTTAAGTTAGTATTTTAAGATTTTTTTGGGGGCACTAATGGATAACCAAAGTACCCCTTTTCAAGCCAAAGTAAATAAATGAGAATGCCTAAATTTGAATTCTTTTAAACTTTTCCTTGGCGGGGGCAACTTCTTTGCTTATTTTTGAAGTGCTTTTATCTCACTTAATTTAGTATAATTAAGGTGTACCTAAAAGAACACTTGTTTGGCATGTCTATACAATTTACTAATTTGTCGTGGATTGTGATGGTCATGACTTGTGTTGGAAACAATGCATAAAATAGGTGAATACTTAATAGATGATAAATAATAAAGTAATATAAAATTATTTTATTAATAGGTGTTAGTTATGTGGTAGCTGGGGTAGTTAGAAGGAAGAATGGATTTACAAAGTCATTGTAATATAGTTAATTGATGTTGAAGAATCCTTGTAGTATAATGAATTGATGTTGAAGATGATTGATTGATATGTGTATTGGAGTTTTTGATTCTTTGTGTCACATTATTAATATGGTATCAAAGCGGGATAAACTTGGATACCTCTATTCATCATCCATTCGATTGTTCAAAATAGTTGTCACAATGACTATGTAGTGTTGAGCACGTGCAACAACCATTATTTTTTCTTGTCCACCATTCTTGTATTTTTTTCGATAAAATGTAGTGTGGATCATATACAAATATGTGACATTCACCTTCCATTTTCATTTTCTCCTCGCCCATCATGTTCACTCTTTTTCTGGGTTTCTCTTCTTTTGCTTGTTTTCATATTAAAATTTAGAAAAATTAAAGTATTATACATTCCGAGTTGTATGAATCTTTGTTAGCTACTGATTTTTTTAAGAACATTTGTAACATCATATGAAACTCTTTAGAATGAACCTATATATTTTTTTTTATCATATCCTAGTACCCTACACAATTGATCATGTGTGATCATAAGATTTTATTTCAATTTTTTTTTTCAACATTTTAAGACATTTTTCACAACCTTTAAAAAAGATTAGAGTTGAATATTTTCTAATTGGATCCCTTGAATTTCCATATACGGTCATTGTCAATTCCAACTGTAACAATTGCATGTTCTTCATTTATTAACTTTAATATATACTATATATGGTAGAAAAAAGCTATATTTGATCAGCATGGTAGCCCACGATGATTTTATTATGGTCTTCCTATCCCATGTAAAAATAATGAGTGAATACTAATTACCACATCATTGGTGCCCATGTCTTACATGGAGGAGTTCTATTTTGAGAAGAAGTCAACATTAAAACTTTGCAAAGGAGACAATTTGGTCAATGGAAATATTTGGAACTACCATGTGCATCAAATAAATTGAATATTTCTTCTTGAGGATAATAGTTGCAATGTATGGGAGACAAGTTTGTGCCGTGACATTTTTCTGCTATATCAACAAAATAGAAAGATAAAATATGCAAAATAAAGCAAAGTAAAGTGTAGACTATATAGCATAATCTTACATAGTGTGTAATTTTTATTTTTCTTATAAAGGGGTATTTTCATTATTTTTCTTGGTATTGTGTTGAATAATTTTTGCTAGTTAATTATTGTACATACAATTCTAGTTTTTGGTTCTGTCAGTTTAATGATTCTTTATGAGTTAACATTTTTCAATGGGTGTGATCTTATTCTTGTTCCAATGTGAAGATGAAGTATGTTTTTTATATCTTTTATGAATAATTTAAGATTAAAAGATTTACTAGGTGGATGAAGTATAATTAGAAAAAACTGTATCTAATCTAGGTGTTTAGAGTTATGAAGGTGCGGCCAAGGCACATGTTTTTGGATTATACTTCTTAGTAGCTATCTAGTATTGGATATATTCGAATTTAGACATATTCTACGATTTTCATATAGGAAAACCTTCTTTAGATTTGCCTTTAAATTTTTGGAATTTATTTATTCATCTTAGGAGCAACTTGTATTAGATTCAAAGCATTTCATACAATAGGTTTGTATGGACCTAGAATATGGGTGTTTGATCTTTATGGACTAATTGGAAAATACAACTTGTAAATCTAACATGGTGAGCTATTTTTTTTATCCTTTTATTTCAAGAGGAATAAATTCTCATTATATTGTAGTAGGTATATTGGATATATTTACAGATCTATTCCATCTCAATGTTCATTCTCCCCAATGTTTATACAAATGATTATGACCAGGGAATGTTGAAGTTGTCCTCTCTAATAATATTGTTGCTATATCTTTTACAACTTTCATTGTGGCTAGAATAATGTGGTATGGTTCCAGAACCAATTTGATCAAATTATTTGGTCCTACTTATCACCAATGAGATCAATGGTACTTCCAATAAGAAATAGATAGACAGTTCATACCAGTTTGGCTAAAGTTTAAGTCTATTAGAAGCTTGGTCAAAAATTCCTAAAAAACTTGTTATTTATAATTACATTGGCAATAATATAGCTAAAGGGGTTGTGCAAGGTGGATGCAATGGAAAATGAAGATGAAATTGCTATTGGTTGCTTAGGACACCCTATTTTCAAAGATAGAAAGGGAAATTATCTTTTTGTACATTATAAGCTTTACATTTTTTGAAATATTTCTAATAATTCTACTAGATGAAGAAGGAAATTTAAGTCGACTTTCCTTTTAGGAGAGTAGAATTAAAACATAATGTTGAGCACGTAGGTGTAATAGGTGAGTTCTATGGTGGTGAACTTAACATATGCGAAATAAAGGAAGGGTTTGAAATGCATGCATAACAATTTCAAATTATCTCTATTGCTACATCAAATTGAATACCTAATAAAATATATTGTTGAAATTATTTGGTATATTTTGTTTCATTTTTATTGCAAAATTCATATATAACTAAAAAGGAAACTTATGCCCAATGTAAGGTTCACAACTTTCTATATTA
>VDFB02281492.1:478120369-478152642 GCA_007258455.2 Sequoia sempervirens
CTCCCTTATTAGTAGCAACATATAGTTGCAAGGGTCAAGGATTTTTGGATTTGGTAGTATATTATGAATCTATGGGTATGCATTATTGGCAAAAAATGAAAACATCAATCAAAGTAGATAGTCAACAAAGGAGGTATCCAAGATATTGGAGAACTCTTGAAAAACATCTAATTTCTATGCAAGGTTAAGATCTTGCAAGAAAGGAGATAGTACCTTGGAATAAGGGGAGCAATCAGAATGGTTAGAAAATAAGTAATCGAAGAAGTGGACATGGTTCCACCAGCCCAAAATTGGCGAGATCAATTTGGATTTCTGATTTAGATGAGAAAAATAAACCAAACAACTTTAGATTGTGTAAGGTTATGAAAAAGTACCAAGAATTGGGACAAAGTCACTTGGATAGGTGATTATAAGAAAGAAACTGGAAAAAGGTAAATTGGATTAGCCCAAAAAAGGTTTGGTTAGTACTAAGTTTGGTAGAAGTGTAGAGTAAACACACCAACTTTCCAATGAAAATAAACTTGTGTTTATGTTGGGTGAAAATTATGTAATCAGCTTTTCGATAGATTACACAACTAGGACTTCAGCCACAGCTCTGTGAGATGTGAATCTCTCCTCTCGGAAAGGGGAGGTGCCCTTCTTACTACTAACAGAAGTGATAGTAAAACAAACAAAGTAATTACAAAATGTACACAATACTTATGAAGTGGGGGGGCTGTCTTACATTTATCCTTCTCTCTTTTTTTAAAGAAGATGTTTACAATGCTTCACTATTGGAAGTTCCTAATTCACAATAATTCTAAACTAACAATGAATAGTAATGCCAATACCTCTATCTTGTCAAAGCAAAGCGTAGAGGTACTACAAGTGATTAACAATAAACTAGTAAAAATAAAAGGGAAAGCTCACGAAGGCACAAAGTCGTTCCATAGCTTTATCAATGGTGGATTTGTGATAAGCGTGTCATTTGTCACGTTAGAAGCACAAATTCTTCTTAGACGCAACAATTCCTTGAACAGTATGAAAAATTACAAGCGCAAATTCTTGTAGATTATCCAACCAAAGTATTCAAAGAGCATGAATAATTACAAGCACAAAGTCTTGTAGATCACTCAACCAAAAATAACCAAAACACAAATATAAATCCAAATAAAGGATGTAACACAAAGTTTACATGAATTACTTAGAGTCCTTCAGATTCTATAAGCTAATCACCACCAAATGAGATCAATTCATAAGATTATCGAATCCAACACAAAGTTTGGTTTGCAATCTTCTTCTTTATTAATCAAATTTCATTCACAAAGTATGAACACAAAGTTTCACAATTCTGCTTCAAAAAGGGCAGCACTTCATTGCAAAATACTAAACGATAAATTTACAATAGAAATCCCTCACATTATATAGAAAGAGGGATGAGAAAAATTAGGAATCTAATTTGAGGAAATCAAGGAAAGTTGGGTGAGCGATTTAAGGATATCTGACCTAACTTTGACCAAAATCAAAGTGTAATTTGTTTTCAAAAGATTACATCTTCGAACTTGGTGCAATTACAATTTACAAAAGGACATATAAGATGTCAGGAAATATTTACAAGATGCATAAAATGATGCATCAAAAATTTCTAACACTGGAGATCAGGAACCTTCTTCATGTTTCCTTGCTGTGGGTGTGGAAGTCTTCATATTTCTTCTTGGTCTCCTGCACGAACTTCTCATCCAGACCAACAGTGTAATCCACAATGGTGTGAATTCTTGTGATCGATCTCATGGCAGATGAGTGAACCTTCTTGCACCTGTCAAGATGCATTTTCAGGTTATCCAATGTGAGCCTTGTATCACAAATGACATCCAAAGAGGCTTCTGAAAAGTCTGCACTGTCAATCAACTTCATGATGTCTTCCTTGAAGATCTGAGATATTTTTTTGGCCAGCAGGAAGATATGATTTTCCTCAAGAAGTTGACCTGGCAACTCCTTTATACCTTTTTCAAGAATAACACGATTCCCGCCGACTGTATCTTCACGCACTTGGTGGAATCTTACGCGTAAGAGATTGAATTCTGCAGATTCGATGTTTCAAGGATTCTCTTACCTCAATGAACTTTTCTTTGTCGGGAATTACCCTGACTTCCACCAATTTACTGAGCTTTACCTGCTTCATCTGTGACCATGACAATAGGCATTTTTCCATATCTCTGCGCTCCTGGGAAAGTACACTTTTTCCTTTATCAAGCTCTGTGGTGAGCTTGGCAAACAAGGTAGTTTTCTTGTCTGCAACAATTATGATCTAAGATCCGTGTTCTATTCTTCTCAACGAAATCATACAACACCTTTCCTTTACAAACAAACTTCTCAACTTTCTTGACAACTGGGTCCTCAATACTTACCATTGCCAGTGGTTGTGCATTAGTTGGAGATCCTGCAAGTCTCTTTACAACAATGGCATAATGCTCTGCCCTCTATTTGTACATATTGTGAGCTTGCTCCATTTTATCCAGTCTTCCAGCCAAGATATCCAATGTCACTTGTGCATCTGCTTTTGCACTTTTATTGGTAACCTTGCCAAGCTGGACTTTCGTTATTGTGTAGTCCTCCATATTGACATCTCCTTCTTCTTGCGGTGGTATGCCAATCTCCACATACTTATGGCCAATCTAGTCAACGTTCAGCCTTGAGTATACTTTTTCCTTTGGAGGGACTATCTCTTCGAGGTCGAGCTCCTCTGGAGAGATCATTCGCTTCTTCTACTTCGACACTTGAGATATCAGCCAAGGGGGAAGGAAGGAGGTGTGAACTTCTGGATTCACTGTCAACTCAGTCATCATTATCACTTTTGAAGTCATTGTCACCTCTGAAGTTACCATGGGTATCGTGACAATAGCAGAAGTTTTTGTCATCATTGCTCCTGTAGACCGTACATTGAGTTGATCATGTATTGACTCATTCATGAAACGATTGAATTCATTTTCAGAAGTGATATCATACATTGGTGAAGACAGGCTAGGAATGGATGATGGAGGACTTGATAGTATATCAACCGTATGAATACTTGTCACCGAGGGAGTATCAAGCGGGGTTGATGCTGCAGGAATAGTGGATATCTCGACTGCAGGAATGCATGTGGTAGGAATGGGTGATGAGGGAATAGGAGGTGGAGGAGTTCTTGAATTTGGAGGGGTATGAGGAACACTAGAAATCACAGGTGATGACGTTCTGGGAATTTCCTCAACTACATTCTCAGGTGGAGACATAGCTCTTTCTTGATCATGCCTGGGTTCCTATTGATCACCCTCTTGTCTCTCTAATTCTGGTTCACCTTCGGAATCACCTTCAGATTCTTCTTTAGAATCTTCTTCAGACTCTTGCCCGCTTTCAGAAACCTCTTCTACATTGGAGTCTGCTTCTGCTGAGTCTTCATCTTTAGCGGATTGGTCACTGGAAGTACCTTCTTCATCAGAATCTATCTCCTCTGGAATAGCCTTTTTACCTTTAGAGCGAGATGGATCAGATTCTGTAATTTCTCCTTCTGGGACAGACTGGGTGTCTTTCTTGCCAATAGTAAACTTGATCTTGGGACCTCTTCATGAAGAAGTGGGAACAGCCGCTGATTTATTTTTCATGCGGAGTTCTTACTGTTGGCAAGCTTCTGCTTCAGATTCTTCTCCTTTTGAATCTGTTATGAAACTTTTCATTTCAAAACCATGCTTATGTAACCATTCTGCAGTGTTGGATAGGATTGGCTTCAATCTCTCTCTCATGCTAGTATTTTCTTTCCTAGACCATTGAATTGCAGGCAACAGCCTTTTAGAAACCTCTTGTTCATCATAGACAACATTCATGATATCGCCAGTATTTGTAAAATCTTCTGGTAGGTCAGCAATATCAAGGTCTCTAATTTGTTGCACAGTCAACCTACAATAATCCATTTTGTGAATGGCTTCTTCATCTCTGCAATCATCCCATACGTCTTCAAAATGATACTTGTGATGATGACCCTTTTGTAATTTCCTTCTAACATCCCGGTAATCAAAATCAAACCTATACTTGTAGGTCTTGATTGTCATGATTTGCATCTCAGCATAGACATATTTGGCTTTCTATACTGTTGGGATAGTATATCTGTTGATTTTCAGTGGGAACTTAAATCCACGCTTGTGGTTACTTCTTCATTCTTTATGCACTAAAATCAGCTATCTACACGTCTCCATGAGAACCCACTTATCTGAAGGATAGCGTGGCAGCATGTAAGGGCAGCCAGTGTAGCACCCTACTCTTAAATAAGTAAACATTGGGAATTGTAGAAATAAGCATCCAACTTTACTTACCGCCTTATAGGCCTCATCAGATACCCTTCTCCTTTCGAGAGCTGGATCAAAATTGAAAAGCAAAGGTGAAAAGAAAGCATCAATAACCTACCTGAAATGATGGAAGCTTTCCTTCAATTCTATTTGATAGAAGAATTTATACATAGGTACCAGCATCTGATTCCCTTTTGTGGATAGACTTGGAAATTGCCTCATTACAGCTGATGCATACACTAGGTAAGAAGTCATATAGAATTTCAATGTGGAAGGTGCATTGATTAGTTGCTCATGTATTTCATCACTGATCTGTGTGCCCCAGTCAATGTGCACTTTTTGTCTTCTTATAATCCTGATGTATTCATACATCCAATCATGAAAAGTGGATGATTCAGGCAAACCTTTTACTCTGCTTAAAAATGTGATCATATCTTTGACGTCATCTTTGAAATCACTTCGTAGGAGTCCCTTTGGCCATCTGGAAATAGATTGTCTAGGCTTCTTAAACCATTGGGTATTTATTAGATTTTTAGCCTTGTTGGGATCAGCGTCAAAGACTTCTTGTGCTTTTTGTACAGAGATGTCAATGTACTTCTCCATTTGAGGAACTTTAAACACAATATCAAAGAAGTCAGGGTCGAGTCTTAAAATCTCATGCCCAGAAGAATCAATCACACTTTTGCTTTCCCTGATGTAATGAGATGCCACTTGAAGGAAAAAAATTGTATTGTGTGCAACAGTAGGGAACATAGCTACCAAATGCAGGTTACTGTGTACAATTGCTCTCATCAGATCAGGAAGAGGCTTCATCTCAGTTTGCTTTGCAAAATCAACCAAGTCTTGATGGCCAACCTCTATGTCTTTTATTTCTTCCACCTTGGAGACCAATACAGTTGGCGGATAGACACCTTGATATTTATATTTCATTTTTCCTTTTTCTTTTGAAAAGACAGAGGTTTTCTGGCAGTCATCAAGAGCAACTGAATCTTTGATCAATCAACTTTGAAGGTCTTGAAAAGAGACTGCAAAGTGTGGAGTCAAAACAAACATTAGTCATTAAATAGCATGGGAATGCCCGAAATGAGCAACAATGATGAGCAAGCGTGAAGTGGATGACAAGGCATGCAAAACGATCCACAAAATGGAAGGAACGAGGTTCAAAATGAAACTTGACAAGTTTGAAGTGTTTCAGGGAAAAAATTGTGAAAAGTGTAAGGGTGCACTTTTTCAACGCTCTTACATTTTGAGAGAAACTAGTTTTGATGTAGGGGTGCTGAAAAATAACACTCCTGCACTTTTCAATGTTAGGAAAAAATGGCATCATGTCAGGGCGCACTTTTTCAGCGCCTCTGCACTTGAAGTATAATTCTGGAAATAAGATGCAATGATGCTTGAAAACGACGCCTTGACTATTTTGAAGCATGGGAACGCTCAAAGACAAAACTTGTTTTCATGTATTGAGTTGAACTTGAAGTTTATTTCACCGCCATTGTAAACGTGGATAAGAACCAAGCAATTTTACTCACAAAATGTGAGTTTCTTCAATGTTCACACCAAATCATTGTTGAAAGGGTGACGTGGGAAGACACTAAAACAAAAACATGGGAGTTTTAAAGAACGAAAAGAAAAATGTGTGGGAGAAGAAATTCATGCCAAAACAAGCCATAAAAGTTCCATTGCGTGAGGGTGTACTAGGAAAATGCGTGGGTAAGAGGAAGCTGCCACACAACGTGCCATGAAGAGGAAGTATGGAAAAAATGTGCAAGACCAAGAAACGTGAATGGAGAAAAACGAATACGCGTTTTGCATAGCAGTAGATTCAAAACAATCACAAAAAGGAAACGCATTGATAGATTTTCAACAAGAAAGAATGCGTAAATGAGAAGACAAAGAATAAAAATGTACCTGAAATGGTGAACTCGAAAAACTCTAGCTTGATGCAAAAAGAAGATATTTGGAAAAACGTGTTTTGCAGCTTGAGGAGTGTAGTCAAAAATCACAAACAATGAAAATAAAACAATAGAATCACTTTTAAGTGAAAGAAAAAATTAAAACCTAACTTAAGTCGATCAATTAATTGTGGCACAAAAAGTGGCACGATGAGCGAAAAATGTACAATGCATGAAGAAATGCGCCTAGGCAAGAAAATGACTAAGTCTGGACATAAAGTGTAAGAGCACACTTTTTCAGCGCTATTACTAATTTTGACAAAAACACTTTCATGCAGGGGCGCTGAAAATCAACACCCTTGCACTTTCAACACTTAGCCAATTTTTGGCTTGTGAGTAGGAGCACACTTTTTTAGTGCAACTGCATTTTTCACAATTTTAACTAAGTATGAACAGTGAAACTTCGCGAAGGAGCTTGTCTCGAAGGTCTTCGCGAGGCGAACATAGGGGGATGCTCAAACTGACTTTCTGAGTCTTTGGAACACATATTGAGGTGGCTTGAAAATCACCTTGTTTTGCATGCTTGAACTTCACGAACCTAGGAAATGGACAAGTTTCGTAGGGGGGTTATCCGTGGAACGAGTGCTGCTTGATTTTGTGATAATAGTTTAGAAGTTCCAAAAGGAAATGGGATACAATGTAACACTAAGTGTCAAAATCAATAGAACTAGTAAGCAAACAACACTCTATGTTGAAGACACATCAACAAAAGAGGCTTTGTTGATATGGAAATTCCTCCACAAAAAGGATGTTAGTATACATGGAAAAGATAATTAGTATATTAGAGTTCCTCTTAACTTGTAAAGCGCATCTAGTATAGAACATACTTTTCCTCTGCGATGCTTCCCTAGGTACTTCTTTCTCCTAAAATAGTGCTCTCCTCATGAATAATGATTCTCCCTTCTCAGGGCTTCCTTTGAAACTCAGTGGTTGCATTGGTTCTTCCTTTGCATATCTAGTTCCTGCATGATTTTCAATCTTCTTACTTTCTTGGGGACATTCAAATTCTCTATGTCCTCCTCTGCACTTAAAATAGGTTCCTCTAAAAGTTATCTTGTCATATCCTTTCTCATCTCTCTAGTATCCATCATTGCGATAAGAATTGTAGCCTCCTCTATTGTGGTGGTAAGAATTTATGTCATCTCTCCCTTTATGGTATGAATTGGAATCCCTCTCTTCCTTGCGGTATGAATCTCTATCCTTGTTTCTCCCCACATATGATTTTTCTACTCTGGAATGTGACCTTCCTTTTTGAAATCTACCTCCTCTTCCTCTCTGCCTTTGTTCATGTCTTTTTTTTAGCTTTTCCTCCACCTTTAATGCAAACTGGTATGATTCCTCTACCAAATTCATCCTTACCATACTCAACTCTTCTTGAATGTTCATCCTCAGCCCATTGATATATCTTGCCACTTTCTCCTTGCTTGCTTCACTATGACCAGTCCTGATGATGATCTTATGAAATTCCTCAATGTATTATTTCACAGTCTTTTCCTTCTATCTCAAGTTTTGCAATCTCTTCAGTAGCTCCAACTCATAGTTCATGGGTATAAATTGGTTCTTCAATTTTCTCACCATTCTATCCCATTTCACAATCTTCACTTTACCTTTTCTATTTCTCTCAAATTGAACTTCCTTCCACCATATTGTAACATGTCCTTTTAGTTTAGTCTTTTCAAATCTCGCTCTCTCTGGATCTTCAATGTCATTTATCCAATCAATCAACTCTTTAGGATTTAGGTTATTGGTATAATTCAAAATCTCCATTCTAGGTTGCTTTCCTATTTTCAAAATATCCTTCAACATCTTCATCTTATATGATTCTTCCTCTTTTGTGGTTTCTTCAATTAGGTCTACAACTTGAACTTCATCATCATCACTTTCATCATTAGGTCTAGGGTTTAAGCATTTTCTTCTATCTTCTTCAACAACATCCAATCTCACTTTCATTGTTCACATCATTTCCATCATCCCATCCATCTTTCCAACAACATTAATAGTAGTATGAATTCTCCTCGGTGGCATCTCTTCCTAGGATCTGGTGCAACTGCCTCAAGTTGGCGATCTAGATACAAGGTTCCAATTGCCTCACAATCAACAATCTATTGACAAAAACAAGTAGGCTACCTCAAGTCGGTGATCTATCCACACAAAGATCTTACAAAATGCCTTGATTAAATTCTCTCTCCTCTCCCAAGGTCTACAAATCAATCTGATACCACTTGGTGCAGTCAATGTGGAGGGTCCAAGAATAAGACTTTCTAACCTTGCAGCAAGAGTAAACACAACGGAAACTCAAATAATTAGAATAACAATCCCACATGGGAGTATAGAAAATGATCAATTATTCACAAGCAACATGCCCTGCCTTCTGGCTTACAATTTATGGTATGATATGGCATTAAGTACATAAATACAATGCGGGATGAAGCCCTTATCTCCTATATCTTCCTACTTCTCTATCACTCTATCACTTCTACCTAATGCAACTACATAATGCTTATATATATCAATTTCTAGCTCCAAAAAAGGTCCGCGTCAACCTCAAGAGGTCCCAAAACCCCAAAGTTGATGAAACGTGTGAAGGTCGGCCAAAACATATCATTCTCCTTTGATCCTTGGATAAACATGATGCAAATCAAAATGAAGGATCTTGGATGAATTTTCATCCTTATGAAATGGTTTCCTGAGCTCTGAAAGTCACAAGATAGGTCCGCTCACTTGAAATGCCAAGACTGGTCTATGAATGCTCTCTATCCAATTACAACTGATATTTTGTTGGTGATATCTTTGTATTGGGATGTCAAAAACACTTGAATTCTGGATATGATGTAGATGTTGCAATGAAGATCATGTCCTGCTTTGTGAGCTCTAATGTTACAATGCAGTATAATGCGGTATGAAATACTAAGACTAGGTCTTGACAGTTAGCTATTGAAATGCAAGAAAACATGAATGCAAATATTTTTTTGGTTGATGTAAGATTTCTTGCAACTTGGGATGCTCCTTCATTAATAAGAGATATAGGAATTAAAAACACCTCATTTTTTGCTTCCAATACAATAGACACAAACCTCGTTAATAGGCATAGGTTTTAGTCTCATCAAACAATTTGAGAAAATGAATAAACAACACAAAAAATGACAGTGTAAAAGATATATGAACTTAAAAATGCCTCCTTTTTTATTCCAATATGATAGGTATAAATCCTTTCAATAGAAACAAATTTCATCCTCATCGAGCAATTTGAGCAAATGAATAAGCAATGGAAATAATCCTTTGATTGATAGACTTAAAACTTCACACCATAAGCCATTAATGAATTGGAAAGGTATATAAACTATAAAAATTACATTGAAAAAGATATAGGAAGTTACAGATCCAAATAAATGCATAATGTCCTTGCACACAAAAGACATGTCAACAAACATCAACAACTATAATCTATGGTACATGAACAATGACTCATCTAAGAAACATGTAACAAGATGCCATTGTTTGAGAGACTTGGTTTCATGATTTCTCAGTTGTGCCACCATTTTTCAATGAAATTGATAAATTAATATACTGATCACCTACTATCTATTATTCATCCATTTTCAAAGCCACAAACTAAGTGCTTTAAAATAGCATTACAGACAAGGCCATACTCATTTTCTCGGTATCCAATTCTTGGAAGAATACAACATTGTATGTAAAAGAATTAGGAATCTTAGCACACATATCTTCTATTTCACACACAAGAAACATTGGTTTGCTACAATTTTTGTTTCATCATAAACATGTATCACTATGATATGCACAAAATAAAAAATGTTATCCATGAAACATTACTGATAACTAATTTTGAAATTCCAAGCAAAGTCATTTATATCCCTAGCATATATGTTTGAAATAGACCAATAGTCAATTCTAAAATTATATGGCTCACATAAGAAGTTAAAATAAATCATCAAATTATCCTTCATTAAAGCATCAATAACATTATCTTGATTGATATTGTCAACAAGAGCCATGTTATGTGGCTTCTTTGACATCTTGCTTCCTAATATAGTTCTATGATGCTATGTTGTGCTGCTTGTATCCTGCATCACAAACAATTAGCATTATGCTTCTGACAATTTAGTTGTTACAATATGCTATGAAGGAATGAGAATCAAAATTGCAATACTACAGGGTAAGTACCTGTGCTAAGCTACAAACACTTTTTCAGCTTGGTGGAGATGTCATGGTACTTCCTTCTATGACAATTTGTATGATGCAATTATCCATTGCAAGTGTGAATGTTCCTTGTAATTGAAACTTCTATAACAAGAAAATTACTGTAGACATGTCTTTCTTGTAATTTTTGAATGGTATTGCAGCTAGCTAGGGGAAGTTGTTTCGTAGCTGTTGTTTATGCAAATAATAGTCCATATCTCCATCTGTTGTTTGAATAATGCATTGAATAAAATGCATGTATTCAAATTTTGTGTTAGTTTCACATGTGCATTGTGCAACATCACTGTTGGATGTTTGTGTTAAAAAAATCCTTTGTTTACATGATGTGCAAATTGGTTCGTATGGGTGCAAGTGGACATTTTTAGGTCTTAGTGTTCTAGTCACCTGGAATGGTAATACATATGTAATTAGTAACAAATTACAAGAATGCAATTTCAGAAGTTTTTACAGAAGTTATAAACATCACAATAGTAGGGCACACATGACAAGTGCTTTGAATCAAAAGCCTAATGACATAATGTTATGGTGGGTAGACTCACCAAGGTAATCAACGCTAGTTGAAAATTTTGACTTATAGGATTTTCAATCCTAAATAATATATTGTGTGAAGCAATGTCCCTGAGAGGGTTATCTCAGATGGAAGAAGACTAAGTTCAAGATTACTAACATTTTTGGTGTTGTAGGTTTTTTATTTAGTCTAGGACTCACATTTACTTTTGGTGCACTTAAAATTGATTTCATATTTCATTTGGTGTACCTAAAAAGAACCTATAAATCTCACTTTCAATTGGTGTACCTTAAAAGAACCTACAAATCCCATTTTCCTTTGGTGTACCTAAGAAGAACAAACAACTTGCACACTTAAATTTGGGCTTAAAATGAGCAATACAACTTTCATTTTATTTCAATGTACCTAAAATTGAACAAGAAAAATATCACATCTTCTTTTAGTGCACCTAAAATGAATTATTTGATGTGTTTGGTAGGTTAGTGTTGTGTATGCTCTTTCCTTGTGCTTCGTGCAATTTGGAAATCAGAAACATCACTAACTTGTAATCTTTTTGTACACCTTGAGGTGTGGTGTTCTATGTATGCTCTCCCCTTGCAACTCTTAAGAACGATCTTGTGGATAAAAAGAAACACCATAACTGTTTATTTCAAGTAGGATACTTTCTTTTGGGCCTCATCACCCCAAGCTTTGATCTCAAGCACATTTCCTGATGGGCTAAATAAATGGGGGAGAATGAAATTTGTACCCCAAGGAGTGGCTAGCATCCTTTAAGCCAAGCCTCATGACCCTCAATCCACCAAAACATCTATAGGTGATGAGAAGAGAAGAGACCCCTCTTGACTCGGGCATAACAGACGAGCTTGTTGTTCATGATAGACCCCCACTATGAAGTTTTTTATCTAGAAGCCTTTAAGACCTTTTATCCATTAATTTATAGTGGTAAAATGTAGAAGGATTAATGTGTGAAGTTACTCACCATGTACTTCCCCTTGTTGAGGTGACCATTTTTCCTTGATTAGGACCTTGTCCTTTTTAAGGTGAGAGGTGCAAAGGTGGTACATGACCTTCATATACTCTAGTCACCTATTCATTATGGAGGTATAGCTTCGACAAGTGGACCCACTATGACTTGATAACCTGATCTACCACTGAAATAGGATTGTATATCTATGGCATGTTTTTATTGTTATATCTACCTATGACACCAATTAGCACGGTCTTGTTGAAGAAGACACATTAAAATCTACCAAACAATCCATTAAGTCCTATATGTTGTTTTTATTGTTTTCTATCACTTGCCAACTCAAATAAACACAAATTAGACTTCAAAATTTCAAAACCTTGGGTCAAACTTGCAAAATTTAGCCTTTGAGTCAAAGTGACGCTTTTTACTATCATCTTGCATCACCTTTATTTACAACCTAACACTTTTGTTTTTATCAAAACAATGCTTTTATTTTTAAATCAATGTTTTTGTGCATCTTGGAACTTTTCTTTCAGAGCAAACTAGCAACTCAGTAACTTGACACTTTTTTTGTAAATCAATGCTTTTACAAGAGGTCTTACACTTTTGTTATAGGCAGTGTGACACTTCTGACTGTAACTCAATGCTTCTAACTATCAGTGTAGAAAACATAGAACACTCAAAATTCTGGATTGCTATCTTAAACCAACAAATAGTAGAAAACCTGAGATTCATGAAAAACAAACCTATAGTTATCCTAAACATCCAAAACAACAACAAACATACAAATTTCCATTTCCATCTCACATTACTAGTTCACTTTGGACTTATCTAAACACATTTTAGTCATCTTGGATCAAATCAAACCACATCAAGAACAACAAACCAATCCATTCAAAACAACAACCTAAATTTGACATTGCTCACTTTTTATTTAAATCTCTATCTCATCTCCTAATTTAGCTCTTTGCTTGAAAAATTATCTTCTTTCAAGCATTTAGTTGAATTAGTGTCAAAACATTGTAGGTTAACTTGCTTTGGAGTCATTTTTCTATTCCAAAGAAATTTGATCTCATTATCATCCTCCTTAGCTTGGGTTTATTTGTCTACTACAAACAAGGATCATCCCCAAACACACTTAAACAAGAGTTTTACTCAAAAATAAACTTTGTCCAAATTCAAGGTTTCACATACTCCATTCATCCAAACAACATTCAACATTGGTTTAAAAGCACTTAAGTTGTCCTCATTATCTCTATTTAAAACATCATGAACATCTCAACAAAATCATCTTCACCCACCTTCAACATCCACATATCCTAAAGATACTACAAGTTTTATGGTCACAATGAGATCTCAGCATAAGAAGAACATGGATAAAAACCCTAGTGGTTCTAATGCACCTCCCACCATGAGTGTAGTGATCAACCCTTCATAATGCCTGGTTCCAATCTCAAAGGGTATAAAACTCCATTGCCAACTAAAATACAACACCACCCAATTGAAGTTGAAACAATCTATATAGAAGACACCACCAAAAATCCCCATGATTTTACTCCTAAAGAGCTATTAGAGATGTCACAATACCCATCTCTTGCTAGATCCATGGACACTATGTTATGAATTGATCCAAATCAATACATATTAAAACTTGCACAAAGTGGTGCTAAACTCCCCGCAAACTTTGATGTTGATCAACAAGTAGGGAACCAACCTTTTCAAATATAGCAACAAGAAATCATCCACATGGAAATGATCCCTTAGTACATAATATCATTCAAAAAATATCGTATCCTCCTTCAAATGTACCAAGTAATCCTACCATCAATCTATTAGGAATGGATAAAACAAACTTTTCAAATCAATATGTCAATCCTTTGTACGACAGTCAAGGTCTAGGGACTCCAACCAACCTAGGATTTCAAAACACAAACAATCCAACCATATATACAAACCAACCAAATCCCAACATACTAAATTCAAATATGAAAAACTATGGGATCAATCCATTTATGACTCCACCCTCACAAAACATACATGTTCATCAACCTCAACATCAACTTTAACATCAACCTCAACAACCCCCTCAACAATGTTAGGATAGGTGACATTAAAATTGCTATCCTAAGTTGATTTATGTGTCTCCATGTTCTTTGGAAAGTGTTCTTGAGGACATGAGGGACAAAATATTTATTATTTATTTTCCTATGACAAATTTTAATTGCATTCAAAGAGGTGGACCCTTCATGGTGACAATAACAAGGAATCTCGGGAGAATATTCTTCCTAGGTGTCCAACTTTCTGGGTTGATACCACTTGAGTGTGCATGTCCTTGCATGTTTTACATGCTCTTACATGGTTGGGCACCAAATTTTGCATGTTGGTGCATGAGCTTGAATGTAGCCGTCAGAGCCATCAAAGACTTATGGAGCACTTAGGTTTGACTCATTTTGATTGGTTGTGGGTTAGGCGCCCATGTGAAGGCCATGTGATTATTGAATATTTTATTCCATGTTTATGGGTTGTCCACTAAGTGGGGCATGGGCTTTTCCAAGTGGTTTTTCTTTTTTTTTAAGGATACCATTTGTGGTATTCTCTCCCACAAACTTCTATATATTAGAGCCTTGGGATGGTGGTTTAGTATGAGTTCTTTGCAGGTTTTCAGGGTGATGTAGTGCCACTAGATTACAGAGAGGATTGTTGTATTCACGTACTTCCTTGAAGATTAATACACACATTGGATCTCTTTGGGTGTGGATTTTTTTCCCACAAGGGTTTCTCCACGTATATCTTGTGTCACATGTGTTAATGACTTGTGGTATTGCAATTTTTAATTTCATTATTGCAATTGTCAGTCACTTAATCATTTTATGCTAATCTTGTAATCATAATTTTAGATTGCAACCACTTATTTAAGTTCATATTGCTACAAGTTATACCTTGATTTCCAACATTTGGTATCAAAGCTAATGGTTCTGTTAAGAGAGGGATGCCTTTCTTTTGAGTGTTGAAGGTTTTTTGGTTGCAATGGGAGCTTGTGCATTGTGGGTTTTACAGATTTTGAAGAGGATTGAAAACAATGGCCTCTACCTCTTGTTTGGATATTGAAAAATTCAATGGCATTGGTTATGAGATATGGAAGTTGTAGATGGAGGATCTCCTTGAAGAGAGAGATCAATGGTTGGTAGTTTCAAACCAAACAAAACCATAGAAAATGTCTGATGAAGATTGGAAGAAAATGGATAAGAAGGCACATGGAACCATTTGGTTGTGTCTTGAAGATTTTTTCCTCTTAAATGTTTCAGAAGAAGCTACCACATACAATTTTTGGAAGAGTATAGGTGATATCTATCAAACTAAAATTTTAACTAATAGGTTGTATCTCAAAAGATGTTTGTATTCTTTGAAAATGAAGGACGATAATTCTATTGCAAAATATATAAATGATTTTAATATGATTTTAAGTCAACTTGCATCTATAGATGTTAAGTTAGAAGAAGAAGATAAATACATTTTGTGGCTTTTCTCTTTACCTTAATCTTGGGAAAATCTAATTGTTGTCATAAGTGGTGGTGGTACATAACCAAATATGGATATTCTCATTGCAATACTTCTTTTAGAAGAGATGAGGAGAAAGTCCATGAATTCAAGCTCCTAAGATGTCTTGCATGTGCGAGGAAGGTCCAAAGAAAAAGGAGAGCCTAAAGGGGACAAGAAGAGAGACAAGTCTAAAGGACAATCTAAAACCCCTAGGAAGAGTAGAGTAAAGTGTTGGAATTGTGGTAAAAGAGGGCATGTGAAAAAGGAGTGTAGGAATAAGAAAAAGAGTTTGGATTCTTCAATGGAAAAGTCCTCTGAATATTGTGATTACATGATGATTTTTTATTTTTGCTAACACTATTAGTAATGATGTTTGGCTTATTGATTCAGGTGCCTCCTACAATATGACTCCTCACAAGGGGTGGTTTACTTCATATTCAACTTATGATGGGGGAAGAATTTTTCCTTGGTGATGACAGCATGAAGAATATTGTTCGTAAGGGAAAGGTAAAGTTGTGTTTCAGTGATGGGCGGGTTAAAACCCTTGATCATGTTTTACATATTCTAGGACTTGCGAGAAATTTAGTTTTAGTATCCAAGTTGAATGATTCTAGAATACATGTGACATTTGGGAGGTCTGGTTGCAGGTTGGTAAGAGGGAGTTTGGTGATCACTAAAGGATCTTGGATAGGGACTTTATATAGGCTTAATGTGTCCACTTTTTATAATTTTTCCAATGTAACTGGCATTGAAAATGCATGTATGTTGTGGCACCATAGACTGGGTCACATAAGTGAAAAAGGTCTTAAGACTATTTTGAATAAAAAGGTCGTCAATGATCTTTCTAATTATTTTGCTAATAAAAATGATTTTTGCAAGAATTGTGTGTTTGGTAAAAAGAATAGCTCATCATTTCCTAATGGGACTAATAAAGCGAAGAGATTATTAGAGATCATTCATTTGGATGTGTTTGGACCTGTGGATATTGAATCTTTTGGAAAATCTCGTTATTATGTTACTTTCATTGATGATGTGTCAAGATACACCTGGATTTATTTTATGCATGTAAAATCTGAAGTTTTCACTAAGTTTAAGGAATTTAAAGCCTTAGTTGAGAAGCAAACAGATTATAAGATAAGGGTGTTGAGATTTGAAAATGGGGGTGAATATTGTTCTAGGGAATTTGATGAGTTTTGTAAGCATACATGTATTGTTCGACAAAAGACTACACCTTATACACCTCAACAAAATGGGGTAGTAGAAAGAATGAACTGAACCTTAATGGAAAGAGCTAGGAGCATGTTGAATGGTGTTAAGCTTGATAGATTCTTTTGGGAAAAAGTCATAAGTACCGCATGTTATTTGGTTAATAGATCTTTGTGTTCAACTCTCTTTGATAAAACTCCTTATGAAGTGTGGATAGGTAGAAAGCCTTCTATTTCACATTTAAGGGTCTTTGGTTGTGAGGCTTTTGTTAATGTGCTCAAGAGAAGTGTTCTAAGTTGGATCCAAAAGCATAGAAATGCATCTTTGTTGGTTATGGTGAGAATGTTATAAAAGGTTATAAGCTTTGGAATCCACTAACCCATAAAATGGTTTCCTCTAGAGATGTAATTTTTAGGGAGTTTAGAGCTTACTTAGGTGAAGAACAACTAAAGGAGAAAGATAAGACAAAAATAGTGCACTTTGAGACAAAGATTGAGAAGCAAGAAGATGCACATGTGGAAGACCAACCAAATGGATTTGAGGATGGAGAAGAAGAAGAGGGTTCAAAGAGTTCAGAAAGTTCAAATGATGTGTAGGATGAGCATGAATAAGAAGAAGAGAATCAAGAGCCCCTTACTCCAACCTTCAGAAGATACACAAGGCAACAAAATCTAGTTGATGGGTATAGCTCACTTGATTTCCATTGTGTATTTTTTTTGTTGAGTACTGACAATGAACCTTGATTCTACAAGGAGGTTCTTTCTTCAAAAGAAAGTGAGTATTGGATGCAATCCATGTAGGAGAAGACGATGGCTCTAGATAGTTGTGATACCTGGGATGTTGTGAGTTTTCCCAAAGGAAGGAATCCCATTGGTTGCAAGTGGGTGTTTAAAAAAAGTTGGATCAAATGGTCAATTAGAGCGGTACAAGGCCAGATTAGTGGCCAAGGGATACTCCTAGAGAGAAGGAGTTGATTTCGGTGAAATTTACTCTCCTATTGCTAAGTTAACCTCTATTAGATTCCTATTATCTATTGTTGTTGCTTATGATTTTGAAATAGAGAAAATGGATGTTAAAACTACTTTCTTGTATGGGGATCTTGAGGAAGAAACTTATATGCGACAGCTTGATAGTTTTGTTGTGAAAGGAAAAGAACACTTGGTTTGCAGGTTAAAGAGATATTTATATGATTTGAAACAGTCACCCAAGATGTGGTATCAAATTTTGATGCCTTTTCATTGAAGTTGGGTTTTGTTAGATGTGAGGAGGATCATTGTGTTTACATTAAGGTTATTGATGATCAAATTCTAATCATTGTCTTGTATGTTGATGACATGTTGTTTATGGGTAACATCAAGATGATGATTAAGAAGCTTAAGACTCAACTTTATAGCACATCTAATATGAAGGATTTGGGGACTATAAAATATATTCTTGGGATGGAGATCAATAGGGATTGGGTTCACAAAAATATCTGGTTAATTTAGAATTGAGCAGGTGACTTGGATAGTCGAAGTTCCACTAGTGGCTATGTTTTTACTTTGTTTGGAGGTGTAGTGAGTTGGATGAGTAAAAGGTAGCCTAAAGTTGTATTATCCACAATCAAAGCAGAGTATATGGCAGCTACACATGCTTCTAAGGAGGTGGTAGAGACTTGGTAATGACATTGGTTTTGATTGCAAGACAATGAGGATTGGATGTGATAGTCAGTGTTGCATATGTTTAGCTAAAAATCCTATGTATCATGCTTATGCTAAATATGTTGATGTTTAGTATCACTTTGTGGGAGAAATGGTAGAGAATGGTAAGGTTTTGATTGAGAAGGTTGACACTTTGGATAATGTTTTAGATTCTCTAACAAAGCCAGTGACCACAAATAAGTTATCTTGGTGTAGGAAGGCCATGGGCCTTGATCACTATAAGGACATAAGGGACAAAATATTTATCATTTATTTTCCTATGACAAATTATAATTGCATTCAAAGAGGTGGACCCTTCATGGTGTTCGTTACAATGCATCCCAGGAGAATATTCTACCTAGGCATCCAACTTTCTAGGTTGGGACCACTTGAGTGTGCATGTCCTTACATGTTATTTGCATGTTTTCCATGCTCTTGCATGGTGGTGCATGAGATTTCATGTAGATGTTGGAACCATAAAAGACTTATGGAGCACTTGAGTTTGACTCATTTTGACTGGCTATGGGTTAGGCTCCCATGTTTATGGGTTGTCCACTAAGTAGGGCATGAGTTTTTCTAGGTGGTTTTTCTTGTTGTTTTGGGATACCATTTGTGGTATTATCTCCCACAAAATTCTATATATTGGAGCCTTGGTATAGTGGTTTATTATGAGTTCTTTGTAGGTTTTTAGGACGAAAAAGTGTTGCCAGATTACAGAGATGATTGTTGTATTGATGTACTTCCTTGAAGATTAATACAAACATTGGATCTCTTTGGGTGTGGATTTTTTTCCCACAAGTGTTTCTCCACATATATATTGTGTCACTTATGTTGGTGACTTGTGGTATTGTAGTTTTTTATTTCATTATTACAATTTTCAATCACTTAATCATTTTACGGTAATCTATTAAACATAATTTCAAATTTACAACCACATATTTAATTTCATATTGTTGCAAGTTATACCTTGATTTACAATAAACAAAACATCACTCAACAACAACCCCCTCAACGTCAAAAAAAACCACCTCAACATAACATCACTCCACAACACCATCAATAACCTCCTCAACACATCATTCCACAAAATTAATACATTAATCCACAACAACAAAATCTTTCCCCACAATATCAACACAATATTGTGTACCAACAACTACTACATTACCAACAACTACTACAATAGTATGTACCACAATATCAACACAATATTATGTACCAACAACTACTCTCTTCCATCTCCTATGTACTATGTCTTTTGTTGAGGTGAAGACAACTCTTGATGGTCAGGAGTCATTTCCTATTGAGTTGGAGATGGGTGTGCTAGTTATGGATGGTTTTCCTCTTTTCTGGTTTCCTCTGGTGGTGTTCCTATTAAGGTGGAAGTTTCTTCTATCGAGGTGGAATCCAAGGTTGTTGAAGAGGTGTTCTCTTGGTTTTTTGGGTTTTCACAGTATCCTATCCTATAGAGGGGAGCTCAGCCCTCTTGAGGTGGATTTGGAGTTGGTTTGTGGTGCGCTTGGGAGCTTCAAGGGGTGTATCTCCTCTTGTGTGATGGTGTTGGTGTTTTTGATTAGGTGTTTTGGTTTAATGGTGGTCCTTACCATTAAATTTCCTTTTCTTTTGTTGGGTTTGGTCTATTGTTTCTGAGCAGATGGTTGGTTGTTGTTGTGTTGGTCTGTTGCCTGATTATTTCAGGTGGTTTTTTACAGTCAAAACTTGGGTGGGGTTTCTGGTCCCAGATAAAACCAGGTTGTATCTGGGCTTTGGGCCCATGCTTGTATGTCTTTTGTAGCCTATAATGTCTTGATTATTTGGTAGTGGTTGTTGTTGGGTTGCTGGTGGTTTGTGAGTTATCCTTTTTAGTAACTTGTTGTTGTTTGGTTGATTCATGCTTACTGTTGTTATCTAGAGTTTCAGTTGTCTTCCTTTGTAAAGGGTTTCAAGCCCCTTCAAAATCCATTTTTTACCCCTAATCAAAACAACTACTACATGCACAACAATAATTACACACACAAAAATAGTTACTTGCACAACAACATCAACAAATATTGCAACAAAAGCCTCAACACCAACAATATACCCAATACCAACCCCAAAACACACAATAAAATTCCATAACCCAACAACAATATGGTTCATACAATGTACCACCTCCTCCACAAACCAATCCCTAATATCAAACAAGCCCTCAACCTCAACAAACTTCTTACAACTCATACAACACAAACACCCCTCTGTATCAAAATCCAACATTCAACTCATCGGCTATCCCACAATACAATACTTACAATCCACCATCAAATGTTCCTCCAACAAATATATCCTCACAAATTCAAATTTTGACACAAAAGATCTAGGATATACAAATGGGAAAAACTAAGAAATCATACGCCTTCCAATATTTATGTCCTTATCCATTTTACAGAAGCATAAAAATTTTACCATTTCCTTCAAACTTTGAAATGTCAAAGTTTGACAAATACAAAAGATGTGGTAAACTCGAACAGAATATGCGAGAGTTCTATGTAGCTTTCATGGAGGTATCATATAGTTACACATATATTATGTTCCTTTTTCCACGCACATCTACCTCAGGGAATAAAAACATTTCAAGAAATCATAGATCAATTCATTGCTCATTTCTCCTATAATATTGATGCAAAAATCACCTTATCTAGCGTATACCTTATAAAACAAAATAAAGGAGAACACTTTGCCTCCTTCCTACTAAAATATGGAGACATAATGCAAGCAAGTGAAAATGGCCCATTATAGAAAATAACAAGTGGAAATCATTGCAAATAATCTTAACACGAAACTTTATTTTCAACTACGCATGCAATGTGTATCAACCTTCGAAGAACTCATCTCAAAAGGTATTAACATTGAAAGATAACTTATTGATAAAGGGTTAGTACAAATCTATAAGGACAACCACCAACTATCTAGTTCAAGTGACAAACCTCACATATGGGCTAAAAGCAAGAATATAATGAATGATGGTGTTTTCGACGCAAAAGTTGTGATAACCAAATAAACAACAAAACATACAAAATTCTAATCCTTCGAGAGGACCAATACCACCAAGACCTAACAGTTCTCCTCAACATCAATTCACTCCCCTAGGGGAACCCTTTGAAATAGTCCTTAATAAATTAGTTCAATCGAAACATATCGAGCTTCCTAAGTTCAAAAATTATCTTGAACCAAAAATAAAACCCTCGTGGTTTAATGACAATTACTTTTTCCAATATCATAGAACAAAAGGTCACAAGACAAAAAATTGTGTGAAACTAAAAAATCTCATACAAGACCTTATTGACCAAGGAGAATTAAATATTGATCAAAACTCGGGATCTTCTAGAAATGCAAAAGATTCTAGAAAAACAACAAGTTATATAACAATGTGAATTATTCCTATGACAACATTATTGGACACATCCAAGAACCCAATGATTACATCAATATTACTCATGGCTCACATGATGATAAATTGGACATTAATCAAGATACTTTCCTAACACATGATCAAGACCATTCAACAGTGTCTAGCAATGTTCCACATCAAAATAATGGTATTAAATATATCTCAAATCATAACATATCCCCTTCATTCGACCACATGATAGGACATATTGAAGAAGCTCTATTGAAAGAAGTCTCTATCACATCATCTGGATCCATTAAGACCACACAAGAATCTTCCATCTATATTCCACCATCAATCCATGATCCATGTCAAGAGCATGGTCCTAAGCATAATGAAAGTTTCTCTGAAATAAGTCAAGATCAAGATCCCTTGTCTCTAAAATACTATCATGATTTAATGGGTATTTCCCAATCTGTTAACTGTAATTGATCTTAAATGATTCAATATCAAGAGTGTGCTTCTCCAAAATACTACCATGATTTAATGATTATTTTCCAATCCATATAGGATTTCACAAACGATAACCATATCCATACAATAGTCAATCCTACATCTACACATGATATGCTTACTTCTAATGGACACATAGATGATCTTCCTCCAAAATAAAAGTCTCCTACTCTTGACATCCTTGAAAATAATCAATCTATAACAAAATCCATAGAACTTCATAGTGACATTCTAGGAACTGATCATGAAGAAGGTTTCCACACCAACTTTGAAGAACCAACATATTTTGAAGAACAATTAGAATCTAGTGTTTCCACTACTACCTTTGAATATTTCCAACAAAGCAAAGAAGAATTAGACCTACATGAACAAGGTATCCTAGAACTAGTGTATATGGTCGACAATCCTAAATAGCAAGGTATCACTTATTTAGAGATTGAAGAAACTAATCATGTCAGTGATACCTCCGTGATATTGGGGGTAACTTTATTTAATGCAAACATCAACATGGGAGTTGTATACACCTAAAAATGGTCTGGAGAATATAATTAATTAAATATGATTTATTTGATTAATTAACCTTTATTTCATCTACTATTAAATAAATAGAAATATTTATTTATATTGTTCATCTTAAATTCTTCAATCTTTATTCTATTATTTTCGTCTTAATTAAATAAATGAATTTCACTTTGTTTTATTTAATTATCATAATTAAATTCCTCTACTATTAAATAAATAGAAATATTTATTTATAGTTCATTCTCTTATTCTTCAATTTTAATTAAATATACAACTTCAATAGTTTGTGTTATTTAATTATCTCATTATTCAATCTTAATTAATTAAACAAGGTTAAATACTTTGTTGTTTAATTATCATATCCCTTCTATATTTATTTAATAAACAAATTATATAGCTTGTTTTATTAAATTATCTATTCCCTTTTACTAATTTGAATAAATCATAAATTATTCAAATAAAGGCATAAAGGCAAATTTCCTCTATTCACTCACCTACCAAATTAGACATTCAAATATCCAATTTAATTCAACTGGCATTCACAGGAAAGCTTTGGAGACAAATTGGAATCAATCTCTCAATCTCATTCCTCTGATTCTTCCTATCATCTAGCTTGATGTTTTCATGGGGAGAAACCATTCCCATAATCAGCTCAAGCTTCTCAATCTCTCACCATTCAATTCTTTAGATTGAATCCAAGCCTTTACTATGCTGCCCTGTCACGATGTGCTGCCGTAAATCTATATATACAGGCTTTCTTCGCAGGAAATGTATCCCTCATCTTTGTGCAAACTTACTCTACAGGAATAGCATCTTAGCAATCAAGCAATCATAGCAATAGCATCTTAGCATCATAGCAATCATAGCAGCTGTAGAATCAATATCATGACTGCATCATAGTTTTACTTTAGCTTTCATCCATCGGGTTTCATGTCAGCATAGATTACAGTAGCATCAATATCATTTAGAAATCACCATATAGAAGTAGATCATTGCATTTAGCATCACTCCATTCTCTATATTGGCATTTTAACAGTCACAGTGCTTACCAAATTTGAGAGCCCTCTATGATTTGATAAATATTTGGAGATAGGAAACAATGAGACGCTTTCAAGTTTTATGCGCTTTAAATTAGTTAATTGTTGTTAAATATTGATATAGTGTTTCATTAAGAAGTGTTTTTAGTTGTTTTACTCATTACTTATTCCACACTTACATTTTGGCGCCCACCGTGGGGCCCTAACCCCATATGTTAACAATTTTTTTGAAAAGTGTTCGTACAGGATACAGGCGTGTTTTCTTTTAGCACGATTGAGGGATTTTGCAATGCTTCCACTAAAAGTTCTAGCACTTCTGCAATCTATTTTAGCGCTTCCACCAAAATTTCTAGCACTTCTAAAATCTATTTTAGTGCTTCCACCCAAAGCTTTCAGGAAGGTTGACTATTCCAGGTCCAATTATGCTTTAGTGCTTCTACTGAATTCTACAGTGCTTATACCAAATTTTCTAGCGCTTCCAAATTCTACAGCGCTTCCACCAAAAGTTCTAGCACTTATGCAATTTGTTTTAGCACTTCTGTAATTTCTTTTCTGGATCTGACACAACCACGACCAAAAATTTATTTTAACACATTTGGACTAAAAGGAACCAATCCTAGGGTAGTCATTTGGTTTAAAATATATCAATCCTAGGGTAGTCATTTTGGTTTAAAATATATCAATCCTAGGGTAGTCATCATACATTTTTCTATATCAATTAAAATTAACATCATGACTCTTGTGAAGCGATATCTTCACATAGAATAGCAATTTGTCTTTTGGGCTTAAACATTGATTATTATGCTTGTGTGGTGATAGGCTTATGCGATCATACTCATCCTTTATTTTCCCCTATCATAGTGAGAAAAATTACTCACACTACAACAACCTAAAGCCAAGGATTCCAACCCACTATAATCAAAAAGTGAGGTGTTGATGAAAGTCCAACTCAATGGTAGTGTGCAAGATAACCATCCCCAAAGCCTTTGTTCTAAAGTTTGGGAGGTCTCCTGAGGGATTTTATCATTTTCCACCGCACAGAAACCCTATCTACGAACCATAGTGTAGCATCCAGCTGAGTCAGTAACCAGACATTGTAATACTTGTAGTGCAAGGGGAGGGAAGAATCTGCCCCCAAGACACTCACCATATAATTTCCCAAGGACCATTTGCTCAAGGGATCGAGAAATCTAACTTTAAGTATGCACCTCGAAAAGACAAAAATACAGATGCCCTCTAAGGGGTGACACGGCTGTGTAAGTACGCAATTTTAATATGTAGGTTGTTGAGTATAACGATGACCTTTTTGACCTTAAGAGTGAGTCTGTCTAAGTGTATTTTTGTTAAACAAACCAATGAAAATAGGACCATGTGTGGTTCTTGAACATCCACTTATTGTTTAGATTCTAGGTCTTAAAAACAAATGTTCTACAATTGCTTGTTGTGATTTCAAATTCAAATAAAGATCATCCAGAAAACACAAAAGAATCAAAATAAAATCAAACGGTGAAATTTATGATTAGGGATTAGAAATCCACAACATTTTTCAAGAAATCCCTCACAAAAAGAGTCAAGAAACCAAAGAAACAACTTAGTTACAAGAAACTTTTGGAAAGAAGATGATTTTATATCAAAGAAAGAAAGTTTTACTTCGACATAGAACTTTCATCAATAGGTTTCATGATTTTTCTAGGGGATATACTAATGATTATGCTTTAGAGCCTTTGTATTCACAAGCTTATTTCCAAATAAGAGCTCTTTCACAGAAACATAATCTTAGTCAACTTATTTGTTAGTCTTCCATCCCACAACAAGGAATAAAATATTCCAACATGCCCAATCAATTCTTATAGTAGAGAAAACTTGGAAACATTGGGCTTGTCATCCAAAATCAAAAAATTACTAGCAGCGATATCCTATCAAAGTACCAAAAAATCCCAAAAAATTACAACAAGAAAAAGGGGTCAGTCTCTTCACAGAAAGGAAAAATAGACATCACTGTTGAATCCCAAAGTAGTGCTTACACACTTTGTTTTAGTGCTTCTGCACTATCTTTTAGCACATGCACAGTTTAAATAGCACTTCTGCAGTCTGTTTTAGAGCTTCTGACAAATTTTCTAGCGCATCTACCGACTGTAAACCAAAATTACCAATGTCAAAATTTACCAGTATTTTAGCGCGTCTAAAGTATGTTTTAACGCTTATACCCTATTTCCTAGCACTTTTACCATAACTATCAGTGCTTCTACTATTTTAGCGCTTTTTCCCTCTATGTTAGCGCTTCCATAGAGCAGAAAAATAGAGAGCTTTCAGAAACATCTATTAGATTTTTTGGCACCAAAAACTTAGGTTTTTATCAGACAGAAACATTTTTACAGTCCAAATAGTGTCTTAAACTTGAAACAAATAGGTTCTTACAAGTCAAATTCTTTTTAACTTAAACCTAGATCCTGTAAAATACAAAGTGTCCAATTATCAAAACAAAAATCTTGAATATTGAGTTAAGTTTCCTCATCAGGATGTTGACATCCTATCATCACAAAACAAAACACAATAATCAGATTTTTAACTTAGTCTCATCAATAGAATACATCATTCTATTCGACTTTCTTAAAATCCAATTGACACTAATCCAAACACAAAAGATAAAAGTTTTAGCAAAATGAAAAATACTTGTATGTCAATCTTGACAAGGTCACAAAGACAAAAACTTAGGGAGAAGGAATTTGAAACAACAAACATAATGGTTGAAGAAAACTCCTTTTCCTGATTTCATTAAAATGATACCAATGAGATAACCCAAGAGGATATACAAATCACCCAACAAGATCCAAATTTCCATAAATTCATGGAAAAGGTCTTGGACCAAGATATGGAAAAATACCTCTTGATGTTAGCAAAATTGGGTGCAAAACTTTCAAAATAATTTAACATCAATCGATTAAAGGAAACACCTAGAAAAACTAAAACAAAACCACACAACACACAAGACACAGATCAAGTGGTTGCTATAACTGCTTAAATGCAAACCTTACAACAAAAAATTCAAGATATGCAAAAGGGAACCACAAAGAGGTATTCATTACAAGAAATTTGTCCTTATCCCTTTCATCCGAGTGTAGACATGATACCCTTCCCTAGGCATTGTGAGCTCCCCAAATATGACAAGTACAATGGAAAAATGGATCCGATTGACCATGTGAGGGAGTTCAGAACAATGAGCCTCGATTTTACACAAGAGGATACTTACCTAATGAGGTTATTTCCTAGGAGTTTAGGAGCACACTCTATGGAATGGTTCTCCAAATTACAACCGGGGATTCAATCCTTTGAAGAACTGGTCAACAAATTTATCACATAGTTCTCATTCAACATTCAACATGATGTAACCATAAAGGATCTCTACAACATGAAACAAAAGAAGGAAGAGACATTCCTATCATTCTTACAACATTGGAAAAATTTGTTCGCTAGATATACTCGATCTATACTTGAAGAGGAAATGATTGAATTATTTATCGACAACTTAAATGATGACATGAATTATAGACTGGAACTGCAATGTCCACCGACATTTGAAAAGGTGATTGAGAATGGCTTAAAATTTAAGAAGCCTTAGTCAAAAGAGGAGTGATTAAACATTACAACGATACATCAAACAACGTAAATTCCTTAAATCACTATGGAAACAATGATAAGCCTAAATTTTGGCAGAAAAATAAAACTACTAGAAACAATGATGCTACAACTAACACACAAAATACAAAACTAGTATTCAATTTGACAGCAACAACTGTGAAAACAAATCAGAATGAAAACCAGAACAATCAAGGTACCACTCAAAACAATAACCCAAATAATGGAGAATCTCGGCCACCACCATATCAAAGACAATCCAATCGATGGAGATTTACACCATTAGGACAAACTTTGGAATCAACAATGAGAGAGCTTATTGCAAATGGACTTATTACTCTACTAGAAGCATGAAATTGGGAGCCGAAAGTGAAACCATCTTGGTGGAACGATGTTGACTATTGCAACTTTCATAAAAATAAAGGACATAAAACAAATGATTGTATGTAATTAAAACACCTGATACAAGACTTGATTCAAGCAAAGAAGGTGTTTGTCGAAGGACATCAAACAAACAATGATCACAGTGCGTTTACAAATCCTTTACCCAACTATGAAAAATGAGAATCTTCTTCAAACAATAAAGGAAAAAGTGTAAACTATATCCACGACACCACCATTCTTTGCATTTTTGAGGTTGAGAAAAATAATGTCATTGATAATCAAATAGATACCATAAGCATCAATGACACTGTATCCCTGAATGTGATTCCAAACATAAATAAATCTGACAACCAAATCAACGTCATAAAAGTTAGGGAAACACAAGACAATCAACTAGTCAATGCAACAACCAAGGGGCAGTCCAAAGTGATACTAAAAGGAGTTTCACCTAAAATCACTACTCCCCCATCACATCAATACAACATTGTGGATCAACTACAAAAGATACCCGCACAAATATCCATACTAGAACTTCTTAAAATTTCACCATCACATAAAGAGGTTCTGGAATAGGCTCTGGTAGCCACTACGATATCCAATAATTTAGATGTTTTTCAATTTCAAGCTATGGTGAGACATCTGACCACACCTCATTGTTTGTCATTCTCTAAACAAGATGATGTGTCACTAAATCACCCACATAATGCGGCCTTACATATAGAGGTTCTAATCCATAAACACCATGTCAAGCGTGTCTTAATAGATGGCGGAGCTAGATTAAATATTTGTACTTTAAAACTAATTTGTGCACTAGGCTATTCTGAAAATTTCATTGATTCCAGAAGAAAGATAACAATAAAATCATATGATGAAGAGGAAAGGTCTTCCAATGGGCTAATTGTACTACCAATTCAAGTGGGACCGATTGTCAAAAATATTGTTTGCCAAGTGTTAGACAAGGAGCTAACATATAACATACTCTTGGGACATCCATGGATCTAGGAATTTCAAGTGGTACCTTCGACATATCATCAATGTTTGAAATTTCCTATCAATGGACAAGAGGTCACAATTTCAGCTGACAACAATAATCCTCAGACTTGTAACATGATTAAGGAAAATCAAGACACTCTTATACCCCACAATAGAGAAGCTAGCACATCTGCTTCATCCAGTGGTGAAAAGAAACTCAATTTTATATCCAAATGGATTGAGAACAAGGACTAGGAAAAGGAAACAACTATTGCTAACTCAACTATATCAAATAATGAAGGACCCCTGAACACTCTGTCACAACAATTTATAGATAAGATCCAGTTAAAAGACAAAGGCTTGGGAGAATATTCCCTTGAGCAATCTTTGTGTCTTTCACAATTGCTACCATCCCCAAAATCATATGGACAACCCAAAACAAATACACAACAATCATCACAACCTATCATGGTTCTGGACGAATTTTTTGTAAAAGCAGGTACCCTAGAAGATGAATTAGAAGACAAAGCCATTCTCAATTGGCTATATACAGATGAAGAAGCCTCAACATCAGCAAATATCAGCATAAGAATAGATCAGTATGGAAAAGGAAAGGCTATCTTAGAGAAAATGGGCTATGAAGGGAAAAAACCAATTGGTGAGAGAAAAGATGGTATTATAGAACCTATTCAACCTCTAACACTTCAACCTAAAGAAAAAACAGGATTAGGCTATACAGGGGAATTAAAAGAAGTAACTCAAAAAGTGGTAGAAAGGATTCTACAAATGAGGGACGACTCTAAAACAAATTCAAATGAGTATGAATGGGATCATTTATCTTCTACATCATACACTGACAAACAAATTGATGTCATCAAAACATATACACTCGTACGAGAGGAGGGACAAAGTTTAGGAACAAGACCACTTGTATTGGGATCACCAAATATCGATGACTCGAGTAATGATGAACATGCATCAAGTGAGCTAGACAACTCGGAGGAGGGTAATATCATTGACCTCGACCTTCCCACTGACAACTTTGACCACCTGGCTATCAGAACACTTACAACCATTGACCTTACTCAACCTGATGACTTATTACCCTTGATACATCCCAAACTTATTGATTGGGAACCAACCGAACCTATTAATATACCAGTATTTTTAAATGATGATGCCATTGTAAATTTCCTTTGTAGTGACAAACTTGATACAAGTTCTACCCATAACACTCATAACGACACTTCAAATCAAGAGGGCTCCAAATATTCCAGTTGCAAAAATGACAACAGGAAAAAAGGATCTAATGGTGAAAACCTTTCTGAGGCACCATTAGATTTTGAAATAGAAAAAATAAAGAATGTATCTAACAGTGAAAACCTTTCTAAGGCACTGAAAGATGGGAGATTTGACACCCTTCTAGAGCATTACCATGACATATCATTAGTTCTAGTGGAACCGACACAATCCATAAAACTTGGAACAACTGAAAAGGAAAAGATTCTACATCTGGCAGCGTCTCTGACAGAACAAGAGAAGCCCGCATTCACCAAATTCTTTGAAGAGTGGCATATCAATTTTTTTTGGTCTTATCCTGACATGCCAGGATTAGATCCAAGTCTCTTGATGCATCACTTGTCTCTACCAACCAGAATCAAACCAATCAAGCAAAAATTGAGAAAAATGCATCCTCACATTGCCCTGATGGTAAAGTTGAGTTGAAGAAGTTGTTGGATGCAGGATTTATCAGGTCTATCAATTATGCAGAGTGGATTTCAAATATTGTGCATGTATCTAAACTGGATAACAACATTAGAATATGCATAGATTTCAAAGATCTAAATAAGGCATGCCCAAAGGATGATTTTCCTTTACCAAGTATTGACATCATTGTCGATTTAATAGTAGGACATGCCATGTTGTCATTAATGGATGGCTTCTCAAGGTACAACCAAATAAAGATATCACCTGAAAATCAAGAAAAGATAGCATTCACTTGTCTTTGGGGTACATTCTGTTCGAATTTCATGCCTTTTGGGTTGAAAAATACAGTTGCAACATATCAACAGGAAATGACCACTATTTTTCATGACATGATGCATACTTTCGTGGAAGATTATGTGGATGACATCTTAGCAAAATCATACACCAGAGAAGGAAATTTGGAGATCCTCAGAAAAATATTTACTAGACTAGAAAAGTTCAATGTCAGATTGAACCCAAAGAAATGTGTGTTCGAGGTAACATTAGCAAAACTCCTTGGACACATAGTGTCAGAAAAAGGTATCGAAGTGGGTCCGGCTAAGGTCAAAGCAATAATGGAGATGACACCGCCTAAAAATATCAGTCAATTACAGTCTCTACAAGGTAGGCTACAATCCATCAGGAGATTTATCTCCCAATTTGAGGACAAAAGCCACCCATTCAATCATCTACTTCATAAGAATGTCTCATTCAAGTGGGTTCATGAATGTGAAACAAATTTTAACCAGATAAAGCAATATTTGATGTTGCCTCCAATACTCATGCCACCTGCAACAGAGAGACCTTTGTTACTATATATCGCAGCAACTGAAATTTCTTTAGGAGCTCTATTGGCACAAAAAGATTTTGAAGGAAAGGAACAAGCTATTTACTATATTAGTAGGACTCTCAATGGATATGAAATAAATTACACATTCATAGAAAAGCTTGTTTGGCAATGGTATTTTCCATCCAACAGTTGCAACACTACATGTTGACTCATACAGTCAAACTCATAGCTAAAATAGACCCATTAAAATATCTACTCAGCAAAGCGGCTTTTATAGGGAGACTAGAAAAATGGGTCATGATCTTAAGTGAGTTTGATATCCAGTATGTAGATTGGAAAGCCATCAAAGGATAGGTGATAGCGGATCAATTAGCTGAAGCTCCGTTACAGGATAATCATCCAATGAACATTGAATTTTTGGATGCAAACATTTTGAATATTACCACACAACAATGGAGACTTTATTTTGATGGATCATACACACAAAGGGGGTCTGGTACGAGAATTCTATTTGTTACACCTCAAGGACACACCATCCCAAGGTCCTACAAACTAATGTTTCCATGTACCAATAATGTGGCTAAGTATGAAGCATTGATTATCGACATCAAAGTGGAAATTGAATGGAAAATCACAAAAATACAAGTGTATGGGGACTCACAGCTTGTCATCTATCAAGTAAATGACAAGTATTAGACAAAGGATGAAAAGCTCATGCCATATAAGAAAATGATAAATGATCTCAAAAATTATTTCATGGATATCAAGTTTGAATAGATTCCAAGGGCAAGGAACAAAGCAATAGATGCTATGGTGACAATTGCTTCCATCTTGCAATTACCAGAAAAGCAAGGTCATTATGAGTTTATGGTAGAACAAGTATCTAACCCTGCCTACAATAATCTTGAATCCCAAACCATATGCGAAATAGC
>VDFB02281492.1:478152742-478501941 GCA_007258455.2 Sequoia sempervirens
TTTGGTGGACAAACATATGATGGGATAACAGATGAGTTGTATGCAATATTTTGATATGATAAGACATTGTATGGGGTGTAAGGTGGTGTGAAATTCTGTGAGGGTGATTGCGGTGTTGATATATATGTTCCTAACGCGTTTTTATTAACGATGTTCTATTGAGGATTATAGTAGGAACTTGGTTGATGTTGTTGTTGTTGCTATTGGGCATATTGCTAAGCTAGTAAGGCTTGTTGTTGTTGCACCACTAGGGATTTTTTGTTGTTGTTGCGATGCTAAAGCTACTTGATGGGCTTGATGTTGGGATTGTTGTTGTTGTGATGCTAAAGCTGCTTGATGGGCTTGATGTTGTTACTGGGCTAAGGCTACTTGTTGTGTTGCTAAGGCTGCTTGTTGTTGTTGTGCTGCTAGGGTTACTTGCTGGTGTTGTTGTTGTTGTTGGGCTACTAGGGCTTCTTGTTGTTGTTGTTGTTTTCATTGGATGGATTGCTAATAAGCTTGTTGTGCTTGTTGTAAAGCTAGGGCATGTGCTTGTAATGTAGGATCAGGTGGTTGTTGGAATATCTGAGATGGATTGCGAGTGTTGATATTCTAAGTGGGTAGCATATTTTCGATGAGAGGTGGAGGGTTCCCTTGGTTTAACATCCCTTGTAAGATTATGGATGGAAGTGGAGGAATGTAAGTTTGAGGTCCTAATTGATTTTTCATGGTAAAGGGGACCATGGGGAATGATGAGGATGTTTCCATTAGATTTTGCGATGGTAATGAAACATTAGGACCTTGAGTCCATTAATTAAAAATATTACCTTGTCCCATGTTGTGAGGATTTCCTTGTGTTAGAGATGTAAACAAGGTATTACTTGGGTTGATGGGATTTATGACCAAGCGATTACTTTGAGATGGGTTGATAATGGATGGAATGGATGTGCTTTGTGAAAACAATGGTATGGATGAACCAATTGGAGGATTGGGTAGAGATGTCCCTATCTGTATTAAGGGTTGGCTCTGTGGTGTGGTATTGACATGTCCTTGTGTGTTGTTTTGAGACACTTGGTCTACACTACTTTGCGTGATGGTGGGAACACTTGTGGTACTCATGGGTATGGATGAAGAGGGATGTCCCTAATATGTTGAAGTGGTTGTGGAGTAATGAAGTTCAAGAGGTTTATATGGTTGTTTGGGATTTTTGGGAGTGGGAGGAGCACCAAAGGTAGGTGTCCAAGTGGTTGTTGGAGGTGGAGGATTGGTATCAAGGGTACCCACAAGTGTACTACTTTCAAATGGAAGAGTTAGACCAAAGTCCTTGGTAAGAATAGTTGCAATACTGGGAGTGGATGTTTGATTTATCCCTAGTGATGGAGTTATGAAGCTTTGTGTCAAGTTTTGTGCAACAAATGATTGGGATATAAGAGCTATGTTTTCAAAGGCTTGACGTTCCTTGATTTCCTCCCTAGTAAGTTCAAAGGGATTGTTCATGATGTCTTCTATCTCATATGGTCCCAATGGAGATGATGGTTGTTGCGATGGGGTAACTTGACTTATTGGATCAAATTCTAAAGGATTTGGATCACTTGAGGTAAATGTGACTTTGGTTTTCTCCATGATTCTCTTGTGTTATGATCTCATTTTTACCATAAATTTTGTGTCACCTTTGGGAGAGTTGTGTTGTGATTTGTAATGTTTGAACTCTCTTGTTGATTCAAATTTAGGTAAAATGAATGCTCTAATTATTTTTGGAGCAATGATGATAGTGGGGGGTGAAAAGATGGGTGATGTGGAGAGTGACCTTTGCAAACATTTTGGAACAACACTTTTGACTCAAGTTTGATGTTTTGATGTTGGGATAAAGGATGTTGATGAACTTGTAAATATTTAAGGTAGACTCGTGACCTTCAAGATAGACTAATTAAAGTTTGATAACTAACTTAACTAAATGCATGGAAAAGGATACATTTCAAATACAAAATAACTAAGTTAGGGTTCTGGGTTGATTGATGTCCAAGTCAAAAAATGTTGGTGTACTCAAAAGTTTGCAAAGTTTGATGGAGTGAAGGATGAAATTTTATGGAGGGGTGAATGAAATTTTTGACCCAATGTTGACTTTAAAGTGAACCTTTATTTTCCAAGACCAAGATAGTGAGAATGATGCTAGACCTCTAAAGTTTTCCAATCTTGAAGACTAATGTTGACCTAAATGAGAGGATAGATGTGAGTATGTAAATTTGATTCATTCCTCCTAGCTCGAGCATAATAGTTTCTTAACAAGAGGTTACGATTGTGATAAAGTATTAAGGCCCACTTCCTACCAAACTTTGAATTATGATACCTACGTCTATAATGGTGACATGTAGATCTTCCCCTATGAATTTTGATTGTGTGATAGATCATTTAGAGGAGTTCAAAACCATGAAGAGGACCAAGGTTTTAGATAGGTTGATTATCATGAAAAAGACCTGGGTTTTGGCTCATAAAGAACATGTACATGTGTGGATGTTTCCTCAATGCGCATTCATAAAAGTTTACTAACATTTTGTTTTTGTTGAGGTAGAGTGCTAAAATATGGTTTTTGATTGCTTTTGAACTGAGATTCCTAAGTTTGAAGTGACAACCAGTAGACCTTCTTTTGGGGATCCTAACTTTGCGTGAGATCATTTAGAAAAGTTCAAGTTTATGGAAAAAAGGAAGATATTTATTGCCAAACAGGTGGTGGTAATATGGGTCGTCCAGCCTCAATATCGGTGTGTTCCTCTTCTTCGTCTAAGATGTTTGCAACGTTTCTCCATTGAGTGGGTGTTTCTTTTGTTAAAAAAGTGAAGCTTCTCAAACTACTAATGATATCGGTTTTTTCCCCGTTAATGAGTTCAAAGTTTGGTTGAATGATAGCACCTTCAATATTAGGTTGTTCAATGGGAGCAATCGGTCTCCAAATAGTCATGTGGGGTTCAATTGTGTCAAGTTTATATTGCTTAAGTGAATTTATTTTACTAAAAACATTTGTCTTGATTATGTTTTCAAACTAAATGTTTATGTCAAAAACATCATAACTTTCACAATGTCCATTTCATGAAAATCATGAGGTTGAAGCCATAATTGCTTATGTTGTCTTTGGAAAATATAAATTGAGATATAAGTCAAGATATTTAGAAATATCTAAGGATAAAAATCCCTAGGACAAGCAGTAATATCAAGGCTAATTCAAGATGTATCCATATTTAAGCCAAAGTGTTTGAAATTTTGAGGAAGATAGTGAATGTTTGTTTTTGTAGCATTTTGGAACCAAGCAATGTATTAAACCGAATCACATTCATTTACAATCCTATGTTTGAAATGGCCATACTTGTTGAGTCCCCACTTGAATTTCTCCAAACACTAAGACATTGTGAACAGTTAGAGATTTGGTGACATTGGCTCCCCTCCACAACACACACTTCTCGGGACCACCAAATCTCAAAATCTTGAAGATCTTAAGATCCTAAGGATTTTTTTGTTTCAAAAATGAATAGTACAAATGTGGGGTAGCTTCAAAATGATCGTTCTTGCACCAACAAGCATTAAGGATTTTTTGCAACTAAACAGTTTGGCTCTTAGTAACAAACCGAGAACACCCAGCCATACACACACCCGCTTTGCCACTTAAGGTTCTTACTATCGTTCTCGTTCCACTTAAGGCATGGTACTAGGTGCAATACGTTATACAGTCCAGGATAGAAGGTACTTTCTCATGATTTCCCAACCTTTAATATAGCTCACCGATAAACGTGCTTGCAAGAACTTGCCTATGAGTTTCCCGTTGTGGGGTGTGTCTCATTGTAAGTCCTCTCTTAAGGGTAACACAAAGCATAAGTGTACTTAAGTATTTCTCTCTATCCAAGATTGCACGAAGCGCAAGGGGATTGGATACGTACTATAAGTGCACACAAATAGTGAAGTACACTTGGAGTGTTTCTCTTCACCCAAGATCTCACGAAGTGCAGGGGGATTGGATACACACTACAAGTGTGTCACAACAAAGTAGACACTGATTCATTTTACCGACTAAAGCTAAGATGAATTCATTTTATGCACCAAACAAAATTTTAAGTTGCCTTGTTCAATTTTAAACCCAAAAGATAATGATGAGATGAGAGTTCAATTTTAGTCCCGATTGACCATTCGTTTTAAACCCAAATGAAATATAGTGAGGTCCTAGAACATAAAGAAAAAATCATAAGAAATTGGGTTCTAATTGCCCCAAAGTGTCAAACGCTTGTTACAATGATAAAATCTTGATAAGAAAATGCGTCTTCACTTTAACTCCGTGTCGTCCAACCTGCAAAACCACGTTAGTCTAAAAACCAGAACAATGTTAGAGGCATGTTAGTACCCTAATGAATCAAAAAATTAAAACACATGCTGAAAAACGATTGTTAAACTTCTTACCAAAGTTGGGCGTCGTTGTACATGATAGTGTGCCCTGGTGAATAAGGGTGTCACTTTACAGAAAAACTAGAGAGCATGTTAGTGTCACTATTTGATCAGGCGTCATTGTACACGATAGCGTCACTATGGTGAATAAGGGCATCGCTTTGTAGAAAAACCAGAGAGCACGTAAGTGTCGCTATTTGACCGGGCGTCGTTGTTTGAAAATATTTGATACCTCGATAAAGTATTAGCATCACCGTTTGTTTAATTAGTGTCGTCGTTTAAAATGATGATAGTGTCACTATATGGCGACACCTAGCAAAGTGCATCGCTGAAATTGTTTTGGGTGTCGTTTACTACAAAAGTTAAAACAAATGAAATTTGAGCTAGATATTGATAAAATTTGATTAGTTTTCCCTCCTAGCACCAGAATTCTGACTGAGGATACTAGTATGGGCTGATCAGGCTTGATCCATGAAGAATCGAAGCATATCGTAGCCACTAATACTCAATCTTAAACAAGATCATTCAAATGAAAGATAAATTAAACATAATTTGAGATGAAGCATTCTAAATTGTGAAAGAATTTAAATGTCTACTCTAACCCATTTGAAACTTATTCTGTTTTGGAATTAGTGTCGTGTTGATGTGGAACAATGCCCCTTTCCCAATCCCATGATCAATGAGCTTGTTCCAATCGATTCCATTGAAGAGAATCAATAAATTTGTTGTAATATGTGGATGAAAACATGGTTTATGCTAAATTGAACATGATGCAAGCTAAATTAATATGATTTTATGCTAAAATGATCTAAATATGCAAAATATAAGCTAATCTAAGTGAGATTTAAACCAAAAATATTCAAACCTTAATCTATAAACAAGCTAAATGGATGCATGGAAGCCATTAAAGCAATCTTAAAGCTAATATGCAGCTAAAAATGAACTAAAATATACTAAATGTGAACAAAGATGAGTGTGAGTGTGAGTGATTCCAATAGTATAAGTTTGCAAATTGAAAGATGGATCCATTTGTCTCCAAATAGTGTTCTATTTATAGGAAAGCAAATGAGAAATGGAGGGTTGAGATTGAAAAAGCTAATCAACGGTCAAGAATGGAGGAAATAGGAGTCATGGATCATGGATTCTCATCAACGGGTGAGAATGCAAAATGAGATTTAATGAAGGGTTCTCATTTCTTCCAAACAAACACACTTTTGACCTATTCAAGGGGTCAAAAGTTAACTTTCTCAAGAGGTTTCAATTTTAGCTTGCTCAAGAAGCCAAGTGAGAATATTCCCTTTTTCAAATGATTGGAGGAGAGAGAATATTCTTTTAGAATATTCATATGGGGGAGGAAAAAAGGTTATTTAGTTAATTAAAACCAAATTTAATTGTGCAAAGGAGGAATATTCTTTTGGAATATTCCTTTGCAAGTGGGAGGAATTGGGTTAATTATATAATTTCTAATTAAACAAGGTTTAATCATGCAGTTTAGGGAAATTAGAAGAATAAAGTGATATTCATTAAATTAAATGATTTAATGAATGAGGAAAGGTGAAATGACATTTAATTAAATAACTTAGGGTTATTTAATTAAATAAAAAGACTTAGGGAATTAAATTAAATAGTTTGATTTATTTAATTTAATGAGATGAAATGTTAGCGTGAAAGGGGGAATTAACCTGATTAAATGAATTAGGTTAATAGATGCAAATGGCATAATTAATTAAATAGCTAGGCTAATTCAAATAATTAAGTGAAAATAGGATGGATTTGAGAGGAAATGATGTTAGTATACCTGATTTGAGTGTATGATATGATTTAGGACATTTTTCAGTGTCTACAATAAGTATATTGTAATCTTTGTAATTTTTAAATAATATATTGGGTGGATTTTGGAGTGTGGATTTTTTCTCTCGAAAGGGTTTTCCCCACATAAATCACTGTGTTGTGGTATGCATGATATTTATGTTTAAGTTTCTATAATTGTTGTAAAGATCTATAAATTTTTGCATTATCCTCCTCTCAAGATTAGTGTAGAAAGTTTTTCGGCTACCTTAGATTCCTTACAAGTGGTATCAGAGCCTAATCACTTTTGGTTTCAGTTGTGGGCTGTTGGGTTTTTTGAACTAATCTAGATTTGAGTGGGAGCTTGTGTAGAAGATACTTTGTGATCTTGTTGTAGGAATTTTTAGATGGAAAGCTCATTAGTGAGAATAGAGTTGGATAATTTTTTGGAAATAATTTTGAAATGTGGAAGCTGAAGATGGAGGATACTTTGATAGATCGAAATCTATGGGGTGTTGTTGATGAGATTGTTTTAAGGCCTGCATATCCTACTTTGGCTACTCAATATGATGTTATGGACTGTAAAACCAAGGGTCTAATAAGATTGTTCTTGGTAGAATCTATTTTAATCAATTTCTTTAAAGAGACCTCTACACATAAAATATGGAAGAAACTTGGTGAGATGTATCTAGCCAAATCTTTAGTGAACAAGATTTTCTTGAGGAAGAAATTGTATTCCTTGAGAATGGAAGAGGGTGGATGAATTATAGAACATTTGGAAGCATTCAATATGTTGGTGGCTTAATTGGCATCAGTTGGTGTCAAAATGAACGAGGAGAAATGCCAGATCTTGCTTTGTTCTTTACCTGATTCATGGGATTCTCTTGTTATGGCTACAAAAGTACTTATGTTATATCGAAGACCGAAGATGTGGTGAGCTCTTTTCTTTCTAAAGAAATGAGGAGGAAGGTATCCATCAATCTCGAGGAGGCCCTAAATGTTTGTGGAAGACCTAAGGAAAAAGGAAAAAAGAATGAGAAGTGTGATAAATCCAAGTCCAAGGAGAGATCCAAATCTTCTAGAAAATCCAAAGTTATTTTTTGGAATTGTAGTAAGCCTGGACATATTCGTAAGGAATGCAAACAAGAAAAATAAGAAATTTGATTCTAATTCCGAGTTTGAGAAGGAAGATGGTGATGCATTCATTGTATCTTTGACAACTCGTGTAGGTAATGATGCATGGTTAATTGACTCAAGTGCATCTTTCCATATGAACTTTAATAGAGATTGGTTTTCTGAATATGAAGAATTTGATGGAGTTAAGACTTGCATTTTGGTGATGATTCTTATTTAAATATTGTTGGTCATGGTAAAGTTAGAATCAAGTTTCCTGATGGTAGAATAAAAATGACTAATGGTGTGTCACATATCCTTGGATTAGCATGATTTTTTTTATTTGTGAGCAAACTAATAGATGCAAGTGTGTAGGTAGTCTTTTTTGATGCAGGATGCAAGATGGTTAGAGGTACTATGGTGATTACTAGAGGTGTTATATATGGCACATTGTATAAAGCTTGATGCATGCACTGTTGAGTGAAATAGAACTTTTGTGAAAAGAAAGTATGTGGAAGAGGTGAGGGTTTCATCTTTAGTAAATGGTCATGGCTTTTGGGTGTACCCAAGGGTGCTCTTTCTTATGAATCAAAGTTACCTACAAAGAAAACTATGTTATGGTACTAGAGACTTGTCCACATTGAAGAAAAGGGTCTAAGGACCTTGAAAAATAAGAAAACCTTATTAAAGGGTTGTCTGATTGTAATCTTGAATTTGATTTTTGTGAGCATTGCATTTATGGAAAATAAAACTGTGTTCAATTTTACTCAAGTTCTTAGAAATATTGTGGTGTATTGGATCTTATTCATTTTGATGTGTTTGGTCTTATAGAAGTCCCTTCAGCTAGAAAATCCACATATTATGTTTCATTTATTGATGATTATAGTAGAAGGGTATGGGTATATTTTTAAAGAGTAAATATTAAGTTTGTAGTCGATTTATAGAATTTAAAGCAATGATTGAATTGTAGAATGGAAAGAAAATAAAATGTTTGAGGTCTGATAATGGCAGTGAATTCATCTCTAATAATTTTGATAAATTTTGTAAAGATTGTGGTATTCATAGATAAAAGACAACTCTACATTCTCCATAATAGAATGGAGTTGCAAAAATAATGAACATGAAATTGATGGAGAATGCTAGGACTATGTTGAGTGGTGTTGGTATAGAATAAAGGTTTTGGGTTAAAGTTGTTGCCACTGCTTGTTATTTAATTAACAGGTCTCCTACATCATCTCTTGTTGATATGATGCTTATAGAGGCATGGTTGAGTCACAAGCTTTCATTAAGACATATTAGAGTTTTTGGTTGTGAGGCATATGCACATGTGCCAAAGGGGAAGCAAACAAAGTTGGAGAACAAGGTTGTGAAATGTATCTTCATCGGATAAAATTATGGTGTGAGATGATACGAGCTTTGGGATCTTATTGCACATAAGGTAATATATAGTAGAAGTTTTATTTTTAGAGAAACTAATCCTTCTTCTATTACATTGCAACCAAAACAAAGTAAATAGGAAGATGTGATTTAATTTCCTTCTACACCTGAGAAAATTGAATCAAGGCCCATGGAGAGACAAGAAGTTGAGAGTTCATCTAGCTCTGAATCTTTAGAAGAGGAGGAAAAACCTCCAACTCAAACTTGCTTGTAGGTCTACAAGGCATAGACAACCACGTGGAAGGCATTCACTTGATGATTGGAGATATATTTTTTCTTTGAATACTAAGATGGATGAACCCAAATCAGTAGAAGAGGCATTAGGTATGAATGATGCAAAATCCTGGAAGATTGCTATGGATGAAGAAATGACAGCTTTGAAAAAGAATGATACATGGCATCTTGTACCATTTCCTAAAGAATGAAAATTTCTTGGTTGCAAATGGGTGTTCAAGAAAAAGATTGGTTCATATGGAGGTATTAAAAATTACAATGCAAGGTTGGTTGCAAAAGGTTACTCTCAAGTTGAGGGTGTTTATTATGGTGAGATATTTTCTCTTGTTGCAAAAAAGATATCCATTAGATTTTTTCTTTCTATTATTGCTACTTTTAATTTAGAGGTTGAGCAAATGGATGTGAAAACTGCTTTCCTTCATGGTGACTTGGAGGAGGATATTTATATGACACAACTAGAGCACTACGTGGTGAAAGGTAAAAGTAATTTGGTTTGCAAATTGAAGAAATCTTTCTATGGCCTAAAATAGAGTCCTAGGATGTGGTACCGGAAATTTGATACATATGTGTTGATTTTGGATTTGAATATTCTAAATAAAATCATTGTGTTTATTATAAAACAAATGGTGATTGTTTCCTATTTATTACATTATATGTTGATGATATGTTATTTATTGGTAAAGGGAAAGGTATGTTTTTAGAATCAAAATCTCAACTTGTTGCTAAATTTGAAATGAAAGACCTTGGTGTAGCTAGATGCATTCTTGGGATGGAAGTTAGAAGAGATAGAATGAACATAAAACTATGATTTGGCTATATTAAGTATGTCAATTTAATTTTACAGAGGTTTGATATGTAAGATTGTAGACCATTGTGTATTCCTTTTTCAACTGGAACAAAGTTATCTATTTTAGATTATCTAACATCCCCATTAGAGATGGAAGGCATGAGTAGAGTGCCTTACCAGAGTGCAGTTGGAAGTTTGATGTATGTTATGGTTTGTACTAGATCAGACATTTCCCAAGCAATGGGAGTTCTTTACAGATATATGTCAAATCTTAGTATAGTTCATTGGGATGCAATTAAAAGAGTCTTCAAATGTTTACGTGGTACCTTAGAGTATTCCTTGTGTTATCATAGTAATTTGACTGAAGATGAGATTTCCCTTGATATTCATGGTTATGTGGATTCAGACTGGGCAGGTGATGTCGATAGCAGATGATCCACCAGTACTTGTGTGTTTACTTTATTTGGTGGTGCAATTAGTTGGATGAGTAAGCAACGGGATGTGGTTGCTTTGTCCACTACTGAAGCTAAGTATATGGTAGTTACTCATGCTTGTAAATATTCCATTTGACTTAAGAGACTATGTTCAAATGTTGGAATAAACTAAGGCGCAATGACAATTTATTGTGACAGTCAAAGTGTGATATGTCTAGCTAAGAACCCGAAATTTCATGCCAATACCAAGCACATTGATGTACAATATCATTTTGTTAGAGATATGCTCGAAGATGGCAGGTTGAACCCAGTTAAGGTAGAGACTTTGATGAATTTTATTGATTCTTTAAGTAAGCTTGTGAACATAGAAAGGTTCAGATGTTGTTTAGAGTCTATGGGCCTTTTGGCCCCTAGCAATTAAGAGATGATGTTTATACACCCTCTTGTTGGTCTTGCAAGGTGTTCAACAAGTGGGAGATTTGTTGGGAAAATGTATCTCAACATTACAATTACATAAGGTTTACTGTTGATAGGTAAGTGTGGAGGGGGGTGAGGGGGGTAGCCCCCTGTGAGGGGTCTAAGGGCCATGCACCCTGGTGGGGGCTCAAGGGCAGCGCCCTTGAAAGCCAAATTTTATGTATATTTTATTATATTGTAAATCTGGACCATTCATCATTAGGTCTCAGATCTAATGGTAGATATTTTGATGGCCTGACTTGCCCTAGAAGGCAACCTATTTTATGTGGGCATTGTATTACAACTATGTATTGTGATGTATTCTAAGAGTCTGATAGCAGTCATGTTGCCTCTAGGTCTTTGGTTGGTGATACTCCTGTGAGAAGATTGCTCTGCAAGTATATTGTAATCTTTGTGATTTATGAATAATATATTGGGAAACTTTTAAAGTGTGGGGTTTTTCTCCCAAAAGAGTTTTCCCCATGTAAATCACCATGTTGTGGTATGCATGATATTATGTTTAGTTTTGTTTTAAGTTTCTATAACTATTATAAAGATCTGTAAAGCTTTGCATTATCCTCCTCTCAGGATTAGCGTAGGAAGTTATTCCACTATCTTAGCTTTGTTACATTGATGAGTTGAGGGTAAATGAATTGAAGGTTATTATATTAAGAAGGTGATGTAAGGATATGGTTGTAATGGTATTGATAGATGTGTTCTCAAATAAGTTTTTGATCCACATGGGAGAGTCCTCAATGGTATCATTGTTAGAAGTATTAATTGTGGGAGAAACTTCAACTACCTCACTAGGGATACTCTCAATGTTAGGGTTAGCATTTTTTAGTGAACCATACCCAAGCCCTCAATATTTATGTCATGTCTCTAGAGCAATGGGTTCTCTTATTCCTTGTTGATGTAGACCAAGGCCGCCGTGGCCTATAAATCCCATGTTCTTAACGATTTGGAAGCCTTTTCTATTTTGATCCATTAGTAGAGTAGCTTGTTCTTTCTCATATTGGTACAACCATTTGGAGATATCTTCCTCTTAGAGCTCTTTGTTGAGCTCTCCCAACTTGGAGAAAATAGCAGGCTCAAATTTCATAGTAGAAGAGGTTTTGTCTATGTGTTGTGGTTTTCCATAAGTCTGAGGAGAAGATGAAAGTTGTCCTACATAAAAGGATCATTTAAGGTCATAATCTCCACAACCATTGTCATGTACTTGAATCTTGATTTTTGGAAGGGGCTTGTGAATGGTGGATGATGAGGATAATGTGTATGGATCAATTTAAGATTTTGACTGTGATGTGATATCATTTTTAGGTAGTTGGAGTAGTTTTTGATATTTTTCTTCCAATTTATTACAATAACGGAAAGGTTGAGGGTCCCCATAAATGATGACTTTAGTTTTGTTATAAGGGAATTTGATACATTGATGATAGGTTGAAGGGACAACCTGCATGGCATGTATCCATGGGCATCTTAGGAGGATTTTATATGGTAAACCAAGGTCCAAGTCTTGCCAAGTTGTTTTTGTAATAGTTGGACCAGCCTAAATAGGAAGTTTGATAGTTCCTTCTGATTCATGTTCATTGTCATCATATGCTCTAATGGTAATGCCATTTTTTTACTCAATAACCTCCTTGACGTATCCTAATTGTTTGAAAAGTTTCAAATTACAAATGTTCAAGCCCGCTCCACCATCTACCAAAACTCTTTTGATTTTATGTTTGTGTATGAAGACTTCTAGATGTAAGGCATGGTTATGATATGTATTGGAAGGGAGATCTTTTTAGTGAATAATAAATGGTGAGTAGATGCGATATGTCCTACCATGGCCTAGAATTTATTTGTATCTATGTTAGTAGGAACAAATTATTCTAGGAGTGCCTTGTCTAAGACTTGTTTATGTGCTAAAGAGATCCTAAGAAGCTTTAAAATGGATATTTGAGCTGGAGTTTTCTTAAGATAATCTATAAGATGGTAATCATTTGGTAACACCTTGGTTATGCTTTTAGATTCTAGGGTGGAGCTTCTTGAATGGTGACATTTCCTTGTCATGTGGTAACTCCACAATCAAGTTTTTTACCAAGTATAGTGAAAACAAAAATGTGATTGTTTGATTCTTGGATATGTCCTACTACGTTATTATAGGATTGATTAAATTTGTTATAATCCTTTGCTTTACCTAAGTCATTTTCTCTACCACAGTTTTGGATTGGATCCTTGTAAATCCCTAGATCATTGTCTCTAGATGCTCCCAGACATTGTTCAATGTTGACTTCTCCTTGACCAATGAGGTCTTGTATAAGGTTGTTGAGTCTCATGCAATTTGATGTTTTGTGACCTTTTGTCTTATGGTGTTCACAATAACCATTATCATTATACCATGAGGGTTTAAATTGGGGTTCATCATAGTGTTTAAGCTCTAGAAGCTTGAAAGGATTGGTTTGAATTTAGCTTGTTCAAGGCTATCTCAATTGGCCCCCCTAAGGGAGTGTACTTATGTCTAATGGTGTTGTTGGGTCTTAGTGGTCCCTTTGGAGCATTCACATTTTGATTGTTTGGTGGGGGTTGTATGTTTTGTATAAAATTTGCATCCATGATACCATTGTTGGTAACATTCTTGTTCTTAACCCATAGGCGAGGTTTGTCATTAGAGTTTGGTGTATAATCTTTATTATCCTTGTATATTCTGACAAGTCCCTTAGCAATAAGAGCCTTCTAAATGATTATCCTTTTTTCTATGTTTTCTTCAAAGGTGTTGGCACATTGTACGGTTAAGTGAAATTCAATTTTCATGCTAAGATTTTGAACAAAGATATTCATGAGTTGTTTTTCAGGAATAGGTCATTTGCATTTGCTAGCCTTGTGTCTCCAATGTTGTAGGAATGAAGTGAATATTTCTCTTGGATTTTGTTTTGTGTTGCATAAATGGATCATTTATCTTGGATTTTGTTGTAGTCTTGTTTTTGTAGAATGAATTGTTGTTGAGGAATGAATTATTTTTTAGGTATGTTTTAAGGGGTGTTATGTGGATAGTTTTGAGTTTGACATGTTTTTGTGTAGGTACAACCAATGGATTTGATTGAGATTATTGTTGTGAAATGAATTGTTGTTGGGGGATACTTGTGTTTATGGATATGTTAGATGTGAGAGTTTGTGAAGGATGTGGTATGTTGGAAGTGGAATCTTGTTTTGCAATTGTAATTGATGGAATTTGTGAAATGGGAGGTCAATATGAATTGTTGGGATTCTATGTGCTCTTTGTTATGTTGGGTGCTTATGTAGCATATGTAATATTAGGAGGTACATAAGGTGTGGAAGTTTGGACTGTGAAAGGATTGTTTGTGTAGTTTGTAATGTTTTGTGATGATTAATGAGGAATGTTTATGTTTAGAGGATTTGATATGTGTGAGATTGTTTAAATGTTCATGTTTAGATTTTGATACAACAAATTTACATTTTTTGGAAAATGGTATTGAATCCATGTCATATGATGGTATAGTTGGTTGACTAAGTATGGTTGGCATTGAAGGTTGTGGTATTGGTTCATTAATAGCTTGAACTATAGGTATGTTCTAATGTGATGGAACATTAGATGACATGACACATGTGAGAGCCTGTTCCCTAAGTGTAGCAATGTTGAAATCAAAAGGTAGCTTAGCACCATTTTGTGCAAGTTTAATAAAATACATGTTAGGATCCAAAGAAATGAGGGCATCAAGTGCTCTATCCAAGAAAGGATCTTGTTGAATTTCCAAGAGTCTCTCCTCAATAAATTCCTTAGATTGCATAGATCTATTCATGATGCATTCTATGAGGATGGGTGGATAATGAGGTTGTTTCTATAGAGTTTGGTATTCACTAGGATCAAATAGATGACTAGGCATTCCAAATGATGATTCAATCACCCATTGGTGTTGTGACGTTTGAAGTACTAGGATTAGACTCCATGATTTTCTTGTGTTGTGACCTTGTAATAGGCATAAAATTGGATGACCTTATAGGATATTAGATATAAGTGAATGTTGGTGATATGATGTGGATGAGTGTTGTTTCAAGATGGACTTATGAGAGCTACTTTGGGTAGATTTGGACAAAAATTAATGTTGGTGTTGTTTGATTGATGAAAGATACAAAAACCTCTAAAAATTCAAAGTTATCCTAGATATCTATTTTGGTGATTACTAATGATGGTCTTTGCTTATACTAGACTAATGAGTGCAAGAAAAAGGATGATGGTGAGTTAAAAAACTTAGAAGTAGATAAGACCACTAATCTAGTTTTCTCACAGATATTGATGCTAATCCAACTATTCACTTGAAAAGGTTGACTTCTAAGAAAAAGCTAAACTAGGAGATAAGATAAGAGATCTAAACACGATAATGACTGGTATTGGTTGCTAGTGGATTAATTTTTGTTGTTGATTATGATGGTGTTGTTTGTCCAAAGCTAAAGATAGGTAACCCTACAATTCCAAGATGAAAGTGGTATGGAACGGATGTGAAAGTTGGTTTGTTGTGTGAATGATGAATTTTGATTGTAGGTCTATTGTACTACAGGTCTTAGATCCTAGATTGATTTGTTATTGAATTTTAGGATTTGAAAAATTCAAGGATTCTAGAAAAAAATTGGAAGTCAAAATTGTCGTTCTAGATTTCAAAAGTGTCATAATGTTTTTCAATTGCATCAGGGTAGATATCAAATGTAGTAAAAGATGTCAAATGTGTCAATCTAAGTCTCAAAGGTGTTATTATGTCTTATCAAATGCGACAATTTAATATCAAAGGTGTCAATCTATGTCAAAAGTGTCACTACATTTATCAAAGGTGTCAATCTATGTCAAAAGTGTCACTACATTTATCAAAGGTGTCAATCTACATTCAGATGTGTCACTATGTGAAATCTAAGGTTTTAGACCGATAGAGCCTAGTTTGGATATGCATTGAATTAGTCAAAAGCATCGATTTGCAGATCAAATGCATCGCTACATTTTGAAAAAGTGTTGAGGGATATTCATAAGTGTTGTAGGATAATCAAATGTGTCACTGTGATAGAAAATGCATCACTATAACTTTAGATGCATAATTTTGAGACAACACCTAAAAAATTTCTAGGGTTTGATTGATTTGACTGATTTAAAAGACTAATTTTGACCTATTTTGGTTGGAAAGAGATAAAAAACAACAAATAATAGAAGTAAACTAACTCCAAGGTATTGTATGATTGGCATTCACGGTTCTTACAAGAAAAAATATGCCAAGAAGTACAATGTATCTAGTATTAAATGTTTGTCACACTAGTGTGGGCCCAATCTAGAATATCGTAGGTTTATGTTTATGCACTCACCACTCTCAAGAGAGAATAGCTAGGCCTCTAGTGGCACAAGGTCTCACCTTCCTCCTGTCCTTGTAGGTTTTTACACCTCCAAATAAATTCTCCTCTTAGAACGATACATATTGAGTAACTTCAAGCATGATATTGTACCTTGAACCACACGAGATTAATGACTGATGATCTTAAGGTATCTAATAAACAATGGTTCATAGTGGTTCTAAGAATAGTGACCCTTTCTAAGGATGCTCGAGATGAGGGGGATCTCCCCTCTTCTCATCACTAAACAAGTCTTGATGGACCGAGGGTCTTGAGGCTTGGCTTTGACGATGTTGGCCACACCTTGAGGTACAAAATTCATTCTCCCCCTTTATATACCTTGTCGATAAACATGGTTGAGGTTGATCTTGGGGTGATGAAATACCCAAGAAGGCCTCCTACTAAATTAAAAAAGAAGATACTAGGGTTTCTGATTCTCAAGATCACACAATGTGCAAGAGAAGAGCATACTTTACTAGTATTTCTTGGGTATACATAACATATGCTAGATAATTATGCTTTTGATCTCCAAGATCACATGAAGTAAAAGGAAATAGAAAAAACACTAGAAGCCTACCAAACACGACAAATAATTCTTTAATTAAAGCCCAAAATGAAGTGTGAACTAATCTAGAAATCAAAGAATTTGAAGTTTTTTCTCTACATCAGATTTGTCAGTAGTTTATTTTTATCAATTTTCTCCCAACGTTTGCCAAAGCTACAAAGATGTCTTAGTTTGAAAAAATTCAAGGTTAGAGAAAAATTCAAGAAACTAAATTAGGTGTGTTGCTGCAAAATCAAAAGTGTCACTATAAATCTCAAAAGTGTCAATATACCTTTCAAAAACATCATTGTACCTTCAACTACATTGACGTGAAAATTAGATGCATCACTATATTTTTTTCAGAAGCATCACTATAAAATTAGGAGTGTCATTTTTTGTCAAATGCATCATTGCAGGTTTCAATTATGTCATTGTAAACCTACAAAATAGAATGATCAAATATGTCGATCTAACTTCAGAAGCATTATTGTGGATTGAAAAAGCATTGTTATAACCTATAACTTGAAAGCTCAAGAACACTCAATTAAACATTAAATCAGGGATGTGGGTCCCACTGAGTGTCCTAGAATGTGAACAAGAATAAACGTCAGATCAATCAAAAGACTCAAATTAACTAGAGGGCTAGATCAAATCAACAACCCAAGAACCCAATGATTGAATTAGACCCATTACCAATGAAGTGATTAGCTATGATCAAATAAAATAAACCAAGAAACAAGAACATAAATCAAATTAAGCCTACTTTTACCTCACCCAAAGATGTCAATCCTTACTCCACTGTCAAATGTGTGAGATCATGCCTTATGATATGTGGATTGTTCATACTTAGCATAACCCAATTGTGCAAAAGCAAAATCAATGATGTGCTATGGGAGCTTGAATCAAATTTTTGAGGAGGAGATGAATGATCAAAGAATGTTTAGTTTATAGATTTTTAGGAGGTATGATCAACGATGGGAGATGAAAGATCATATCAACGATTGAGGATGGATGAGAGATCAAGAGGCCATGCATGTAGAGAATAAGTGAAGTTAATTGAAGTCCCTTCCTTATTTTTAGGAGAGATATTTTTGAACTTGAATTTTGAATAATCGAGATAGAATATTTTATTTCAAGGAAATAAATAAAATATTTTTGAAAGAATGTACAACTAAATAAATTAAACAATTTATTTAATCTTGGAAGAATAATTAGCTAATGAAATTATTTAATTAGGGAGATAAGGAAGAGTGCATGATATTTAATTAAATAATAAAATTATTTAACTATGTGCATGAGAGGAAAACGTGAAATTAATTAAAGTGGATGAGGGAAAATGGTTTATTTAACTAAAAGTGAATGAAGGGAAAACTAACGAAATAATTAAATAATGGAGGGGAAAATGTTAGTTTAATCAAAATAATTATAAATTATTTAATTAAAAGTGATGAAAGGTGGTGATAAGAGATAATGAATGAAAATGATGAATTAAAAGAATGCGTGATCCTTGAAGAGAATGTGTTTAACATTGTTAGGTGTGGTAAGAAGTTGAATTTAAACATGCTCAAACCTTCTTATTTCAGTACTTACAAAAAAAATTACAGCAAGTTTGTAAGGAGTTTGCATGGTTCACTAAACCAAAAGGAAGAACAAAATCCCTTTTACGTGAACTTAGGTAAACAAATAAATAATATAAGCATTTAGAATCTACCCTAGATTAAAAGATGTTTTAAAAGTAGAATATAAAATGTTTTTAAAAATAAAATAATGGTACTTAGCAATGTTATGACAAGGGATGGAAAATGACTTGTCTTGATAGTATGAAAATGTTATTGAAGATCATATGAATGCTTTGGAATTAGTGAACATTTTGTTTGTCAATCTAATTTATTTTTTGACTATGAAATGGACCTCACAAGTGTGGATTTGATCTCTATCTCACGAACCTTACATAAAACCACATATCTAATCTCTACAAACTTTCAAAATGTTACTTTCAACTTATCTTAATATGTTCAAATGACCTTCACATAAAACTATTTTTTAATATTTATTGGCTCATACTTAATAACCACAATTACTTTCTTTTTATCAAAACTATGTAAGAATATCAATTTACAAACAGTACTCTTGAACATACAAAATACCCTAATAATAATTAATTCTCTAAGTGTTACAAGTCCAAAAGCAGTGTGAAAACTTGAGTGTTACATGCATTAATTTAATTTAAAAATTCAATTTAATATTTTGGGCGTCCATTAGTTAATGTACCATACCTTGAAAATTGAGAATTGGACAAAAAAGATGATATCATATGATAATGGAGTCTATTGTCCTCGTTGACATCTGGGTAAGGTTGTTTCAATGTAGATGAATCATTGTAGGTTACACAAAAGGAAAATAAAATCTCTTCTTCAAGATTATAGGGTGGATTCTCTGAACTTTATTGTAATTAAATTATAGATTATTTGCAACGGAATGGAATTCTTTTACAGTTCATGATACCAGATAATCTGTTTTTGGTCTACAGATTACTTATAACATATGAAATTAGCATATGAGATTACTCTGTATTTCCAGTATACAAGAAGCACCTAACTACACTTCTACTGGGTAAGATTTGAACTGCGCTTCTTCATTTCTTTGTCTGTTAGATAATGTGGTTTTAGTAGTATATTTTAATTGTATTAAGCTCATGAGGCGCCTATAGATTCTTGCAGTATTTTTAACTGTATATAGATTACGAGGTGCCTATATCTGAAACAGAAGGTTTAGGTTGCCAAGCTTTAATTCAATATTACTGGGTAGCACTTCTGCGTATGAAATATGAGTATCCAATTTAATTACTTCTGTAAATGATTGTTTCATGGGCATGATTATGCTTTAGATTACAGTGCCCATTCACTCTATCTTCTCTGTTGGAATTTGCATCTCTCCTACTTAACATAATCTGCTCCCTGTGAGATCTTCACCATCAAGCCCACTAGGGATTGTGATGGAATTAGATAACATAAAGTTTGTATGGTCCCTACTGTTTGCTGTGCTGGTATGGGTACTTCTTAGAAGGATGAGAAGCAAGCATACTCTGCCTCCTGGACCAGTTCAATGGCCTGTATTGGGCTCCTTGTTGTCAGTAGGATTCCGCTACAGGCATCAAACCTTCGCTGTACTGGCCAACAAATACGGCCCCTTGATGCATCTCCGCCTTGGTGTCTCTAACATTCTTGTTGTATCCAGTCCCCAACTGGCCATGGAAGTGCTTAAACACAGAGACTTGGAATGGTCCTCCAGGTAATGTATATGACTTTCTCGACTAGACTTGCCAATGAGTAGATTTTTAAAAAACTATTTGCAATTTAACCTATATAAGATATGTGAAGCTGTTGAATTCGCCAATTGTCTTCCAGGCCTCCATCAGCCGCTGGAAAATACATCGGATTTGACTTCCATTCCCTGGATTTTGCGCCCAACGGACCTCACTGGCGACATCTCAGAAAAATCTGTGTGACCCACTTGTTCAGTCCGACCAGAATAAAGATGCAGGCACATATCCGGAGAGAAGAAATTCTTAAAATGGTAGATAAAATTGCTTCTGGTGGGTGTTCCGAGGGTGGAGTTGTTGATATGAGAAAGCTGTGTGATTCTCTAGTGTTGGGTATTGTGAAAAGAATGTTATTTGGTAACAAGTATTCCAACCCAGAGCATCCCATGGCCAAGGAGATGGAGTCGTTTATGGAGGTTGTGAAGGAAGCCATGGTTCTCATTGGTGCGCTCATTGTCAGCGACCTTGTTCCTGGCTTAGATTGGCTTGATCTACAGGCAAGGAAAACTCATCTACTTTGCTTGGGATTATCATTCTATATTGTAGAAGTAGTGAGTGTGCTCTCTGGTGGTATTTTACCAGAGTCTATAATTTTGAAAGCATATTTTGTTGATGTTTATGTCGTACTATGATCTGTGTTAGAAGTCCAAGGTAGAGCCGCAGAATTTTTATCATCAAGTTTAGTCTTCCTTCTTATTGTAGTTGTAATGAAATATAAAAATAGAATATATGTTGTATATACTTCTCTGAGAGTTTTTAGTATCGATGTCTTTTTCTCCCTCTTCTCATGCCTCATTTACCCAATCTATCTACAATATGGAAATGGCATTCAATAGTGACTCTTTGGAAATGACATTCAATAGTGACTCTTTGGATTCATCCCTCTAACAACATTCTCCTTTTCTTTTATTTGATCTCAGTCATATAGCAACAACATCTTTGCGATCCATTTTTCTTGTTCTTCATATGACAATCTTTGTTCCAGACTATAATGATCTATTTTTACCACGAATATCTTTATATTAGATAAAATCGCCATTGTTTGATTGCATGTGGGATAGCCAACATTTCTTCTCATAAAGTGGCTTCAACATACAAAATGGTGTTCCATCCCAAAGTCAGTTGGCAAATTCTAGTTCACTACCAAGCTTAGTCATGAGAACAAAACTTCGAGTTGAAAATTTGAACAATATCTGTATCCTAGAGAATTACCAGGTTCCCATCCCTATCAGACCAGCTTCCCGAAGTTCCATAGTCATCATCTAAATGTAAGAAAACCATAAGTCCTCACTTGATTACTGAATTCTGCATAATGGCAAAGAACAAAATGAATAATACTGTAATTCCAAAGAGCACACGAATTACTCTAAATCTTAGCACTCTAAACACTTTTTAAGTATGTAATACTATCTCTGCTATAATTCCTCGTGTTACTACAGGAAACAATTTAACCCTACCATCAAACTTTTACTATGCTCGAAACCATCTTCAATATCGCTAATTGTATCTTTCAACTGAAAGTTTACAAGCAAGCATTTCATTATCAATCAGCAAGTCAGGTAAACTCTACACTATCCTTCTAGCTAAGCGCATTAGGTTCTTTAAACAATTCTGAATATTTTGGTCACATATTCCAATATAACACTTTGTGGATGCTTACTGCTAAGCTCCCTTCGCATGTTGGAAAGATGCTGGCAAAGATTGAAGAGCCTGGATTTTCACCTGCTAATTTCGTTTGCATGCAAGAATTGGCTTAAAAATCTCCAATATATTCTTAACAAACCCATTTTGTGCATATTCAGCATGTTTGCTGCTGCAGTTATATTGCCTATTGACAATCTGCTGTGTCTTCCCCCTTAGGAAGATGGCTTTCCTAGAGGATGATAATTCTAGCTTTTGGTCTGAATGCTGAAATTTGATCAGATTTAGACTTTATACTATACTACTGCTTATGATGACAGTTTTTTCGTTAAGGGTAACTGAGAACTGTACAAGGTCGAGACAGGTTCTAGAGATGAACCGGGCCTAGTCCTGGATGTGTTATTACATGTGCATTTTAGCTGAATTGTGGATTGCCTTATTACAGTGTTAAGATTTGAACTTGGGTCTCTCTCTTTATTAATGCACCACTTACCCATAACACCACAACCCCTTGAACCTGCTTATGATATTGATTATCATTTGTTCTGTACATTAGTTCAGATTCATAATGGCAGGGGATCTGAAAACTATGTACCTGCCTATATAATTTTGGCCATAACTCTTTTTCCTGTTTTGAAAAGGGGTTGCAATTCATCAGCCCGCTTTGTTAAACAGTTCCTGTGCTTTATTTCTTAATCATCATACACGCCTATTTTGTCACAACCTTGGAAGATGCTTGTAAAGGTTGCGGAGTTCAGCATTCAGGAACCTTATTTTTCTCGTTTGCTCAGTTTAGCGATTTCTTCCCTAAACCGTATATGTCATATAAACTTTCTTTTATTTGCAATCATGTCTCATATAAGGAGCTCTGATATGTAATTCCTATAAATTATCATGGTAATGGACCACAATACTATCTCTATTCTGAAGCTTATTTTAATAAGTGTTTTAATTGGCGATTAACTCACATGCCCAACACTTTTTAACCTTTTTCTTCTCACAGGGCTATGAGCGCAGAATCAAAAGGGTAAGCCAAAGGTTAGAGAGGGTTTACAGGCTCATCCTAGAAGATCATAGGAAAGATCTGGAGAAGGAACACGCTGAAGAGGCCAAGGATTTTGTACACATTTTACTATCACTCGAAGGTGAAGAAAAACTGACAGAAAAATCTCTCATGGGACTAATGACGGATGTTTTCCTATTCGGCGCAGACATCACAGCGACCGGTATCGAATGGGCCATGGCCGAGCTTATCCAAAACCAGACGGTTTTGAAAAAGCTTCAACTGGCAATTGATAGTGCCGTTGACGGCCGTTTAGTGGACGAATCCGACGCAATAAAAATTTCTTTTTTAGATAGCATTGTTAAGGAAACTCTCCGTCTTCATCGGTCATCCGCCGGTGCCATTAGTAGACCCACATTACAATGAAGAGGCCGTACATTTAGGCGGCTACGACATCCCAGCTAAGTTTGTTATGTTTGTGAACATATGGGGGCTTGCACATGACCCTAAATTGTGGGATGAGCCTTTTGAGTTTAGACCTGAACGATTTGAGGAATGCCCGGACTCAAGTGCTTTTGGTAATGACTTCAGATTTATACCATTTTCTAGCGGGAGGAGAAAGTGCCCTGCAGCTAATCTGGCATATTTGAAGATGCAACATTTCATTGCTGTTCTGGTGCAGGCATTTGAATGGTCTCTTCCGCAGGGGCAGCAACATGTAAATATGGAGGAAGGATTTGGAGTTATTTGTCCCATGAAGGTCCCTTTGCTTGCACTTGCTAAACCTCGCTTGGACTTTCTACGTGCTACTCCTAAGCCGTGAACTGATCCATTTCCTTCTCTTCAAAGTTTCACTAAAGCAAGTGAAGTACAGACAATTTAAGCTTTATGCACATAAATCATGAAATCCTACTGGGCATCCATGGATTTTTGTGTGTTCCGTTGTTCAACCTGCATCTCTTTTCACATAATATCTATTGTTGTACAAGAATCTTTGATCTATAGTTAGCACAGAGAAATTAAGCTTTATGTGTACATAAATCATGAAATTCTACTCATGTGTAATGAGAACAAAGAATCATGGAGCATTCCATCATTCAGTTTGCTCTTCAGCTTAAGATCTTGGAATAGAACTCTTGCATGATGCTTCTTGTGCCAATGTGTTTTTCTTATGGTAGATCCTTTGGGAGAGAATTTAACTCATTACTTTTATTTTTCAACCTGGTCAGTCAGGCTTAATGGTTAACTTTAACACTTGGCTCGATTATAAATCTTCAAAGAAAACTGTAGTGTGCCTGAAACATCATCTTCTGTATAACCTTTACCTGCACCTTAAAAAAAAGCAGTAATAGTGCCTTCCATACAGCCCTAGCCTTGTACTTTTTTCCAGCAATGCCAACATGTAACTGTATTTAATTGAAGATTACAGATATGTTTAGCATGCCAGTTCTCATTTAGTTTTTGGCCCATTTTGATTGAACATTTTAATACAAGAGCATATCAACAAGTGTCATACTCTTGTGTTAAGTGTGACTCATAGCTTTTCTTGTCCACTTCATACCTATTTGCACCTATCCCCATACATTCAAGCTTATCTCATCCTCATTTTGTGCAAAACTCACCATTTTATCCATCTATATTAGTACTTTTTTCTATATATTTGTTCTCTGCCTCAAACTTACCATTTTAGCCCTTAGTTTCAATTCCTCGATGCTCAAAATCAATCTAATTCAATCCAAGGCATATGGAATTGAACCTAAAATTCGAACTCTCAAAACTCTCACCTTTTCATGAGTCATTGTGAGCCACTTTGACATGCAATTGTGCAACATTTTGCTATATCTTGGTCTTTAGAAAATATTCAATGTGTTATTAATTCATAAGTGAATGCACACAAGAACAAGAATCACTAAAATACACTTTATTTTCTATAGAACAAAGAATCATAATATGCATATGTATGATCCAAAATCGGCTCACACAAGATTGTTCACATTGGTCAATTGACTATCAAATTTATTGTTGCTCACATGGCAAAAGTTGGTCAAGTGGCAATGAGCTAAGTGGACTACCCCTTCAGATGGAAGAAGTGTGTGGATTAGGGGAGTCAAAAGCTTGTTGATGGAAGTTTCCTCTTCATGAAGAAGCAATAGGTGAATGATTTGAGGAAGAGGCTTTCTTAGAGGAGGCTTAGTAGTTTGTGGAATAGTGTCTAATATGATGTGTAGAGTGTGCAATATGATATTTTGAGGATCAATTTGTTGGGGATTTATTTGATATATGTCTTGTGGAGGATGGGGAATATGCAAAGCATCAAAATGTTGTTTTGTGTTTAAGTGTCTTCCTACCTCTTCATTTGCACATTGTATTACTTCAAGAAAATTGTTATGACCTACTAGGCTAGCATTTTTTTGTTGAATAGCCTCAAGAACATTCATTTGTTCTTTGACAATAATAATAGGAGCATATAAGGTTTATAGAAATATCCTAATAATTCTTCTATCAAACCCAAGCTTCAACCAAGACCATATAAGCATTATATGTTAAATGTGGCCTATGAAGTGGATACGAAAATCTCAAAGTCATGTTTATGTTTTCATCTTAATGTTTTAATTTTTTTTATTAAGGGAAAAACGAGTTTTGAAGGGCCCTCGAAACCCTATAACATTAAAACATATAACAACAAACACTCAACTAGAGCACAACAAAATATTTGCAAAGAAACCCCCCCACAAAGATAGACAAAACCAAAAAAGAATAAACACAAAGAAAAACACTTAGAGGTGTTTCAAGATATTAGCCACTTCCATCTCCTAACATAAAAGTCTTGTTGGAGCTTCGTGAACTTGATGAGATCATTTTTCAGCTTCAAACAACTTCTTGCTCACCCTTGTCCTCGTGCTAGGTCCAGTTGCAACATCCACATCCTTCTTGATCTACCCCTCCCAAAGCTCTTTCAACTTCTCGGTTAAAATATTGATCCCTGTGGCACTGTTCCTTATGGTACATTGACTTGAACAATTTTCTCCAAATTCCTATTTATAACTTTTAATTCTTTCTTCAGGGAGGTAAGCCTTTCATTTGTTTCCTTCTTCTCATTCTCCATACCCAACACTATCATCTTCAGGTTAGCCAACTTCTACTCAAAGTGCTTCATTTTATGGAAGGCATCCCATCCCGAAAGGATGGTCTTATCCTATTCCTAGGTAACACTATTGTGGCCACCATATTTTTTTTACATGTTGTCTAGCCTAATGCTCAAATGATTAATCTCAATGAAAAACCATTTACTCATTAAATGTTGTGAGGACACAACAACACTCATTGCTCCCTACACCCGTCCTAGCTACTCCCAGTTGGAAGCCATGAAGACTAACTCCGTAAAAACCTCCTCCACATTCAACATAGGATTAGATATGGTGGGGAAAGGGATCTCTGCCCCTTAGGTTCCATAACTTTAACCTTTCCATTCTGCCTCAAACTTGGGGCAATGAGGCCTTCAATTTCCATACTCCTAGCCATTAGCTCTACCAACCTTTTTTTCCACAACCATCTCATCCCCAATAGCACCTTCATCCAACCTAGAGACACATCTAACAACTTAGTGTTTTGATTTGTTTTTAATTATATAAGCAACAAAATAGGGTGTTGAACCTTGAGCACCAAAGGCCCCTAGGGAAGATTAAAAAAGGTCCACAAGCTAGAATCAACACTCTAACAACACTATAAAAGCATTGTTCAAACTTTAGAAACATAAACTAATAAAAGATAGAGAGAGAACTAGTCTAGCATCCCAATCCTCCTTGAGGAATTTGAAAATTTCCCTATTATCAACACTGGTGCTAGCTCCCTTCTTACTCCCTTGAATTTTAAGATCTTAATTTAGCAAGGTACACAAAGTGGTTGACAAGTGATGCATTACTTTCAAAGTGAAGTGAGAGATGACTCTCATCTTGCCTTCAAGCTCTTCAACTCGAGTAGTAAATTGAATACACTTGGGGCAGTTATCCTAATCAAGTTGTACATCAGGAGTGGTCTGAATTCTCTGAATCTAGAAGGAGAGCATTCATCTCAAGGAACAAGCTCAAACATTCATTGTCAAAATCCACCTCCTCTATTGCAAGTATGTTGTAGGTGTTATCATTGATTTCAATAGTATGAAGTTTGTTGGTTGTCATTGATGCCAACAGTATGGTGTTTGTTTATGTTGTCAACAAAGTGGTAGTGTGTGGATGGTTGCATATGTTGCAAACAGGAGGTTTAAGTATGATGTATGAAGTTAAATGTCATAAGTTGTTGTAACAGTTGTTTCTTGTTTCTCATGAATAAGTATGATTCTCTGAATGTTGTATTCACTATTTGTTGATGTAAAGTTGTACAAAATAATCTCTTACAGTCATTGGCTTAGGAAGGTTGCTCTAAAAGGCTTCGGAGAATGCTCTGCATTCCTCTACAATTTATGATTTGGTCTTGCAGTTTGAAAGTTAGACAGAGTTATGTGTGCAACAAGTGTGTTCCAATTTTTAGATCATGGAAGTTATTGCAGAGGTTTCCTGAGTAAGCAAAGTGAAGACTATACTATTACAGTCATGAAAGGTTCAGATAAATGCTTCATATTTCTTTGTAGTTGCATTTGTGGCCTTGTAGTTTGGAGGATGTGTTTTTCATGCCTATTTGTTGTCTCCCCTCGAGTTTTAGTTTATGATAATTACCGCAAGTTGAGTTGTCAAAGTTATATCTCAAGGCTGTGTTGTTTGGGTTTGTAATAGATACTCGTTCTGTGTATGTTTGCTTATGCCAGCATAATGATGCATGAAGTTGTGAAAGAAGGGCATGAAAATATTCCTAAATACCATTTGATTCTTGTGTTGTAATCCGCATGATTATCTTGTTTCTTTGGTACCCCTTGTGGTCTGGAGTTAATATTTTGAGGGTTGAGTGTTTGTTGGGGCAAATTAATTCCTTAAGTTGTTTGTGTCAAGTTTTTATGGAATGCACCAGCATGGGAATGTGAGCAGAGTTAATTTAAGTCTTGCTTATCTCTTGGCTTGGACCACATTCAATTTCCCTTTTCCACGGATTTTTTTGAGCCAACTCAATATGGTTGTTGCGCATTTCATGTTCATACATTTTAGGATGGCCAACAAGGAGAATTTTTTTGATGCTTGTACAAGGTATAAATGTAAGATCAAGTGTGTGATCAAAGTATACAAGTGTTCAATGTGCCATCAATGTAATTTCTTGGAAGTAGTGTTCTAAAACCAGAGGAATGTGTGCAAATTTGCAGTGAAGTGTATGATGTATGTTGGAGGTAGTGAGTCGAAAGAATAAGAGTATAAGTGGTGTGCGAAAGGTAGTGAGTCGACCAAAAGTGTGTGAGTGAGTGTTGGAGGCAGTGAGCCAAATGCAAAAGTTCAAGTGTGAATGTTGGAGGTAGTGAGCCAAAAGCAAAGGTGTGTAAAAGTGTTGAAGGCAATGAGTCAGAGGCAGCATAAGTGTTATGGTTATGATTGATCATTTGATTCTTCAAGTGTTGTATTATGAGGTTGTACCCTCATTCTGTAAGCGAGCAAGGATTTGTGAACTTCCTTATGTTAAAGACCTTAAAACCCTATTGTAACTGTTGTTTCATTTTGTGAGGTTGGATTTGGACAGTAGCTCCAAGCCACTTTCTCACTGTGGTTTTTCCCTTGTTGGATTTTCTACATAAATTTTGGTATTGTGGGTCTCTGCTTTTTTTGCATGTGTTATTTGATCAGGCAGTTATATGTTTTGATTGATAAGTTGGATTGAATTGATTTGAGGGATATATTGATTCACCCCCCCTCATAGTGTATTTGTGTGTTCTAACAATTAGTATTAGAGTTGAGTTCCTTGGTGCAACCTAACAAATGAAGGTAGATCTTGGTTTAGAACACATGGCTCAGAAGGAGTCCTCTTCTAGGACACCGTAGCTTGATGGAATAACTATGCCTTCTAGAGTGTGAGGATGGATGCTTATCTCACATCGCTTGGTTATGATGTTTGGAGAGTTGCCAAAGATGATTATGTTGAACCTACTCATCCTATCATCGATCCAAATGCATAAAGAGCTCATGAGAACAATTTTAAAGCAAAGAATGTTATTCTGAGTGGGCTAGAAAATTTTGAATTTGTCAAGGTGGTGCAATGAAAGACTACAAAGGAGAGCTGGGATAAGCTCAAGAATCTCTATGAAGGAAATGACAGTATGAAGCAAGAAATATTCCAATTTTACGAACATTGTTTGAGAATCTAAAGATGAAAAAAAAGGAGAACATAGCCAGATATCTACTCCATGTAGATGAAGTTGTGAATGGAATCAGAGGTTTTGAAGAAGACATAACAAACTCTGTGGTGGTGAAGAAAGTTCTAAGAAATCTCCCTTAGAGATTTGACTAAAAAAAATTGTAATTGAAGAAGCCAAGGATCTGACAAAGCTTACCATGGAAGAGTTGTTTGGATCACTTACAATCTATGAAATGAGGAATGAAATTAAGTACACACAAAAGAGAAGCCATATTCAAAGTTGTGAAGAAAGAAGAGGCGTTTGGATCACCTAGTGATTTTGAGGAAGAAGAAGCAAACTTTGTGGGGAAGCTGAAGAAAGGATTAGGAAAATACAAAGGTAAATTACCATTCAAATGCTTTAATTGTGGTAGAATTGGTCACCATTCTTCTAAATTTCCTTTTAAAGAAAATGAAAGTAGCAGCAAGGAGTTCAAGAGAAACAATTTCAAGAAAAACCTTCTCTCCAAAGAAGAATACTGCTCCTTAGATGAAGGAGACCACTATACATCAAAAGATGATGGAGATGAATCCCTATTCATGGCCTATGTGATCCCTAGAAGTTCAAGTAGATATGTGGATGAAGAAGAAGGTGAAGTTGATTTTGAAGGTGAACTTGTTTTTGCTCTAGAAGATCTTGAATGTGCATGGAAAGAGAACAAAAGGAAAAAGGCCCTGATTGAAGCCAAAATAAGTGAATGTAAAAATCTTGGGAAGGAGATCTTGCCACTCAAAAAGGAGATGGAGAAAGCTATTCCCAAAAGTTAGGAAGTTGATATCGTACCTAAAGAAAGATCTCATCATGCAAGAAGACCCCCTGCAAACAAGTTAAATCATGCATTTTTTGCTTATTGCTTCATTTGCAATAAGTATGGACATAAAGCTATACAATGAAAATATGAAATGAATGAAATAAATTTTGTAAGTAGAAATTCTCTTGTTTCTTTGGTGGATATCAATGTGACAAGTCAAATCTACAACAATGTTGGGCATAGAGCAAAATTTTGCAAAAATGACTATGCAAAATCAGAAATTCAAAAGACAAATGATGTTGAGAAAGTTAAGGTAACAAGCAAAGAAAACTCAATGGTTGTTCAAACAATATTTCATGCTCACGGACAATCAAATATCTAGATAATAGACAGTGGGCGTTCAAGTCACATGACTAGTGACAAAAAAAAGTTCATCAAGTTGGTTAAGTGGAATGGTTGATTGGTAAATTTTGGAGATAATTCATCAACAAAGATCTATGAAACAGTGGGTGTTCAAGTCACTTAACCAACTAGATGAACATTGATTGATTATTTTTTTATTATTATTTTCTTTTCTTAGCAATTTATTTGTTTTTCTAATTTATTGTATTTTAACCCCCCTTTTTTATCATTGTTATTCATTGCTTGCCTAAACCTACTTCTTATTGCTTTGATTTTGGTTTTCTTTTTAACTTTTTAGTTTTAATCGGTTCTTAATTTGGGGATCTTCTTTAAATCCTTGGCTTTTTTCTTTTCTTTTCTTTTCTTTAATTCATTCATTTATTAGTTCTTTCTTCTTTACTATGATTTTTAAGATAGATTAAATAATTATATTCCTTATGTATTGTTCTTATTTTCTATATCTAATATGCTTATTTAAATTATATATCTCTTGGACTTTTCTTTTAACTTATCCTTCTTTCTTTTACCCATGCTTTTTATCTTTTCTATTTTATTTTCTTTGTTTATTTTTCATCTTTTTTGCTTTCTTTATTTTTTACTTTTTTCTTCTTTCTAATTTATTATTTTATTGTCTCCCTCCTACTTTCCATCCTACCCCTTATTTTTAAGCTAACTTTGCTATCCAATTCTCTCATTCTCCTCTTCCTGATGATGAATCATTGAGTGTGTTCTGAAATGTCGAGCCAAAAACATACATAGTTTAATCCAGAAATATACATTATTCTTATTGATGGATTGTGGAAAACTAATACCAACTAAATATTTATCTGCTGAAAAGCCTCTTGACATCGGTCTGTCCACATAAATGGCACTCCTTTTCTTAGAAAATTTTGGAATGGTTGACACTTATCTGCTAGTTGCACGATGAACCTTCAAATGGACTATAACTTTCCTTGGAGTGTTCGTAGTTGACTTATATTTGTTGGTGGCGGCATGTCTATGATAGCTTTCACTTTAGCAAGGTCAACCTCAATGCCTCTTCTGGATACAATATACTCTAGGATCTTTCCTAATGTTACTCCAAACACACATTTCTTTGGATTTATCCATACTTTATATTCTTCTAGCCTCTTGAAAATCTTGTCTAACACTCGCAGATGATCACCCCTTGTTAAATATTTTCCTAATAGGTCATCCACATAATCTTCCATGAGGGTGTGCATGAGGTCATGAAAGATCGTGGTCATGACACGTTGATATGTAGCTTCGACATTTTTCAATCCAAACAACATGACATTCCAACAATATGTTCCCCAAGGACATGTGAAAGTTGGCTTATGCTGGTCTTTAGGAGGTATCTTAATTTGATTGTATCCCAAGAAACCATCCATGAGGGGTAGCATCTTGTACCTTGTTGTTAAGTCCATTATGATGTCGATATTTGGCAATGGAAAGTCATCTTTTGGACATGCTTTGTTTAAATCTCAAAAATTAGTACATATGTGAATTCCTCCCATTGGCTTGGTTACTAGTACCAAATTGGAAATCCACTCTGCATAGTCAATAGGTTGAATGAAGCCAACATCAATTAACTTCTTTAACTTAGCCTTTACCAATAGCAATTTGAGGATTCATTTTCCTTAGTTTTTGTTTGACTTGTTTGGCGTCAGGAAACAATGGCAAATGATGTAAAACCAACTCAAGATCCAAACCAGACATGTCAGCATAAGACCAAGCGAAGTTGATTTATCTCTTGGTGAAAAAGGTACGAAACTCCAACTATTTTGTTTCTTTCAAAGAAGTTTTGAAATGGAAATCTTAGGATTTTCATCAGTGTCCATGTAGACTTCCATATACTTCTCTACTAGCATGGATGATTTCTCTTGGTTTATGGGAAGTAAGTCCATCCCTTTATCCTCAGGATGCATCCTTTCTTTTTACTTTTTCTTGGTCTATAGGTGCCTTTTTGGTTTTCATCTAGAGACCTTTCTTTTTTTATTTTATCATTTTCACTTTTGTGACTAGAGGGCAAGACAGACTCCCCAAAGTAGGCCATGTTGTCAATATCTATAGTAAAGCTAGCTTTATGATCTCCATAAGGTATGCCTTCACGTAATCCCATAAAATCGGCTATGGCTTCATTATTTTTGAAAACATCTAAGGTGGGTGGCCCTTGTTGGTCCCAATCTATATATCAATTGAGGGTATGCTAGAGGCATGCCATCATCAATATTATCAAGATTCAATAAATGGGTGGATAGGGTGAAAATGGAAGTATTATTGGGATCCTAAAAGGAATCAATCCAAGCTTTTCCTTTAGTCAAGGGTTCAGATAAGTCAAGTTCCTAAAATGTCGTGGCTAGGTCATAGTCACTAGCTCCCACTCATTGGAGTCAGTCTCAGTATGGTAACCCTTGGATGTCTCAATATCTTTTGAAGCACTCACTTCCGCACTCAAAAGCACCTTAGTAATATGAGCGCCCACTTTTAATGGTTTGTAGCCTAGCCCTATGTTCTTTGGTCGCTTGGACAGTAGCAAAGGTACTGTCATCCCATTCTTGTGGAAACCAAATCTGTTGTGTCCATAATAACCTTTGCATTTCATGATCTCAAAGCCTTTTTCGTATTGTTCAGTTGGGAGTTACTTGGGCTTGATGTCTTCTTCTTCTTTATATAACCATGTGGTGATGTCTTCTTCATTAATATCTTCCTTGATCAATTCTCCCCACTTTGTGAAAGTTGTGGTGGGAGATGCTCAAATAGTGACCTTGGGTTCCTTTTTGATAGTTGATGGCTTACCATAGAATTTTGGTGATGTAAGTAATTCATTAACACAATAGGATGTCTTCATATGGTACTCTCCACACCCCTTATCTTGGACCTGGATCTTGGGATCGAAAGATGGAATTTTGGAAGTGGATGCTTTGGTTAAAGTGGAGGGATCGATGTAAGGGGATGAAGTGGATGATGAACCTTCCCGATTGATTGGCACTTGTTGTTCGAGTGTTCCTCTTAGGTTGCTGCAATACTAGAAAGGATCGAGATCACCAGCTATTGTGATCTCAATGCCATTGTGGGGAAATTTTAGGCATTGGTGGTATGTAGATGGGACGACCTTCATGGCATGGATCCATGGTTGGCCAAGGAGGATGTTGTAAGGGAGATCCAGATCCAACACTTGGAATATGGTATCCAATATAGAAAGCCCAACTCTTATAAGTAGTGATATGACACCCTTGGAAGATCCTTCAACATCATCGTAAGCCTTTATGATAATAATTTTTAATGAGTCCATACAAGCTTTAGAGAAACCTAATGTCGTAACCAGATTTAGAATAAAAATGTTCAATCTAGCTCCACCATCTACCAAGACTCGTCTGATTTTATGTTTATTGTTATAGACTTCTAGGTGTAAAGGGTCATTGTGATTGGATTTATGTGAGAAGTCTTGGTCAGAAAAGGTGACGTGGTGGGTGTTGGCTAAGTATCCCACCATTGCTTGGAATAAATTGATATCAAGGTCGGTAGGCATGGAAGTGTCTTGCAATGCTTTATCTAGGATAGCTTTGTGCTCGTGAGAGATGCAAAGTAACTCAAGGATAAATATATGTGCAGGAGTCTTCCCTAAATGGTCTAGGAGAATATATTGGGCTTTCGGTTGTTGTTTAGGAGGAGAACCTTGTAAGGTTACCTTGGTTTGTCACGCGGTGACAACACATTCTGGTGGCTTCTTGATGGTAATTGTATTGACATAGTTATCCAAGGCTTGAATGTTACTTATAGTATAGTCATAGGTGACAAAGGTGAAGTTGGATTGGTCATTGTCTTTGTACTTGAACTTGAGGCTTTCCTCATCTCATGGTCATGCAAATCATTTTTAAAGATGGTATGGTCACTATTGGAGGTCGCTTGTTGGTTGTCTACCTCTATGACACTATTTTCAATAAGGTCTTAGATTATGTTCTTGAGTTGTCAACATGATGAAATCTTGAGTCCTTTGGTGTGGTGATAGTCACAAAAGGAATTCTCATCCCACCATGATGGTTTGAAAGGCCTTGGGTCATAATTTTTCACCTTTGGAAGTTGGATGACATTAGATTGCAAAATTTGTTTCAAGATGGATTCAATTGGTTCTCTTAAGGGAGTGTATTTGTGTCTTGTTGGAAAGTTTCTTTGAGGTCTATGTTTTTGGTTATTCTGGATGGTGTTTGTTGTTTGCTCAAGGACATGTGGTGGGTTTTTTTATGCATCAAGTCCTTTAAGGGTGATTATGGGACCAACTTTGTGTATTTCCTTTGTGTCTACAACTCCATCATTCGTGACATTCTTATTGTGAGCCCAATATTTATTTTTTCCATTTGAGATACTTTGGGAATTTTGATTTTTGTTGAAATTTTTAAGTTCCCCTTTTGCACTGAGTGCCTTTTCAATGGTGATGCCTTTCTCAACTAGGTTGGAAAATTTGGTACAACAATGCACTTGCAATTGGTATTTCAATTCTATGACCAAGTTTTCAACGAACATGACAACCCTTTGTTTCTCGGGTATCTCATAAGGACATCGACTAGCCAAACTTCTCCATCTGTGGAAGAACGATATGAATGTCTCACCTTCTTCTTGTTTAGTGTGACAAAATGTATCTATGGTAATGTCATTTCGATGTTGTAAGAAAAATGTGTCACAAATTTATCGGCTAGTTCATCCCATGTTCTTATTCCTGGAGGTAAATGGGAAAACCATTCGAGTGCTTGTCCTGCAAGATTCCTCGGGAATAATCTCATTAGGTACGTATGTTCAAATGAAATGTCTATGCAAGACATGTGAAACTCCCTCACATGATGAATTAGGCTTCCCTTTCCTCTATATTTGGTGAAATTTGGAATAACATAGTTGTGAGGAAAGGGAGACATGTATATGCTCTTTGTCAAAAGGATATGGACACAACTCTTGTGTGGAGTAGGTTTTCTTTGTTGAGATTTGCATGTTTTCCACTTGTCTTTGTAGTGAAATCATTTGGTTTGTCAAGACATAAAATTGAGTCAATGATGTTTCCACTGCATTGGCAACCACATTATGATATGAGTCCATGTTTGAGTTTTGCAATCCAATATTTGGGGTGGATGAATTGAGGTTGGTCCCAAATGTGTGTGATGGATTTTGGTTTTGAGTGTTATGCATGAAATATGGAATTTGATTTGGGATATTGGGAGTGAAATTTGGAATTTGGTTGACGTGTGGAAGGTTCATATTGAATTGTGTTTGCAATGGATTTGAGTTTGTTTGACTATGTGGATTTTGGTTGCCATATTGTTGAAAAGACCCTTGTGTGTTTCTTTGTAGGGGAATACTTATAGTAGAACCATGTTGTGATGTGTTTGTGTTCAAGTTCAAATCGACATTGGGTGTGTTGTTTGTCCTTGGGGATTGTGGGTTAGGCCCACTCGTGTAAACCTTTCACAATTTCAATGAATTGTTGTTTGACATGTTTTGACCTATTGAAAAGGGATTAGATGATGAAGCTCCCATAGCATTAGCTTATGAGCCAAATGGATTAAATGTGTTGCTAGGGGGTTGTTTCATAGCTTGTGAACCTTGTGTTCCAAATAGTGGTGTCACATTGACTGTTGTGGTATTTTGTGTTGTCCCTCCTAATGGCATAGTAGCATGTATTTATGGAATAGTGTGATTAGGAGTAGATGCATTGTGTCTTTGGTTTTATGTGGTCTCATTGATTGGTATTGCAAAAAGTGTGTTAACATCAAAACCATGATGAATATTAGCTCCACTTTGTAGTAGTTTTGCTAGGAATCATTGTGGGTCTTATGCTACCATCTCATCTATAAACCATGCTAAATTTGGGTCTTGCATAGATACCTCAATTACTTCTTCAATCAAAGGTATTTGGATATCCTTTATTGTGAATTTTTCAAAAGGATTGAGAAATGAGGAGCGTGTCTTAGGTGTCTCATTGGAAGAAGATGCAAACTTCATGTTGCTAGTAGGATTGAAAAAGGGATCTTCATTGGTGTAGTCCATTTCTTTTCTTTTCCTTTGTAATATTGTTAGGACCATACAAGACTTGCAAATTGAATGAATGGTATGAAGTCTAAGGGATGATAATGCAATAGTACGTATGTAACTAGATGCTATCTTTTGGGGTTTTTCAAGATATAATAAATGACAAATGATGATGCACTTATGTCCAAGATTAAGGTACAAAATGACAATAGATGAAATTGAGGTATGGTAATGTCACTATGATCCAAAATCTATGGTAGGACTAAGACTGAAGTGTGCAAATGATGCAAATGTGGTGTTATGATATGGTATGACTAAAGTTATGATATGAAGATGAAAACTAAGAACTTTTGTGGACCTAAGAAGAGGTTACTAACCAAGCTAAGATAGTCTAAAGTAACAAATCTAATTGTCAAGACCTTAGAAAGGACAAAGACTAAAGACGATGATGATTGACAAAGTGGACCTAAAACTAGACTTATGAGTTTAAAGGGAAACTTAAATAACAAATATTGATTGATGAAAAGACAAGGTCAAGGAAATCTAAATTTGTGACAATGATCTGATCAAAAGTCTGATAAGTCTCCTAGTATAAATTATGCAAAAGTGTATGCAACTAATGATGACCTAGAGTTTGACTTAAGATGTATGCATCTAAAGAATGCAATGCTAATCTATGTGAATGTTATAAAATGAATGGGTTGAGATGAGAAAGTGTGTAGTCTAATGAGATGATTATTATCAGGATATGATCCAAAATGAGACTACACCAAAATTTCCCAAAAAATTTATCAACTAACAAATGTGGTGCATAGTCTATCAAATGTGTGTTATTGTCCTATGAATGCGGTTCACAATTTTTAGTAAATGTGGTGCTCTATCTTACAATTGTGGTTTATAGTTGCAGATGCAGTGAGCAGTGTGTTTGACCCTAGTTTAAATGTTTTAGATTGATTTTTTGTCTTGGGTTTTTGTGAAATGTGTTTGCAAACAAAACAAACAATCTGAAAACAAATCTTGGTTGTTGAATGTCCAAATTTTATAAGCGTTATGTGTATGTTCAAGGGTTATTCACCCCAATTTCCATGGGTCTAGTCACAATTTGAAAACACTTCACACACATAAAACACTTTCTATCCCTAAGGTCAATGGCCAATGGTAGCAAATCTCAGGCCCACAACTTGGAATCTCCTTTAACGCAAGTGTAGGGACACCTTCAAAGGGTGTATTCACTCTTGTATTTGTGAGAGAGGACAGATAGGGGCCTTCGGGACTGGAAGGATGACCCAATCACCCTCTCCTTGGAAAGCTACAAGTAAACAATTAGCTTATGCTAAGCCGAGGATTTCTATCTCATCTCAAGGGAGCCATATGGTGAGTAACTTCAAGGTGCGATGCTACACCTTTGCATTGAGAATGACACCAAAAATAACTCAATCAATAAGGGTGGGCCTCTAACTAATTGGTTTCTAGTCACTGCTCGAGGACTTGATGCCTTGCGAGTATCCAACAAGCCACTTAAGGCTTTAACCAACCCTACTTGGGGCCCAAACTAAAGCACACAAGTGTGGTTATCTCCCATTTTAGATTGGCATTGTACAACAAACACTAACGTCAGTTTGGACTTGGCTTTGGCCTTATCCTTTTATATTCCAGTCTGAGGGAAAAACCACTTTGGGTCATACCCCTTAGAGTGATAACTTGTCCAAAGGCAGACCCTTCTAAAGGGTTATACAAAATTGATAAAAATACAATGCTTTTGATCTCCAAGATCATATAAAAATGTGAGAAGAGAGCATACAGGTGTATTTTCTGACACTAGCAACTATTCATTAACCTTTAGAAAACCAAATGTGTGGTGTGAAAATGAAAGCGTTGAGAAGTTTTTTTGATTCCCAAGATCATGTAGCATGTGAGGGAAGAGCATACATAACTCAAAACACAAAAAAGATCACAAGAAAAGGAAAACAATGGTTCTTTTTAATCCCAAATTGAAAATGTAATAATACAAAGACACTTGGTTTTTTAGAGGTCCCAAATCCAAATGTTCCTACTCAAAAATCAAAGCAAAATAAAACCCTGTAAGAACATGGATTAGTAGTTTTGATAGAAATGCCTTGTCCCTACGAATGCCATAAGCTTCCAACCAAATATCAGTAACACAAAACCTCTATTCTATCGAATGGAAAAGGCATAAAATGAAAAACCCCTAATTAAATCCCTAATTAAGAATAACAGGAAAATGCGGCTCAAAATGTCATAGATGTGGCTCATTGTGCAAAAGAAAATGCGGAAAATCAAACTACGACTATGGTGAACTAGATGGCGACTGTGGCTAACCAGATAGCAACTATGACGAACTAGATTGCGATTGTAGCCCATGATCGAAACAAATGTGGCTCACAAACTCACAGATGTGACACACAACCTAAAAGCTGCAAAAACACTCAAATATGGCAAAATTTGGAAAATATTGAAATGGAAATAATGCAATTATTTTGTCGAGATGTGAAAATTAAAACCAAAAAGTCTATAAATGAGAGAAAACCATGAAAATAGACTAATGAAGTGATTTGCTCTATAGTTAAACAAATGCAGCTCTCAATGACATAGATGCATTTTTCTACCTTCGTGAATGCATCACAATATCAGTCAAATGCATCATGTTGTACCACAAATGCGTGGCAATGTCTTTCAAATGTGTCGTTTTGGCTTACAAATGCGTTGTGGACCTGGAACTCAAAATTTCTTGCAAATGCTTTGAAATTTGGCTAGATCAAGTTGAGTTCACCAATGTAGAATACAATAAAATTAAGGTAAAAGGCATGAATCAATAAAACTCAAACCCTAAAGACCCCAGTCCAAAAATGAAGCACAAATGAATATAGAAACACAAAATAATTAAGCAATATTACCATAATTCCTATGTCATCGTTGATTCACCTTCATTGCCCTTCTCCATCTTGCTTTATATGCTTGATTGACCTCAACTTTTGAGTATGCAATAATAAGCCTAGTGATAATGATAGCAAAATATTGAAGATTGTACTTGTCTACTTGAATAACATGTACTTGAATTCTTATTAGGAATAAAATTACAATGATAGGTCTCTTTTATAGAAAACCAAATTTGAATGAAGGGCTAGGATTAAAAACCAATATGACATAAAAAACAATGGCCAAGATTACTTGAGAAGCAATGAAATAGGGTTAGGGAAAACTTAGGGCAAAGATAGGGTTTGGTTAAGAATGGATGATAGAGATTAAATTATAAATTAATTCAATCAAGGGTGGAAATTAATTGAGATGTGAAGAGATAAGAATGGTGCGGATAAAGAGGTTGGCCCAATAAAAGAGGTTGCTAGAGTAAATTAAATTATAAAATTATATATATATATATATATATATATATATATATATATATATATATATATAAGTGGCAAGCCACAAACCTTTATTGATAATATAAAGATAGTTACAAAGCGAGGAGATACATAATTAGGCAGATGAAGAACAAAATTATGCCAAGAGAAAAAAAGCCTTTCAACATGACCAGTTACAAAAAATAGAGGAAAGAATCCTTAAATAAAAGAAAGGAAACCCATATGAACATAATCCTCCCAAAGTAGGGTTTAGATTTGATCAAGAAGGTAACAACGAATGAGTGAGAACATGAGAGCAACATTTACAGTAACTTAAAAAAAGTGACCTAGTTGATATCTGAAGAACATGAAACCACATGAACGATGAGTACCCAACGAAGAAAGGAAATTCATGTAGAAGGTGGCGGAAGAAAGAGCCACAAGCAAAAAATCATGGTCGTACACCAGGGAGAAAAAGAGAATGGATCCACAAGCATGATCAAAGATAAACACCACTTTCTGCCAAGGATTCCAAGTTGACAGGAGGAGCGAAATAAGGAGTGGAATGGGGTTCCATAAGAGCATGCCTTATCAGGAATTGCACAACATCAAATAAATCTAAAAGAATGTTGGAGATTGTATGCCCCAATCATGGTTTGAGCCTGTGAAGGCTTCTTATAAAATCATAAGAGTAGTCATCCAACAAACCATGTTCCATTGCACTTAGAAGAGTGGATAATGAGCGGTTAGAGAGAAGAAATTGATGACATAAAACACCACCCACGAGGTTAGAACCATTCAATATATTATATTCTTCCAAAACATTGTGCAGAGAAGAAAGAGGACACACATGTGAAAGGATATAAGAACCAACTAAAAATTTTACCATTTCACTGCACTAGAGCACGTCCATTATTTAATTATTTAATCTAGGAGGGAAAGTGAATAATTAAATAAAAGAAAGTTAATTATTTAATTATAGAAGAGGAGGGAAAGGTTGAATTTTTAATTAAATAATAATTTAATTCAAAATGGAGGAAAGGACAAATTAGTAAATAATTAAATAAATATAATTTAATTAATTATAGAAGAAAAGACTAGCAAATAATTAAATAATAAAAAAATAATCATTTACTTATAGTAGAAAATGATAATAATTAAATAAATAAGAATTTTTAATTATAGAGAGAAGGGGGGCATTAGTGACGTAATTAAATAAATATATTTAATTAATCAAAGAAGAATAAAGGAAAGAAATGAATTAATTAAATAATTAAAATCATTTAATTAATAGAAGAATGCGACTTTAGACAATAATCAAATAATAAAATTATTTAATTATTTAGGGAAGAAAAGGGAATTGAAGAGGAAAAATGGTGTTCGCAAGCTGGAGTGGATGCAATAGATGGATAGTGCTAATAGATGAGGATGCAGGACTTATTCAAATGTAGCACCTATTTACCAAGTTTTCACTACAGTACCGATCATAGAAGTGTCACAAGGTGGTTTTCACTTAAAGGCCGATTTATTTATCTTTACTGTTTTCTTGATTTTTTTTTTGCTTTTTTTGCTTTTTTTGCTTTTTTGCTTGGGATATGTTGACGTGGTTTTTGAGACCGCACCAACACAGAATAAAGTCTCCCAACGGATGCTCTATCCTCTCTTGAACAAAGTATTCAGCATGCTAAGATTGCGAGTAAGATCATGCTTTCAACTCCAAGGTTCCTTGAGTGCGAATAGGCTCAGCTTTGGCTCGATGTGATATTGGTATGTCAAGGGGACTTACACAATTGTTCTATGCTAACAACAAACAGTAGACTAAGGGCTTTCGTGTGATTCAAATGATTTGGCAGGTGAGCGCAAGTTTCCTAATTCTAACCGGAAGTGAACTGAATTTTAAAAGGGTGTAGGGCCTAAGAAGTTTATGTTCTATTCTAAATGTAGGATATGTGGAGCTTCATTTCAATAGACTTCAACCAGATTTCACCTAGCCTCACGTCGGACAGCCTCAGTAAAATCGGTGCAATCTTCAAGGGATAGCAAAAGATGTTCAAGTTATAATTTAACATACATACACCATCAGAACGACGCATATAAGTATGTAAACCACAACCGAAGTTAAACTCAATGTAATGTCCAGTTGACCACACAAGGCGGACTTATCATCAACAAGCCGCTAGTGGTATGGAATAAAGCGAAGCTATCTCAATAAAACACCACACACCAAAGTAAGCTACTTGCATGAATTTAAGCTACTTGGATACGAAAAGGAAGAAGAAACCTTGCTAGCATTTCATGACAAGACGAATTCCATCATCAATGAAAAGATCTATTATCATAAAATGTGTTACACAACAATCTCCTCAAAAGTTTTCAAAGGGAAAACTTTCTTCTTCTCCAAATTATGCAAAATGCTCTACAATGCTACACTATCTAATTCTAATGCTAATACTCTCTCAATGTCTACTGTCTACTATTCCAATGTCTAATCTAATTACAAATGAGGGGGACTCCCCCTTTATATAGCTAGCCAAGTCCCAAAAGACGGCTAGGGTTACAATCAATAGAGTGGCCAGAATCGTGCCACCTCAGCCCTAAATAATATTGCCCTAAAAACCGCCACAGAGGAGAGTGGGGTAATAAATGCGCCATAATGTCCACCATCATCCTTCTAGAAGATTCCACTTGTAGACGCGTTCACACTGTTCTCGATCTTCTTTCTTGGCGTTGTTCTTTGATTTCTTCCACTTGAGGGTCTTCATCTTCGTCACTTCGAATTATACTAAGTCTTAACACTTAGCCATTTTCTTGCAACTTTCTTCCTTTCGAAATTGAAACTCGCGACTTTATCTTCCTCCGAAGGTTGTAATATCATCGTGCCTCATCACTTCAAGTCATCACACTAAGTCATCATCGTTTGGCCTCGACGTTCCTCCTGCAAAACAAGCAAGGAGAAGGGTATCAGATCATTTCATAATATAAATTCAACTTACTCACCTGATTTTCATGCCTTGATCTCCAAGCGTTCATCGCCAACTTCGTGTTCAAATTCTTCATGCCTTAGCCAATTTTTCAATCCATCCTCTTCAAAGGCGTGTCATCTTCAACTGCATCTTCAAGAAATTCATTTCACCTGCTGGAGCCCTGATAACCTCGATTTTATTCATTTCTGGCTCAAGAAAACTATCTTCACGAAGGATTGAAGCAAATTCACCTAGGCAGTTTCTTTCAAATTCATCGTCTGGAGGATCTTACCTTGAAAACGCATTTTCTTCATTTTTGCCTTAGAAAATTTTCAAATTTCCCTTAGGAAAATTCATCAATCCGGTGCCCATCGAAATCTTCATCCCAAAATCCCCGACAGGCTGTGGAAGACCTTAAAATCAACTCCTCATCGGCAATCTTCGATACCCAGAAGAAAATTTTCCCCAGAACGTGTCGAATTCATGGGTACCCAACGAACGGGTTCATTTAATTTTCTTGAATTTTGAACCTTAGAAAATATTCTTTCATCAAATTTATTCTCTTCTTTGATCCCCTCTGAGAATTTTGCTCTGACTTGGAAAATTTTTATTAACCTCGTGAAGCTGGCAGTCACTGACTTCACCTGTGGCAACTCATCACCTTTGAAAAAAAAAAAAAAAATTCTAACACTTCACCACCTCTCCAGACTTAGGCATTTTTCTCCAAGGGAGAAAATATTTGTGCCTTAGAAAATTTGAATCACTTAGTCATTTTTTTTTTTGAAATTTGCCTTAGAAAATTTCATTCATTTTCAATCCATCTTGCCAGTGGTGAGAAAATTTCATCAACTTCCTGTGGTGAAGAATTTTTTATTTCAACTTGCCTAGAAAATTTTCTTGAAGGCGCATCACACCTAATTTTATTTTTTTTGTGTGTCTGGCAATTTCAACGCCTAGGCAATTTTCCAACAACTTGTATTTTATTTCACCACGCCTAGTATATTTAAATCTCTCCTCTTTGTGCCCTGGACGCATTTTGTGTGTGAAGAAGGATACTTACTTTGTGCTATAAGTCTTTACTTCCAACGCCTAGGTAACACATCCACCACCTTGCAATATTTTCCAGCACACTTCACCCTGAGCGCATACCACTTAGAGAAATTTGAAATCACGTCTAGCATATTATCTCACACATATCACCTTGGCCACGCCTTAGGAAAAATTCTCCAACATCACCTACCACCTTAGGCGCATATTGGGGCTTGAAGAAGAAAAAACGCCTAGCATTTACCAAGCTCTCACCACGCCTTGAAATATTTTTAACCACATTTTACCTCATTTACCAGCTTCATTTACTTTTATCATCCTAACTTGGGCGCATTTAGGCATGCAAGGAGGATGGGCGCAAATTTGAGGTGGTGGAGGATGAAATACGTTGACCCTTTGACTTACTCTTGCTTGCTTTGATTCATGGGCGCATTTTGCATGTATAGGGGGATGAAACTTCAAGCGCCACCTTGACTTCCTTATTTTGTCTTTACTTGCCATGCTTTGGGCGCATTTTCATGTAGGAGGAGGACGAATAGTGTTGACCCCTTTGACTTATTCTTTTTTAGGCGCATTTCAGCTTGCTGAAAGGTGGAATCTTCTCCAACGCATTAGCTTTTGTCCTTACATGCCCTGATTTGGGCGCATTTAGCCTAGGGTGGAGGACGAGTTTCTTCCCTTAGAATTTTTTTTTAGCATCTTGCTGTCATGTGGGCGCATTCGGCCTATGCTGAAGGATGCATATCTTTGACTTCCTTGACCTTTCTTTCCCTTGGGCGCATTTTTCCCTGTGTGAAGGATGAACTCACACTTAGAAAAAAAAAAATTTATGCCTCCTTACTAGCTGGGCGCATTTTGCCATAGCAACTGGATGAAACTTCAAACTTAGACAAATTTCTTCATTCCCTACCAGTATTTCATACCCTGCTATTTATAGTAAGCCTTCTCGTTTTTGCACTTCTGAAGCTCAGATCAATTTGAAATTTTGAACGTAGCATCCTCATAGCTCCATTGTCCTGTCTATACTGCCATTTTTAGCTGACCTTCTATTTTTAGCCTGTTTCTGAAGGTGGTTTACTATAAATAGTAAGCTCATGTTTCTGATATCTCCACAGCTCCGTTTGACTTGAAATTCGAATGGGATACTCCTCACCGCGCGACCTGCCTGCTGACATTGGCGCATGCAACTGATTTACTATAAATAGTAAGTGCTCCGTTTGACTTGAAATTTCACCAGTAGATAGCTTGAAGAACGCTGATCGCAGTGGTTTACACCGGTTTTTGAAAATTTTGACCTTTTACGCCTATTTTTAGGCTCCGAAGCTGGAAACCCTAATTCGCTTCGCATGCATACCAAATGATATATGTTTGCCTTCGTTTCTGCGTCACTGCGATCAGCTTGTGAATCTGAACTGTTGGGAAGCGGCTGCCGGGACACACCTGCTAAAAATAGCAAGTTCCTTACTGAGTGATTATCTTCGTTTGCATGTCATACCATCGCGAAGCTCTCGAAAAACCCATCATAAATCACCTGACATGCAAAAGAAACCTTGACATGCAAACCCTAAAAATAGCCTCGGAAGGCTGAATCCTGAAAGTGGTCATCTTGACTTGCATGTTACATCATCGCGAAGATCTTGAAAAACCCAGAAGGAATATCCAGACATGCAAAGAAAAACTCTGCATCTGGACCCTGAAATTCGTGCTGGAAGCCGGACTGCTAAAAATAGTAAGTTATCTGTTTTCGCTCAAATTTTGCACGCGAATAGTCTGATATGCTCTGAATGCTGTGTGACTGTCGGAACCTCAAAAGTGCTGACAAATTGCCCTGAATTGTGCACTTACTAAAAATAGTAAGTACCTCGGAATCTGATAAATTTTTGCTGAGAGCCTGCTGGAAGCATACTGACAAGAACGTTAAGCTCAAGTTTCAAGTTATTCACCTCGTTTGACTTCAAATTGGTTGGAAAGACTCAAACCCTAATTTCAGACTTGGCCAAATTCATGTTGAAGCTTGCAGACGGGAATGTCCCCAGGAAGCAGACCATAGAAAAGAGACAGACGGAGAGAGAGAGAGACACAAAACCAAAGCCAAAATGACCAAAATGGAGCAAAATTTAGGGGTCCCCATCTTGAATAGCTTATGTGTGAAAAGGTCACAATGTAGTTTATGCCTTTCCACACTCAATTGGCTAGTGGAGTCACCATCTTTCTTCCTAGTTTATGCCTTTCCACACTCAATTGGCTAGTGGAGTCACCATCTTTCTTCCTTGAAATTCTCCATGTGCCTTGGACCTGTTTGGATTGTTTCGCTCAATACATTCTAGTGCCTATCTTGCACTCACAGCCACGTATGAGTCTTGTTGATGCGTGTTTTATGACACAACAAACATTCTAGAATAAGGTGTCCAAAGACGCTCTATTCTCTCTTGATAAACTGCCTTATATGCTAAGATTGCAAAAGATCATACGGCAATTCCAATGTTTAGGGTGGTCAAATGTTGACAATGGAATCAACTCAATGGACGTTGTGAATTACTGGTTATCACAAGGGGACTTACGCTTGACAAACTACTCTAAGGTTAACGCTCTATTTTATTTTTATTTTTATTTTGGATTTTCCGCTTTGATGGTCATAAAAAAAAGGAAAAGGATAGGGTTAAAGGAGTTCTACACTACTTCTACGAAATCAAGAGACAATAAAGACTAAGTGAAACTAGTAACAAGACTTTGTTTCGCCACGCAACAAAAAGGTAACACGTCAACTACGCAAAGCAAGTGCAATCTTCAAAGGTTTGTGCCTAAGATTATATTTTGAACAATACCATCAATTGAACAATATCATTCCAAATACACATTAAGGCATCCACATCATGAGTTCAAATTAGCTTTTCGCATTGAATGAAAATCATTCATCCAAAGAAAGCATGAACAAATAGTTTCACCAAATCTTTATGATCAATCTATCATTCATTTAACTACTTCTATTGAATCTATGTCGAAAGAGAATATGCAGCCATGCAACCACTTGATAACAAAGGAATTCAAAGCAAATCATGCAACTTGAGCTTTATTATCATAAGTAGCCATTAGCAACAATTTCATAGAACTCTCTCCCAATTATTCTAATCTCTAATCTCTCTTATTCTAACTTTCTAATCTCCTCTATGATCTTCTAATATCTAATGATCTAATCTCTTCTAATGAAAATGAGAGAATGGGAGGGGGGGTTTATATAGAGTTTTTAAGATACAATGAATGGCCAAGATTACATCAGAACCAACGGCAGAGATTAAAAGATAAAACCCTAATTAGGCTTTCCCAAAATACAATTAGTGAACTACTAGTGAAGTGTTGTGAAGAGCTAGTCCTTTGAGTGTGCATCCTTATCCTGTTGGGAAGCATTGTACCGAATGAATCTGGAGACTATGGTGCAAACCTCCTCAATTGTGACAAGTGGCAACATGCTAACCTTGTATTCTAACAGTTCCAGATCGTTTGCACACTCCGCAAAGGCGGTTTCCCATTCTGATTCCTGCTCGTGAAAGGCATGCCATACAGACAAGAAATTGGCTGCCTTAGTCAAATTCTGTTTGAGGACAAGTCCAGTGGTGACAAGGAACTTCTCTTGGATTTTATTCTTCAAATTTTCCTACTGCAGATGATTCTCTCTGACAACCTCCCTCTCTAATGCATCAGCAGCTATCTGTAGGACCTTGTTTTGAATTTCCTTTGCTTGCTCTTCAATTCAAATAGAATCTGCTTTCACTTTCTCCAAGACATCATTCTTCGTGATTAGTGCTAGGTATCAGCCATTAAAGTCATATGCGCTGTTGGTTGAAAATTTTGTATATCTTGAGGATATGCAAAATTATGGTTTCAGCCACAGCACATGAGATTTAACTCTCCTAATTAAGGGAAGGCTCCCCCTTTAACTAAATAAAACTGATATGGGTAGGACAGCAATCGTTCCTCTTATTTCAGGAAAGATTACGTTCTTTTCTCTTCACAGAAAAGAAACAGTATACGTTGATAAAACCTATTACAGCAGCAATACAGTGAAATTAAGAAAGAGGAAATAAAGTTTCCTGAAAGTACAAAGACTTCCGTTACTTCCTCCGGGACGGGAAAACAATCAATAAGCACAAAGTCTTGAGGAATGAGATCCTATCTACCCTTTTTCAGAATAATTACTTGATGAAAAAGTACAACACAAAATAGCTCAAAGACTATAACTATGATGTATTTCTTGATTACTCTAAATGAGAAATACCATGAGCACAAAGACTTATAATTCTTCTCGATTTCTAATATTAACTATGAATTCAATCTTCACATTTGCAGCACAAAGACTGCAGATATTTGAATCGAATCTCTTTTCAGCAATATTCAACAATTCTCAAGTAGTCACAAAATGATGATCCAAAATGACATAAGAACATATAGGATGCAAAATGAAAATTCAGCTCAAAGTCTGAAATTCCAGCTTCTTGATATTACTTGAAAATTCACAATTATCAACTATAAAGCTCAAAGACTTTATGAGTATAAAATTCTGCAGAGTTTTCTTGCTTGCTAAAAAGATATCAAATTACAATAGACCCCTCAAGTATTTATAGGAGGAGGTCTGGAGAAAAAGGTGGGAGGATCTCAACAAACTTGAGAAAATCTCTCAACCGATAACTAACTTGCAATTGACTTATTCAAAATTACAATCCAAATTGTGATTTGTTTTGTAAGATTTTACATGTAATTACTTTTTCAAAACTGCAAGGAAAGAACACTTGCAATTGCAAAATTTGTTTTTACATATATTTTGTCGAAAGTAAAATAAATAAAACAACCTAAAATTTTAATTTGCTTCATTCTTATCTTTGAAAGATAAGAATTTGCTGATGATTGTCTGCAATTCATTCGGATCTGGACCCAATGTGTTCTTGGCTACTGCAACTGTCTTCAAGATTACATCAAAGTATCTGATTGCCGCCAGTCTATGCTCTTCATAAGTAGTTTGCATTTTCTCAAGGATTATCTGATGATTAACAAGCTTATGAATTGAATCCATAGAAAACTGCTCTGATTCCATTTGTTGACGAAGATTGGCTGTCATTTCTGTAGTAACTGAATCAGCTGCAAGTAATTCATCTTCTTGATTCAAAACTGTACAAGAGATCTTTTCAAAACTTGAAAGAATATCTTGCTGAACTTCATCGTTCATTTCTAAAGTGGCTTGAATATCTTTGATAAGATCTTGAATGACTAATGACTTGTTTGTCATAAGTTCTTCAAATTCTATGTACTTCTCTCTATTTGGCAAGATCGAGTTGCTGCATAGAATTTGTAATTTGACTTGATCTATCTCATGCCAGATCTTTAAATCCTTTTCAAGTGATTCCAAACTTTGCTTGAAGGCTTCCAAAGTCTGATTTAGCTTTATTTTGGCTATTTTGATATTTTTGAGAACTTGCAAGGTCTTCTCAATCATTGGAATGTTTTGATCAATCAGCTGAGTTATCCATGAATCAACTGCTTTGGCCTTTTGTGCAATCCTTTCTAATTGCCTAACTAATTCATTAGGAGGAGCTGTAGATAGAGAATCAACTGCTTCTGATGATCCTGTAATCCTTTGAATAACTGAAACCAGCTGAGCATTGTCTTCTTTGAGCTTTTCCTTTTTAGCTAGAAGTTCATTATAGCTTTGTGTCAAAATCATCACTGAACTCTGAGCATCTTGCATCATATTAGCATGAGTCTGCTTGCCCAATTCCACTCTAGTAAACCTGTAATCAGACACTTGCATCTCTTCATGTGGTTTATCAACAAGAGGCTCTGCAATCTCAACATATTTCATTCTATTGCTGTCAACAAACACTTGTGAGACTGTTTTTGCTTTCTTTGCAACCATTGGTTTTGATTTCTTCAATTTTTGGAAATCAAAAATATCAGGAGACACTGCTTGTTTCTTTCTTTTGGGAGCAACTGAATTCAACCATGGAGGAAGATCCAAAGTTGTCACATCTAAAATAGCAACTATAGTCTCCGTAGAAATAGATTCAGTTTGTGTTACAACTGAAATTCTAGATGGTGCTTCAGTTTGTACAGCAACTATGTTTTGCTCAGAAAACAAATTACAACTAGGATTGGCCATGAAACAATCAAAGCTTGTTACATATGTATCTATCTCTGGAAGAGTTATTTCTGACATAACTGGAAAGATTGGATTTATATCAAAAATACTCTTAAAGTTATTGGGCAAGCTTGTCATGGGAGTATCCATTACTGATGAAGATTGATGACTAGTCTCTTGAGGTGGAATAGAAGGAACAAATACAGTGGAAAAGGAATCAACATCACTGTCGATAGGGGACATAGGAGATATGGCTGATTCTGGTATTGGAGCTTCAATGTGAGGAGTTATCTCACTTAGAATGGTAGAGGTCTCAAGAACCTCGTCTTCTTCTTGCTGATCCAAAACTTGAATCTGCATTTCATTGACTTCTTTTCCCTTTAATGTTTCCTTTTCCAATGGTTGTTCTGCAGCTCGGCTTACTTTCAACTTAATTCTAGTACCCGAAGAAGAAGCTCCTTCTTTTGATTGCTCTCTAATTTCTGACTTCAAACCTTTAGGACCAGCTGGATCATCTTCAGCCCTAACTTTGATTTTGATAGTTTTAACACCTATGCTTTTGAGCCAAGAGTTGGTGTTCGCCAAGACTGATTGAAACCTATCAAAGATTGAGACAGATTCTTTTTGAGACCATTGGATTGCAGGAATAGGGGCATTTGCAACTCCTTGTTCTTCATATTCAGGATCTAAAATCTGCCTATCATCAATTACTCCCTCTGGAATTAAGGTCAGATTTAGATCGATAATTTGCTCCAATGTAAGCCTGCAATAATCCATTTTGTATATATCTTTTTCTGTCCGGAGGTCTGCCCAAATGTCTTCAATACGGTGCACATGAGTGAAGGCTCTTTTAATTTTGTCTTTCACCCTTCTATAATCAAAATCCACTCTTGCCTGGAATCTTTTCAATGTTATTTCCTGGAGTTCAGTTTCCATTGCCTTGGCTCTTGAAGAAGTTGTCAAAGAATACCTCCCAATTATCAATGGATTATGTGATGAAATACTGACTCCAGTCTTGTGTTGTGTAGCTTGACGTGAATGAACTGTCATCAATTGTCTTCCCAGCTCCATCAGAATAATCTTATCAGTCGGATACCTTGGAAGCATATAAGGTTGATCTTCAAAGCAACCGACTCTCATATAAGTGAAGGTAGGGAATTGAAGAAACAAGCAGCCATACTCATTTACTTTATTCCAAGCCGCCTCAGATACCCTGTTGTTTGCTAATGCTTTGTCAAATAAACACATAAAGTAACCAAAGAAAGCATCTTGAACTCTTCTATAATGCGCTCGACTTGGAATAAAAGTCAGCTGATCATAATACTCCCATACAGGCACCAATGATCTGTCACCTTTAGGAGATAGGCCTGGAAAATGCCTCAACGAAGCTGCTATATAAACCAAATACGAGTTCATATAGAAGGTAAGAGTGGTAGGAACCTGTGCAAGCTGTTCACACAAACTGTCACTGATTATTTCTCCCCAGAATATTGGATGCTGTGCTTTTCTAATAACCACCATGAACTTGTACATCCAATTTTCAAACACACTAGAAACCTTCAACCCTACAATTCTGCTCAGAAGAGTGATCATATCATTAATTTCCTCTTTAAAATCAGACCGATACAACTTGGGTATCCGGGTCACACAAGGTCGTGGTTTGAGAAGCCACTTAGAATTGATATGTCTAATACAATCACTCTTTTTCTGCTCGAAATGTCTATGAGCACTCTTCAACGAGATCTCTGAATATGTAGTAGCATCAGGAACTCTGAAAACTCTGTTGATTGTTTCAGCATCAAGTCTGATAACCACGTTGCCATCATCGTCCTTGATAGTTCTGGATTCTCTATCAAAGTGTGCTGCACATGCAAGGACGAATTCTGGCTCAAGGGCAGCAACAGGAAAAGAAGACACCAGATGAATATGACTCCTCAGCAATTTCTGCATATCAGAAGAAGTAGATTTCTCAGCTCTCCCAAGAAACTCGGACATATCAATATGCCCAATTTCTGTATCTTTGATCTCATCGATATTCGAAACCACATGAGATGGAGAAATCTCATTCTGATATTTATCAAACTTATATTTCATCTTTTTGCTTTTAGGAGAAGTTGGTTCGTCTGTCATTGAACAGGAATCTGCAAGACTGCGGTGAAAACCCCATAAGGTTAGAACATCATCAGCATCAACGTGAGTGGACATGGTGAAACTCAAACCCTAGGACAATGAAATGGTCTTAGAAAAATGATGGAAAGTGGATGAAGGACGAATTCGAGTTCGATGGAATGATGGCAGTCAAAAACAACATCTTGTCTTCTTGAAACAGCAAGACAAAGAGGTTTTTTGGCTTGGATTTGGAATTTCGTCCAAAAAAGATCAACTTTTGTGCTTTTTAAGGCATTTCGGGTTTTTAAATGACTTCAACAATTTCGGAACTTTTTGATGCTTTAGCAATTTCTGCTTTTTGTAATTTCGGGATTTTAAAGAGCTTTAGCAATTTTTACAAAAGGCAGTTGAAATTAACAATTTTTATAATTTTGCAATTTTGAAAATTGTAATTCCTACTGCAAATCCCGAAATGCATTTTTAGAGCTAGAAACCCGAAATGTGAGTGAAGGAGAAACTTGTAACTTTTGTGGAAAATGACAATGGAAGTGGATGGATGAAAATGAAATAGTACATGGAAGCTTTATTGGTGAAAAGATGGATGAAAGTGAAATGAAGGAAAAGTTTATTGCTGAAATGGCGAAGTGATGAAAAACACATTTTCATTATAAGACATTTTTATAAAGAGTGAAAAATCCGTTATGTATGGAGTTAAGGATGGAAGTATGGAGGAATATGAAAGGCGAGTTGGATAATGAAGAATAAATATTGATGGGATGAAGGGAGACAAAAGACACATGGTCTATGAAAGGTTTATGGCGAATGGAAAATGCATATTTAATGAAAACGAGTTAAATAACAGTGAGAACACAAAAATAACAAAGAAAACGTGTTTACAATATAAAAAACGAATGCTAATGAATTTTGACCAAAAGAAATGACTGTGTAAAAACGCGTATAAATGTTGAAAGAAAACGCATTTTAAATACATTTCAAAACGAAAATAATGACAGATCAAATACGATGGAAAAGAAAGAAACGCATTACTAAACAAAAGACATAAAAATAAAAGTAAGATAAAGATCATACCTGAAAATCAGAAGGAAAATGAAAATAGCGATGATGTAACCCTAGACACATTCAGAAAATGGAAGAAACTCGGCTATTTACAGAGGAAAAACCGATTTTCAAGCTTCTAGTTTAACGGAATCTCCATGAAACAGGGAAAAGAAATCAAATAGAACTCAACCAGCTTGAAAAAGAAAGGCGTTGGACTTTCTGAAGCTTTTGACAACATAAAATGTCAATAAAAACTAAAATCGGAGTTTTAAGGAACCAACGCAATTTCATATAAAACAAATTCGCACTTTTTGAAGCTTTTACAAATGACAAAGCAAAATCGGGTTCTTAAAAAGTCAGAACAAGTTCTTTTTACATAATCGGACCTTTAAGAGCTTTCAACAATTTTGCATAAAGCAAATTCGGGCTTTAGGGAAGCTTTTACAAATGTTTTAAATGAGGTCGGACCTTTTTGACCAAATAGCAATTTTACATAAAGCAAATCGGGCTTTTTAAACCATATAGCAATTTTGCTTTTTGTCAAAAATATGAAGACTTAACAAAAATTCGGACTTTTAGAGTCACTTAAACAATTTCGGGATTTTTGAACACTTTAGCAATTTTGCTTCCAAGTTAAAATTTCCCTATTTGCTGAGTTGCTCCAAAAACCCGAATTTGGTCAAAAAGACACTAAAAATAACTCAGAAATTGACGAAAATGGAAACGAAAGAGGGAAAAAGAGTAGCCCAAAGGTTAATAAACCTAAAACCGAGATTTGTCACTCTTTGCACCTCGTAATGCGTGCCTTAGAGAAGAAAAGTCTCAAATTTTATGAAAATTTTGATTGGTTATCCAAATTTTTAAAACGAGTCAAAAATTCAGGATAACGCTTACGCAATAACTTTCCCTTTAATCAATTCCTATTTCGGAACTCCTTTCAATACCCTAAGGCATGGAATGATTTTGTCTTGAATATCCTGGGCATTCTCCCATGTTTCTGCCAAACTCAAAATTCTTGAAAGTATGAAAGATGATTGATCATATGCCAGCATTAATCTTTCTGCAAATACTGTCGCTTCATCACTTCTGTCACTTATCCATTCTTTGCTCTCTCTGGCTTAAGTGATTTCTTCCTCAAAAGTCTCCTGCGAAGTATTCATTAGTGGAAGTCCTGCTGAGCTGGCCTAACCAAGAGGTTTAGTCAGGTGTTGAATGTATTTCTTTAGACGCTCCACTTCCTCCTCGCAATCCTTTCTTTTTGCTACTTCTTTTTCGAGCTTTACCTTGATTGTAGCAACTGAATTATCTAGATCCTCCACCTCTTGCCTCTTTGATGTTGGGCCCAAATTGACAGTGGTAATTGCATAATCTTGAGGAGTAATTTCCTCCCTTGCCTTGCCAACTGTAGGAACAGCGATCTATACTGTACGCTGGCCTGCCTCATCTCTTTGAATGGTGGAAAGTATCTTGGCTGGTTTCTTCACAAGGGTTGTGTCTAGTATGGCCAAGAAATCGGTCATGTCATCTTCTTCTGGCATGTCTACTTGTTTAACTGTTTTTAAACTTTCCTTCAACCAATCCAGAATGGTAGGCTACTCTACAACTTCTTCTTCTTCTTGAATTTCCTGTACACAAGGAGCACTCTGAATTCCCTTGAGGGCAGATATCATTCCCTCTTGGAATTCGCCATCCACAATATTAACTTCATCATCTGATTGGAGAATCTCAATGTCCGTAGGAGATGGCAGTTGATATTCTAGCTGGATGGGAAGGGGTGAAGGAATTCTTATATCTGCCAAAGATTCCTCAATATCCATTATGTCATTAATATTTGCAGATGCTGCTGAGTGGGGTGGCCTAACCTTCTACTTCTTCTAAATAGGCTCTTCAACCACAGCCTTGTCCTTGGACTTCCTTTTCCTTGAACTAACGTTTTCAACTGGCTCACTTCCTTGGGATGCTCCAGCGTTTGAGGAATAAGACTCCACCTTTCCCATCAAATCATATGTCAACTCTACATTATTCCGCCGCAAATCCTGAACTTGTTGATCTACCCACCACTGAGAGTATTGGACAACAGGCCTCATGAAGGTGTCCAAATCTGCAAGCCTAGCTCAGACCATCTTATAGGAAGCAAGGGTCTACTTTCATCAAACCCTGGCTGAGTGAACTCACCATAATCTTCAATTTGATCCGGTATCCTGAAGAGCTCAGTTGTCCTTATCAGGCTAACCGGTAGTCGAGACCACATTCTCTTTCTGACTTTGAACTCATCAGCAGCGTTTGCCCAATAATCTTCTAGCTCGACTTCGTGCTTATATTTCTTTCCTTCTACGGATCCTATATGGTGATGAGGATCGAAATTATCCCGGGACCGATATGAATTGAAGGGATACCTTTCTATTTCCAGTCTGGCAGCCTCTACTACTTGAGCTAATGGGCACGATTCTTCCATATTGCCAATGAAAAGTGGGAATGTGACTACCGCTTTACCCTTTGCTCTTTGGAAGTTTTGATATGTTTCTTGTTGTCTGAGAACCTCTAGCAATACCATTCTATTAGTGGGAAAAATTGGAAGTCTGAAAGGACGTCCCGTAAAACCCTGGATCCAGATGTATGTGAATCTAGGAAACTGGATATACCAGGATCCATATCTGATGATGAGGCTTTTGGATTCACGAGATAATCTCTGATGTGTTCCTCCTTGCAGTATTCTTGTTATATACATGAGAAATGCATCGTGAGCTCTTCTAAAATGTGTCTTTTCTGACAGCTGCAATTGAGGGTAGCAATTATATACTTTGAGTTCATTTTCTCCGTTACCAACCGGACCTCGGCATATCAATCCAGCATATCTATAAGCTCTTGCCAACATGTAAACAACATATGAGCTCATGTGGAAGGACTTGGTGCTCTCCAGATTAACTAGTTGTTCGTGGATGTTATTGCTAATCATTCTTGCCCAATTGAACATTCTAACTCGAGAAACAATTTCATCTATGAAGAAATACATCCACGTTTGAAATAATGCTCCTTGGGGGCTGCCCATTATTCTATTCAGTAGCAAAATTATATCACCATAATCCTCCTTAAAGTCAGTCCGGGGCAAAGTCTTTGGCATCTTCTTAATTGGCCTTGGTTTCAGCAACCATGACTTGTTAAAATTGGTTGTGCATTGCTCACTTCTTTCTTCAAAAATTCTCCTTGTGTCTTCCTTGGTTTTATATGAAGTCTTGTAGTGGCTGGGAATGCCAAAGGCTTCCTGAATGGTGCGCTCTCCAAGATGTGCTAAGACTCTCCCGTCAGGAGCAACAATTTGCCTTTCCTTTGGATTATAATGTGTTGTGCATTCCACCATCAATTCAGGGCACTCAACAACCGGAGGAAATCCAGCTGCCTGGACAATTCCATTTCATACCATCCGGCGAGCTATGGCTATAGGCATGAGTCCATTTAGTCCCATCATTCTTTTTCTGAATTCTTCAAAATCTACGTGTCCCATGTCAGTATCTTTGATATTCTTCCATTTTGAATTGACTTTGGATTCCAGCTGCATCCTTTACTCGCAAACTTCATTTGTTTCTTCTTTGAAGATTCGCCCTGTGTAGTCATCCACCTGCAGGAAAGAAAATATATCAATTTAAAATAATTTAATTCAGATTTTCTCTCTCCTGAAAATATTAATTTTCAGCTTGTCAAAATCAGATTTCAAAAAGTAAGCTGAAAAATAAGAGGAATGAATAAATTTTGCAAGAGTGCATAAAATCAGAAGTAATAATGAATTCCATTAATCTCCATTTTGAATTCTTGAAAATTTTACTCTTGCAATTTTGCTGTGAAGAATTATGACTTTACTTCCAAAAATCAAGCCAATCGTTTAGAAATTTCACTCTTCAATTCCAAATTCTCTCCTGAAAATGACTTCTCTTCTGAATTGCTTCTCAAGAAAAATTAAACTTGCTGAAAGATATGGTGAAAATGACTTGTTGAATTTCCTTTTAAGGTTGAGTAATTGATTTGTTTTAGCAATTTCACTTTTCTTCTCTTAAGTTCTCCTCTTCAGCAAAGTAAGTTTCCAAATTTATGTTTCTTTTCTTGAGTTTGGACTTTTCAGGAAAGTAAGTTTCCAAATTTTATATTTCTTTTCTTGAGTTCGAACTCTTCAGGATAAACTTTTGGAAAATAATAAAAGATTTTCATGAATTTTCAATTTTATTTTCCAAACTTTTTAATTTTCTCCAAATTTAAAAAATATTTAATTCACCTCATGGCTAATTGTTTGATTTTCTCTTTATTTTAACTTTTCCAATTTGGCCATGGCGAAAATTATTCATCAATTTCAATGTTGGATGAAGATTTCTATTTTCTCTCTCCTGAAGTCTGACTTCATGTCGAATTTTAATACTCTCTCTCTTGATGTCAAGGTGAATTTTGTGTCGAATCCTTCATTTCCAGGCGAATTTCATATTTTCTTTGCCATTTTCATCTTGGCATGGGAATATTTTACGTTGAATTCTCCATTTCTATCTCCTGAAATTGGAATTCTCATTGCTTTGCCTTACTCTCTCTCTACTCATGGCGAACTTCATGAAGTATTGTCTATGGTAGACTTTCTTTCTTTCTTGTTGCTTTCACCTTTCTCTCTCTAGGCGAACTTCTTAGAGAGTTTTCTCATATATCTCATTTCCAAGTCGGACTTGGCAAACCTTTATCCATTTTCATTCAAGATATAGGCGGAATTTCTTTATATCTCTCCATTTATCTCTTTCTGCATGGCGGACTTTCTCATCTTCATGCCATATGTTAGGCTGGGTGGACTTTACTTGATGCTTTCCATTCCTATGGCATACTTTGTAAACATTTTCCAAATGATAGTAGGTTGGGCGGACTTGGTGGCTTTCTTTCCACTCATCACTTCCTTAGCATGGGCGGACTTTCCAAACTACTTGCCAAGTTCTTTAAGGTGGGCGGACTTGAGTGAGGACTTTTCAATAGTCTTTCCAAAGCAAGGCGAACTTTGAAGGACCTCTTCCAATGACTCTAGGCGGACTTCCCTTCATCTTTTCCAATTCATTTTCCATCCTATGGCGGACTTAATGTCATGTCTTCCATTCCATGTAAGGGCGGACTTCCAACCTTGTTTGCCACATCTATCTTGACATGGGCGAACTTTGGAGAGATTTCTCTATGTCATTCATTTTTCCCTAGCCTTCTAGGAATGGCGAACTTCCTTCCTTATTGCCATTTATCTACCTCTCCCTAGGCGGACTTCAAAGACTTTATGCCAAGGAGAGGGCAGACTTTCTTAAGCTCCTTCCAATTGCTATCTCACCCTATGGCGGACTTTCTTAAGTTTTTTACTCACCATCAAGCTAGGAGGACTTCCTTATGGACTTTCCATATGACTTTCCAAGAGATGGCAGACTTTTAAGAGGACTTTCCACATGATTTTCATTCACCATCTCTAGCTGGGCGGACTTCCTTATGGACTTTCCATTTGACTTTCCAAGAGATGGCAGACTTTTAAGAGGACTTTCCACATGATTTTCATTCACCATCTCTAGCTGGGCGGACTTTATAAAGCATTTTCATTTGTTCTAAGGTTGGCAGACTTGCTAGACTTCTTGCCAAGCTCTTTGAGGTGGGCAGACTTTGAAGGACTTCTTCCAAATACTCTTGGCTGGGCGGATTGAGGCATTATTTTCCAAAACATATGCTTGATGGCAGACTTCAAGTCATGCTTTCCATTCTATGTATGCGCGGACTTCCAACCTTGTTTGTCACATCTATCTTGACATGGGCGGACTACCAAGAGGTCTTTCCACATGCTCAATCAAGGCTGGGCAGACTTGAGTGAGGACTTTCCATTCTCTTTTCCATGCCTTTATGAAGCTGGGAAGACTTCCAAGGCTCCTTGCCATCTCCATTCTACATGTTGGGCGAACTTTCCAGCCTTCTTGCCATGTCTAATTTCAGACCAGCCTTCATACTAAGGCAATTTTCACCATTTCACCATGGATTTCAGACTTTTTTATGAATTTTTTCCAGATTTTCAATTGATTTTCTGTGATTTTCCATTGGTTTTTGGGACTTCTGACTAGTTTTTTGAAATCCGGGCACTTTCTAAAGATAGGAACCCTGCCAAAAATAGAAACTCTCCCAAAAATAGTAACTTTCCAAAAATAGCCCCTAAAAAATAGGAAGTCCAACAAGGGCCAAAAATGCCAGAAATGAAGTCCCTAAAATATAGGGGGTCCGTAGGGTCAATCCCCAAAAAGTAGATGTCAGATTTGACTGAAACGACAGTCGATCTTCATCCCTCGGGCCTTCTGAGTCCGTATGAGGTGTTTAGACACTGATTCTGGCTCAAAGTCTCAACTTAGCTCTGGATGATGATTAAAAACTCCATCTCGAAAACCCTAGAGCAAAGAGAACCATGAAAATGAAGCTCAAGGAAAAACCTAATAGGAAAACCAAGGAGGGTCCCCATTTGTAATGGGGCGATGTGTGAATTAGGTCACAACAAGTCCTCCATTGGTCCATCTTCAACGTCCTCTGCTCTCCGAGTATCCTAGGGACTATTCTCTCACTCCCTCTATCTGAGGGTCTTTGGTTTAGATCCTCCAATTCCTACTCCTTCTCCTGATATGGATAGTTTTGAATGTGACATATGTTATTTTCAATTTCTTTGGTTAATTCATTTTCAAGGTCTCTTCTTCATCGTCCGATGTTGTCTCTACGGATGGTTGTCCTAGTTGGTCAGCAAGGTCTTGTTTGTTTCTTTGGCAAGGTCTTGGTTTGTTTCTTTAGTGATTCTTCTTAATCATCTTTGTTGCTCCTCTTGTTCCTTTACTCATAGATCTTCGTACTTATTCTTCTAACAATTCCTGACCTCTTGGAATTCGGTTCCTGTCTTTGTTCAGCTGTATGGGCATTAATTTTCAAGAGTACAACTGTGACTAGTGTCACGTTCTTCCTCTTCCCGTTTGTTTTGTTCTTTGTATCGTTGTAGTATTTGTTGTCTTCTTTGTTCTCTGTCTCTCTTAGCCCAAAGATCCTGGAGTATGATGCAGTGACATGCGAACAATCTCGGTAAACTCTCAAGAAGGCGATCAACCTCTGGGTTGATAGTCAAATTGTCCTAGATGGCTTCCTGAGGGACCTCTCTCCTAAGAGCTTCCCTCCATATGTGTTCCTTTAGTGAGATATCCTACAGGTTTACGAGGTCTTCTATCAACGCGTCTTCTCTTTCTTCGTTTGCTTGTACCAACTCTTCGGCTAGCTGACCCATTATGGCACCATGATTCTCGTCTATGTGTTGTGTACAGGAGTTCGTATCAGCAACAACGCCAAATGTTTACTCGCTTATTCTGCTTGACAATATTACAAAGTAAACGGAAGTGACAAAATTACATAACATAAATTAATAGCAATCATGTTTCAAAAGATGTAGCTTTATTCTCATTCATTCACAGATATGCATTAAGTACATGAAAAAAATCATAATAGCAGTTCTCAACTATGAATAACAAGTACATATAAATAGTAGACCGATGTTGGTTAAGACTAACAACTCTCAATAACTACTAACCGACTATACCAACTGTCGAGGACTAACACGTGATTACAAAACACAATTATTTATTTATTTATTACCTAGCCGACTAAAATATATTCACTTGACTTTCGACTGACTACACATCTAGCTTGGAAACCAAAGGGATCTATAGATATTTTTTAATGATGCAAAGGAGTATCTCAAGGCAATCTTCTCAAAGGCTCAAAAGGCACTACTTTCCAAAGCAGACCATGATTCTATAATAAATATAGTTTGTTCATGAACCCTCAAAGTTCATCGAATAAGCTCCCCAACACCCTTCTAATATAGGTATGACTGCCTTTACTTCTTGAGAGTGAATTAACTCTAAAGGAAAATAGAAATGAAATTCCCAAGTTCAATGTTGCTTATGAGTTGACAATGCAACCTGATGTTTTCCATATTAGAACCTATTAGATACAATATAATGTTAAATTACTAGACATAATGTTAGACTACACTTTGTATGCATGAGCATTTATTGCTTATGCTAATGATAGAACAACACCACATTAGTAATGACTACTAAACATTGTTACAAGATGCATTGGGTATTTAGTAGAATCGCCAAGTCCCAAGGTGAGACAAACCAAATGAGGCCTACAGTTACCCTAGCAAGTTTCTATCAAACTTGAGTTTGACAAACTAGCCAGACTCACTGGGACTCATGAGAGTTGTGGGTCAGACTCAATCAGCCAATTACACTTAAAAAACAAAACAAAAAAATTAAAAAAACTATCCTTCTAAAGAAGACAATTAAAGAAAAGAGACATCACTTACAGCCAACAACAAAAACAAAAAGAGAGCAAAACGAAGACATTGTAGCAAAACACCATTTAACAGATTTAGGCAGAAAACACTGATCAAAGTGTGCATGTGCAGATTTGTAGCAGCCCACAGTGTATTTGGACGAGCCTTTAGTGTATTTGGGGGAGCCCACAGTCAATTTGAAGCAGCCCACAATCTCTTTGCAGCATCAAATTAAAGAGGTATGTCTTTCTTTGATTTTCTTTTTCTTTTTTTCTCTTTTTTCATTTGCCATTTCATTCTACATTTTTTCTCTTTCCACTTTGAATTCATGGAGCAAAAAAAAACATGCAATAACTGAATAGAACTTAAAATCTTCTTTTTTTACTTGTTCCATATTCCTTTTTTTTCCAATTTCTCTTTTTATCTAGAAAGTATAAATGTTAAATAATTTTCCCATTATTTTCTTTCACAGCCTACTTGCAATTTACAAATCATCATAATGCAAGAAGCAATTTTATTTTTCTCATATGCACAAATGCTAGAAAGTGCAAGTACAAACTGAGAGCAGAGTTGTCAATTCAGCAATGTTAGAACAAGAACATAGGCACTCAAGTAGCAGTGAAAGAATACTAATGCACCAAAGAAAGAACATGACTAGGAAAGTCAGAGATATGTTGCAAGCTTCATTTGGTGACCTCATTCTTGCTTGAGCAATCTGAGCATAATAGTTTTGCAGATTAAAAGCAGCAGCCATGGTAATTTTTGAATTAGCAAAATGAGTTGGAAGTGATGTCATTGAAGTCAATCTTGGAACTGCAAATTCAGGTGGCACCAATAACGAGTCAAGCTGTGACAAATTATTAAAAAAATTGAAGAGGCGAATAATTGAATTGTTGGTTTTGGCATTTTCCACATATTTGGATGGTCAATTTCAATAGTTTACATGGTTAGCAAACAATAGTGTCAGTTTGAAAATGTCTTACATTACATGAAAGGAGCAGCCTTAACAACTATAGGTGATGTCGATAATTTTGAATGCCAAGACTTAAATCTAAAAGTGTGCATTTATGCATGAGATGAGGCGTTGGTAACATGCATATCCAAGTTTATAAAATATTCAAATCAGAAACCAAAAGTGGAGTTGGTAGGAAGTTAGAATATAATCTGAGAGGTCTATGGTTCAAATCTCCTAGTTAGTTTTTTTTTTTGGTGATTTGACTTTCGGTAAGTGATGATTTGGTAAAGCCCATGCTTCTATTTTGTTGAACATTTATACAGAGAATCAAGGGTAATCTTTAAAAAATGTATTCACAAATGAAGGAAAAAAATTTAGAAAAGGGACAATGTTGGTCTTATAATAAGGGTGTATTATTGGTTGTATCCAACATCCAATTTCTTGCTTTTAGTTATGACCACATGTATCAAATATTGCTTGCATTCTCAAGGCCATCCGTACTACACTTGATAGAGATTTTTGAGGCTAACATGTAACATCGAGCAAATAGAGTGTAAGCACATCAAAGAGGAGCCTGGCTGATGTTGGAGGTTGGAGGAATTTCTCTATCTCAAATTAGCTTCTCACTTGGAGATGGTACTTTGCATGAGAAGCACTACTTCATTTGTGTCCCTTCATGGAGAAAGGGGGCTTGGCAATTTTGTAACTATAGATAGTTAAATATGGAAGTCCATGCTTTGGAGATAGGAAGGGATCCAGCATAGATAAGAATCAATATGGATGGTTGCCCAAATAATTTGAGAGTTTGTGGATCTTGGAAATATAACTCTTATGAAAGTCATGAGACAATTTGATGGAGCACTATAGATGTAGCTCAACATGGATGGTTGTCCATTAATTTGGGAGATTTGTAATTTAGATTAGTTGCATTTAGATATTAAAATGAAAGCAACTAATCTAAATGCAAGAACACAGCACCTCCTTACTTGCAAAAAACAACGACCAACATTCACTCCAAAGGACTATTACTTGGGCACCCATATTTATTGTCAGATGCAATCTCTCCGAAAGACTATTACTTCCACTCCAAAAGACTCCTTACATTGTACCTTCATCATAAATGAGTTTTCAACCAAATCTTAAGGTCTACTAGGCAGCTTGCAAATATCTGTTGAGGAGAACTTCCCTGACATGGATTATTTTCCAAATTTTTCTCTTATTTTGTATATCAGGGAAATGAAATTACAAGATTATGACATCAATAAAAATGTTTTGGGTCAATACTTTGATTACAGAGGTCAGAAAATAGTTGCCAAGTTTTATACATCAGATGTTCATGAAAAACTGCAGGTTGAAGAATTTTGAAAAATCTTACATAATCCAAAATCGTGGTAAAAATGGAAAATGCGATTCCTCCATTTTGGATAAGCCACATTAGAAGATAAGGAAGATGCATCCTGCCTGCAAAACAAAAAAATAGTCAAGATAAGTTAAAGAATCATTTTGTTCTGTACAAAATAAGAAGGAACACATTTGCTTCAAATTATAAATATATACTCAATATTCCATAGCTTAGATTTAAGGGACTTCATAAATAATATGTCAATGAGGAAGCACATCACAAAGATGATGAGATGACATTATTACAAATTAATTTCTTAAGAAATTGTATAGTTTTGAATTCTGTTTTTATTTGACTCAAAAGTCATTCTTCCTTGAATTAACAGACAAATAAAGTATGTGGTAGCAGTCCTTGTTCCTATTCCATATATGGAAAACCCTTTTTAAGTTACTAGAAACAAAACAGGAAAACATAGATGCAGAAAAACCTGAAAGAAATCAGAGAGTTACTGAAGTCAAATGTATCACAATGGATGGACAAACTACTTAAAACCAATGACAGGAAAAACAAAGCAAATGCCTTGTAACTAAAGAATATATATATGGTTCCTTTTATAAATTCATTCCTGCTCTTGTGCAATGCTCATTATTTTTGCCCAATATGGTGATAAGCATCAGCCTTTGCATAAAGCAAAGTTTTGGATGGAATTTCTTTCCAGTAAGGATGTGTTTAAAACGAAAAGATGGAAACTACAAGCTTTTGTGAATTTACAAAACCAGAACACATACAAAAAAAGATTATGATAAGTTCAATGGAAAAAGTATGGCATGAGAAATTTATCTTACTCTTTGTAAATGACGATTTCTTTGCCTGATGGTTCAATGTACTCACATTCAGCATCAACCTTTTCATGGATAGCATTGGAATCTACATTAAACTTGACAATGGATTGCTTCTTATTGGTCTTTCCTTGAGGTTTGGTAGATGCAGACTCTGTGACACTAATAAGATGTCTAATGACATCACATTTATCAAGGTCCATATGAAGCTGCATATGCTCTAATTCATGACGTAATTTCTCATTTTCTTTTTGAAGAGCTTCATTGAAGGAAAGGCCTGGATAAGATCGTGATAATGAGTACTTAAGAACTCTAGCATCTGTTTCTGTGCATTCTGAATTCAATAGTGTTTCTTGAAGCTTTGCATCCTCTGCGTCCATTGTATACTCCTTTTCATCTTTTTCAATTGCATACAAGCGTTCCTAGAAAATTTTTAATTCACAAGAAATATCAGTCAATGAGATAGAAAATGATAAGGACTTCTCAAAAATCCCTGATAAACACCTATTCCTAATGATTTAATCACTTACTAATGTTTTTCATTGAATCCTAAGGAAGATGTAAAACAAGTGGTAGATTCAACAAACTAATTCCTACACTTTCTTTCATGCCAAGGCTAGAAACATGACACTTATGTTACAAACGCATTTCTCAAATAACAAGCTGAGAAACCTTGACACTTTTTTACGTTTACTTAAAAAAATCAAGAAAAATTGTGAAAACTCAATCTTTCTTAGATTGGAGCAAAGGCAAATGAAATATCCTAAAAGGCCATAAACAGGATTATAAAGAATATACTATTCAGTAAGTTGACGGGAAACTAGTTGAAGTAGATATTGAAGAAGGAAAACCGTGACTAGAAACAAATAAACAAGAATCAAATTCAATGTATACTCAGAATATGCTCGTGTAAGAAAAAGAGAAATGCCAGTAATGTTAGAATAAAACAATGTGAAAAGTCAAATCCTAGAAGAGAAAATTAGCATTAATTTTTTAATTACTGCCACTACACTTTGGAAAGACTCTTTAAATAAAGCAATTTAGTACACCATAAATAGGTGAACAACAATGTCAAGGGGGAAAGCCTTAGGTGGAACATAAAAAACATGAACAATGCCTACATATAAAAAATAATAGACACATGCAAAGACCAAGGGAACATAGGCAAGAGATAATAAATAGAGTATTGAGGAAAATAAACAACATGGTTCTTGGCATATGTCCAAATGATGAATGAGCATTTCTCATGTGGAATGTTGTGAAATTAATGCTATATATGTCTATTATCCTAGTTTTGAAATTGGAAATATTTGATCATTTCAATATAGTTGTATCACAGAGTCCTTGTTCTTCAATGGTTATGTTATCTTTCTCTTCCTTGGTTGCCTTTTCTTAAGTGAAATCTTCCTGTCCCATGAATTGAGTTTCCCTCATCTTGGATAAGCTAAGTCAAAACACCAAGTTTTTGTTTCTATACTTAGTCAAAAATTTAAGGTTTAGGAGGTGTTCCAATCCACCACATTTCAAAAGGTTGGTTGGTTCTTGGAACCGTGCAAACTGTTGACTAAGTTTCCTTCAAAGACTTGGAGCCTCCTATTTTGGCGAACTAAGGAGTTCCCAAAACCACTTCAGCATCCAAAACATTCTCAAGAACCCATTTGGGATCACAAGAAGTGTTTGGAACTGCATTGGTTCTGAGTGGAAGCAATTTTACCAAGAAAGCATCATCATCATCATTTTACAAATGTATTTTTGGCAAAATAGATGGTTTCAAGAATCCCTTTGGCACCCTAAAGTGTTTTGAGAACCATGTAAGTTCCTAATAACACAAAAATCACTAAAATAATTGAAGTTTGCAAATGAAAGAAGCTTGCATTATTTCAATGAATTGATAGGTTCCCGGCACCTTACTTTCAACCAATTTAATCCAAGAACTGACTCAAAGATCGTTCAGTTGTTTTCAAATAAGGCAAAGACTTCACTTTGGTAAAAAGGTTGTTTCTTGGAACCTTGCCAGCTCCCAAAGTGGTTCTTAGAACCTTATAAATTTTCTGAAGCAATTAAAATTGCTGAAAGCTATCAGTGAAATAGTAGTAAATGGAACACTCATTTGGCCAAAATAAATTCTTGACATGCTCAAAATCTATAAAAAAGGTACAAAGATCATTAATTCAAATTTTTTGCATGATTATCTTAGGCTTCACATAACCCAAAAGAACTTGGGGATATTCAAGAATCTCAAAAGCTTATATGAAGTCAAAAAAATTATAAGAATCAAAGCTCTTATATCCTTCACAACTTCCAACTTCCACTGCTCGAGAGCTCTACAACCCAAGCATGCCATACTAGTTGTTCCAAGGATTGTGTCCTACGTTGTTTTGATTCCTATTGCTCAATTTGTCTAGTCTACATTCATCAAAAGAGGTGCATTTTCTCATCCCTGCTTGCCAATTTAGCCCTAATACATCCATGAATATTTAATCATTGGATATAATCCACACACTACCTACATATTGCTCGTTATTCATAGCTAATCATATCCCTCCACATATTTAGATAGTCTAATGGAATCCCCAAGCCTCACTTCAAACTTATTATCCTATTCCATTTCCATCGACTAATCTTGCAATTGAGCCTCATTCACTTGATAAAACATGTGCAAAACCATCCCCAATTATTTAAGGCTGAGTTTTCTCTTGACCAAATCTTCCAAAACCAACTTGTTTTCCTCATTTAAACAAACCTAATCACCAAACTAGCAAAACTGAGTTATAGATACTAGGGTTATGAGAAAATCTCGGTCCTTAAAATGACCTACTAGAGGTCAAGGACTCTATCCTAGGGCACATGAATATGGATAATTTAAAGGGAAGAATGCAAGACAATAAAGGAACTCCAATTTCTCAAAGGATTCTCGAGAGTGAGCTAGCTAATGTTGCCAGTTTTCCCACCTCTATGCAATGAGTTGATTTAGTATTAGCTTCTACAAAATACTACAATCAATAATCTAGAGAAACTAAAACTATTGAAAATAAAGTGAGTGCCAAAATGTGTAGGCAGTCTTTCACATCACATTTTGGCTTCCACAAAGAGATGAATATGTAAAATTGAAAAAGAGATTACAAAAGTTCACTACAAAGAACACAAAGATGGATGCTTGAAAAAAGTAAACTAAACAAATTCCTATCTTTTTGTCTCAGCTGAAAGAGGCACAAGGTTAAGAAAAACCACGAACGTTGCAGCCAAGGATTTTCTGGTTTCGTAGGTCTTAACTACAACTCAAAACTAACTAACTTATACTATCCAATCCCCTCAAGATATCAGAGCATGAGGAAACGGAGCGGGAATGATTTTATACGATAAACTGGGTTCAACTTCACAACATGAAGGCAAGGTGGGCACAACTATTTGCTAGACTGAATAAGTTTATTGGCACACACATCAAATGATAAGCTTTGAGTACAGATTCACAACATGAATGCAAGGTGGGCGCAACTATTTGCTCTTCTGAATAGGCTTATTAGAAACACAACATAAAGGATAGCCAACTAGGGCAGTAAATTGCATAGACGAAACACGCATACAATTTACGATCAAACTAGCCACTATATTTAACTAAGATAAGCATTCACCATAATAACAGCATGAATCCCAAGTGGCATAACAATTCATCATCATAATAAATACTTGTGAACAGATACAAAATAAGCAATATTACAGGCAAGGTGGGCACAACATATATTACTCTCTCGTGCAAAAGTTATTTACAAATGAGCAAAAGCTCTTATTTATAGACATCAAAAGGTGTAGGGAACCCCAAAAGCAAGGGTGCCCCTAGCCTGTGAAGGCGCAATCACTAAGTTGACAAAAGTGTAACTTTCATCCGAACGCCATATTTTGACCCCTGACACCGGGAGCTGAAGTGCTTCGATTTGTGCACCATCAATCTCTCTGCATAGCTAGAACAACTTACAAGAGATGTCTCTGGAGGTGATGAAGCAAGAAAACTGCTTCTAAGACCTCAAAAAGAAGGGTGCCTTTTCCGAGGGGATGTGTATTTTCCATACTTAGCTATTTTTTTGGCTGTCTGATTTCTTCAACATTCTACACTGACCCCTCACATATGGGCGTTTGACAAATCCCGGAGGCTGATGGCTGGATTCGTTGGATAGCTGGAGTAATTCCGCACAAGTCTCGTGAAGACTATGACTGCTAAAAACCCCATCTGGTAGGCCTAAAGGCTAGGCGCCCCTGGCCTACAGAGGTACAGGTGTGTATTTCTACATTTTTCCACCCTTTGATTTATGTGCTCAGTAGAACCTCTGCCACAATCACTCAAAATGTCGGATCATCTCACGAACTAATGCGTTGCGGAGCTAAACTGAGTTAGAAAAGATCTACCGGAAATAGAATTTTCAAATTCATCCATCTAAGGGGTCAAATTCAAGGGCGCCCCTAGGCTACAGGGACACAGAAACTAAAAACTTGACAGCCTTTGTGACATGCAACCTCCTCGTACCTTTAGCTTCTGACTTCGATTGTCGGAGTTCTGCACTTCGGATGACCTCGCTTGATAGCTTGTCGGAAAGCCAGACCGATTCTGAAGAGATTGAACATATCTGCAAGCACATGCAACTAGATCTAAGCCTTCAAAAAGAAGGGCGCCCCTGGGCTACAAGGGTGCAGATCTACTTTCTGCAAAATATCTTCATCTCTTTTTGCCTTCGTAAACACTGTTTTGGCCACTGAATTGACCTTGTAGGGGTATAAAAATTGTCGTGAAGCACTTCTCCATTATAACATGTCCTGTTTTGAGTCCTAGGCTCAGGTTCTGACCTCCAGGTACTGACCAATTGCCGCTGATGACTAACATGACACTGACCAAAGTCCACACTTGACTTACCCAAAAACTATATTTTGACATCATTTTAACAAGGTTTAGACTCTTTTAAGCAAAATGCCTTAATGAAGCAAAAAATTTGGTTTGGGTACAAAACTCTTAAAAATAGCCTCCATAAGAATATGATAAACGGAGAGATGAACCAAAGGTCAAAGAAGGAGCTTTAGCAATCTTCTTTGCTTTTCCTTAGTCGAAGTTTATAAAAAATCTATATCACTAATCCAACTTTGGTAATCTTTGTTGCTTTTCCAATACTTACAGGAGAAGGGTTTGTACTTGACATATTTTTTGAAGTTTGTTAAAGCAATAGTTCTGTGCTTGAATCCTAAATCCTATTTCTGCTATATGTCAAGTTGGAATCAGACTAGTACCATATGAAAATATTCCATGCCCATCAAAGGAAAATTCCAACCAGTGCCCAAAATATGTTAGAGAAGTGGTTTTTCTAATATATATCAGAAATAAATTCCAAAATATAGTCATCGGCCTTTGCTGTTTTAAATGGAAAAAGATTCTATCCCATAATAGTGTTCCAAAAAATTTGCGTAAAAAATACTACAAGGATTTCATCCTAAATTTACTCACTTGATGATGTTCTACAAGAGTGATAAGTGGGATCAGCCTCAGCAAACTATCGATTTCTGCTTGGGTTTCTTTGAACTGATGGACAATATTCCATCCAAAAGCAAGCAAATATAGGTAGCTCTTGTTCTCACAGCTATGCACTAGCACATAAGCTTTCCTCAGCGTATCCTCAAGCTGCTTCAAAGGTTCACTTGTCTCATGTCGCTTCTTCAATTCAGACAGCTTCAGTTGCTGCAGTAAATTGCCTATTAATTTCAGATGTTGAGCAAACTGCTTGCAGTTCTTTTTATGCATCCGAGCATTGTTTGCTGCCTTCACAATAGCACCAATAAGACCTACAGCATCGAGGCCCGTTAACTGGGCAGCATTGCCCAGCTCTGTCATGTTCCAACCCAAACCCATGTATCCTAATGCAGACACAGAGCAATGCAGCTAGCTAGCCCTAGCAAACAAGTCCTTCCCACAACTACAGTACTCCTAACTCTAATATCTTAGAGTGCAAAGTAGAGAAAGGTTTCACTCGTACAGACGGAAACCAAAAACCAGCATTAAGCATGTAATCCATTCAATTGTTGAAACTCGCAAGATTTTCCCAGACTGATGCAGGAACATTGATCAATTCAAAAAAAACTTTCAGCAAAGCAACTCTCCAACAATGTTTCCCCAATCTCAGAATGCATGCATATATCTGAACTCTTGGAACTCAAACAATCCAACACCGACAACAGTTTGCCTTAACAGTTTCATAAGCGGGTCTCTTGCTGAAGACCCTGTTTTAATATTTTGAGTAAGACCCCATATTGACAATTATTGAATAACGAGATCAATTTCACACTATCAAAACGAAACAAAGAGGAAAAAAATGTCCTTCACTGTCATTAAATCTTCAAGAAGCCTCGTAACATTGTCAATCAAAGATTCTTTATTATCACAGACTTGATCAGTCTAAAACCTGGTTACGTACGAGCTAATAGTGTTCTGGTATGCATGTGCAGTTTTCTGTTGGCATTGGGAATATCTAAATGGAGTACTTTTCGTAACAGGGCCCTACCTCCGTAATTTTGACTCCTAGGCAGCTATTTGATCTACATTGACATGGTTTCAATTTGGGAAACATTTTTTCAATTTATCTTATAATGGGACAGCTTTTTTCCTATTACTTTTAGATTTTATAAAAACATTCATATCTATTCTAGTATTTTAACCAGCTCAGTTAATGCTTGTAGGAGATATGGAAGATACGAATTATGTTCAATAAAAGGAAAGAGATACGAATTCTTACCAATACGGTAGAGGATTGCTTGAACTAAAAGTCGAACTTGTAAATTTATGGTTTCTTTATCCCTCAACAAAGTATTTTAACAGTAAAATAAAAGATAAACTATTGCATCGCCTTCAAGTCCCGTCAACCGTATCGAGAAAAGTAACAAATAATGCAGAAATATGAATTGGAATACAGCTTGCGGGGGCAATGGCACCGGCATTGGCAAGGGAATTTCCATAATACCGCAATGGATATGGCCACTCCTTTGTTTGAAGCATTTTGTCAAACCAGTCTCTCAAAATCATATAGAATTGAATCAATCTGATCTCTGAAGAATTTAAACCTTTATAAATAATAAAACGTATCATCATCCTAAAAATTAATCTACGACCCACTAACATAAATAGAAATTTTGAAAGCCAGAAGGCCTGCACTCATGAACGTGTCTGCAGTTAAAATATAACATGGTACTTTCCACTACTTTTTCCCTTTTGACTTCATAAATTGAAAACCTACACCCCATGTGCAAAATATCTTTAACTTATTTTACTCGTGGAGCGTAAATCATGCACCAATACCAATTATGATTTCATTTGCTTTCCAATTATTAACACGAGACAATGCATTGCGCAAAGAGTGGGTCTGGCCAGTCATCATTCACACTTAAAAAATTAAAGGAAAATGTGATTGGAATTCACTATAAACTAAGGGTTCGTGAGGAAATGAATGTTTTCAAATAAAATGAAATTATTTTACTAACATCTTTAAATTAAAGTGTATGAAAAGGTTAGCTAAAAAGATAAGAGTATATTAGGATATCATCTAAGTAAATAGATAAAAATTAATGATTATAAGATATTAAAATAGTTAATTAGTTAAATAAAATTCATAAGGGATGGTATTTTTTTAATTACATTATTATAAAGGTTTAATTTTTTTTTGGAAGTGCAATAAATAAGGGATAAGGATATCCCCACTCCTTGATACTAATAAGAAGTTGATTATTTCTACAATTTAGATCGATATTGTAATTATTTTTCTCATCAAATATATTAGACAACGACATCCCTTACAAGTTGTCATAGTAGTTATTTTGAATCCACTATATACAAACCATTCTATGATACAGTGTTATTTCATTTCTAGCTTACCCAAATTGTTAAAAATATATATTAGACTCTCCTTCCAACTTTCTTATGGAAAATTCCACCTACGAATCTCACATCTAAGTTTGTGTGATCCAATCCTTAATTAGGCTATAAGCATATTCATGTTCCATTTGATTTTTTCCCCTACATAGGCTTTTTGGTCATGTTCATAAGTAGGATTGAACTCGATCATTTAGTATTTATTTTCCCTCTCAAGTTGCTTTTTCTTTGTGCTTATTTCAAACTTTTTCCTCACGTGGTTGGCAATCTTTTGATTGATGGTTGCTCATTCTTGTGGGCTAATGTTTAAGATCCATAATCTATTTTGTTTCATCCATGTCTTCTTTCCTATGTTCAACTCTTCTCTCATTATTTCTTTTGACCATATGTACACCTTCATGTTCTTTATTTTCTTTATATATCCTTTAAAAATGAATTATAAGTTTTTCTCTATCAAAAAGATACTTATTTCTACTAGAATTATTATGTATGGGACCAACCTTTCAATCTTAAATTTTACTCATGATTAAGCATTTCTAAAGTCTTCCATTTTTTCTCCACTTTAGACTCAATGTGTCATTGGCCCGAATTTTACATGTATAAAGCACCACAAACACAACTAGTAGCCCAAACAAGACCACGATAGTTTTCTAGTCCCACAAATTAACATATTTGCACCTATATTGTAGAGAGAATAGTGCTCTCCATCCATCTAGAATTATCTTTTTTATGCAACTTTTTTCTAACTAAGCTTGTTAGTGAAATCAAGCCCCAAGTATTTATATTTTTTAATATCTCAAGTTGATTTCCTTCAATATGAAACTTAAATTTTTTAACCTTTTGATGATGGGTTCAGAGATACTTTCACATAGTCATTTTATGTTTAAAAGACTTGTTTATTTTATTAATTAACATGACTGGCAATAGACTATAGACTAATATATTTACTTGCTTTACTTTATGTTTGGCTAATTTGGTAGATATATTTGAGGTAATGCTTTATATTAAATGTGTTGCTTTTGTGATGATATTGATGAGTTAATTATGCAGTTTTAATATTTTGTCGTCATAATTGGTATCCTATTCTTAAGGATTTTATTCAGGGTATTTAAAAGACTAATGACCGATAACTGATGATTGATGATAAAGTTAAACTCCCTGTTTAATCAAATGAAGACAATTGTGCCAATGATCGGCCTGGCTGGATGATGAATCGCTAAAGTTTCAAATCAGCTTCTTTTAGTCGGTTTAGGAACTTCTAGTCTCAGCATCGATCTGGCATTTCTCTCTCTGTCTATTCTCAGTCCTATTTTAGTTCTATTTTAGTTTTATTTAATTCTTTAGTTTAGAGGCCTTAAATCTTGGTAGTTAATGCCATGTTTTGAATTTAATAAGGATATAGTTATAAATATCCATGTTTAGGATTTAGAAAGGAGTTAGATAATTTTCGACTAGAATTTTGTAATGGTTGCAATACTCTATTCTGCATCCCTATTTGATCAATTTGAATGAAGATAAGAAGTTAACTTGAATCACTATTTTAAGAGATCTTACTGGAGGAAGAGCAGGGCCCACTCAACCAAAGGAATTGATCTTGTGTGGTATTCTTCTAAGCTTATTTTATTTTTGTTCATTAATATTTGAATTTGGAATGTTAAGTTGTTTGAATCATTTTCAGTTCATTGGATGTTAAAATCTGGAATGATAATTTTGTTTAAATCGTTCTCAGCAACTGTGTTTAAATCACTTTTAAGTTTAGTTCATCATGGTTAGAATGGTTTGTTAGGTTCGTTGTAAGGTTTGTTGAGATAATCAGATTTAGATGTTGTTTGTAGGAATTAAGTTTGGTAATTATCTGCTAAGTTTAATTGAAGCAATGATGGGAACTTATGGAAAGATGAGACTGAAATTTGTTTGGAATATGTTCATGGAAATTAGTATTTATGTTTTCTAGATTAATCATTATTTTCTTGCACTTTATTTTTATTCTTTAAAATAGCATTTATTTTCCAGCAAATCTTAAGATAGATTTCTTCTTAAGTAAATTAGAATTAAATTTGGATTTTGAATTCTAGATTAAGAATTAAGATAAATGTTAGTCTTTTCCATGAATCGATCTCAATCAAGTCAAATGAAGTCAGAAATAAGTTGACAAAACTTTAAATTGGGAAATAAAATAGAATTAATCCTTAGGAATTAGTCACTGAAGTTTAGCTCCTGGGAGCTCTTGAGAGCTCATGAAATCTCCTAAAGGAGCCAAACCGACACCTGAAGTCACTATTTACAGTACAAAACCCCCCAAAAATCTCTAACAAACATCCTTATCGCATATAGCTCTGAGACACACCCGGTTTGATAATTAATTGACTAAATGATGCAAGTTGTGACATCAACGACTGTGCCCATCACTTTTCACCGTGTTAATATCAAAATCTTACCTTTATTAGTGTTGACTTGCATCCCAACTTCTTTACAAAAGAGTTATAAGGCTTCAAAATGATATTTTAAGTTTTAGTCTATTATTGAAATAAAAATAAGATCATCAACAGATAGGAGTTTTATAACATAACTAGCTACCTAGACCTCATCTCCACCTAATCTATCCATCCATTCTTCCATTTTTTTAGTATATAGATCAAATAGACTGAGTGATAGTAAGAAACCCTATTTTATCCCTATGCCATTATCAAAATACTTTGATAAACCTATGTGTGTTCTCACTTTGGCTCTAACCCACTCCTAAATTTTATGGACTGCAACTATATACTTTATTAGTGATCCATGTTCTCCCATCCTATCCCATAGCTTGATTTTAGGAACCATATCAAATGTTTTCTTGAAGTCAAAAAAGTAGCCAAAAAATTATTCACCTTTTTGTCCTCTACTTTATCAATTAGATTCTAAGAGTGATGCAATGACCTTTAGTTGAATGCCTTGGTTTGAACCCTGCTTTCCCTTTTTCTCTTTTTCATTACATTGGACCTAATAGCTAATCTTATATTCAACCATACTTACCAACAACTTTTCCATTCTTTATCATGATTGTGTGAAATTTAGATGCACTAATTTACATGTTATTTGATGATGTAACTCATTGGGTGATTATGTTGTGCTTCATTTATTATATATTGTAGGTATATTTGATGTGACTTGAGTGTGCAAGTACAGGGTTATTTCACCACCTAAGCATTCAATTCTTAGAAAATTCTCCATTCGTGGTTATTTTGGAGATGTCATATTAGACCTTTTTCTTTAGTGTTTCCCTATCATATTCATTAAATTGAGCACGAGATGTGTTTTATGTGACCCTATATAAATTTGGATCTGAACCAAAGGTGATTCTGGAGTCTATTCATGTTGTGGGTTACCCATAACAATGTGATTTTAATTTAATGGTTTAATTCATTTTTTTGTAGTTGAAATTTGTTTGCAAGATGGGGGATATTCTATTGAATAATTTTATTATCTTCATTTTAAAATTGCAAGCAAGGAAGTGACTTTAAACACTTTAAATTCTAATAAAATGCACATTATGGAGAAAAGGAATATAAATTGTGAATAAATTAAAAAATAGGAAAATTAGAAAGAGGCATAAAGGGAAAATAACTTAATCTATTTTGATCACTCTTGCATTTGGAAAGAAATGGCTCTCAAACCCTCTCCTTTTGAAATTTAAAAATTGGTGGATTTTTCTTGACTTGGATTGTATGAGCTTGGAGACTATATTGGAATGAGATGATTAAGTGGCATTGCACTGTGTGAGTGATTCTACTTCATTGATTTGGTAGAAATTTTAGAAATCAATTATTGTGTGGACTTGAAAATTAATGTTAATCTCTTTTGCTTCTTTGTTTTTTTTCATTCTTTTGCAGTGTGAATGGCATGCATACTCTTAAGGTAACATATGGCTTCCTTTATAAATTTATTTATAAGAAAATAAAGTATATTTAAAAAAAAATTAGATTTTTTTACAATGTCCAATGTGTGCCCTTACTATGGACTTTTTTCTCAAATCCCTGTAATGTGAATTTATTTCATGGAATGGTTTTTTCACAATAGAATCAAAAGGGTATGTTTCATTTTTTTAAATAGCAACAAAAAAATAGAAAATTAAGTTTTAATTCTATTATTTTCTTAGCAAAAATAAATTGGAAATTTTGAATTTAAGAATTGAATTTCAATGAGTTGGAATGGGGCATTTTGTGACTCCTCAATGAATTTTTGACTTGAATATTTTAAAATCATGTTCAATAGTTTGAACCATTTTTATGTATTATTTTTCACGTCATACCTAGAAGTGTGTAATCATAACGAACCTGTTATCCTCGAATTCAATGTGCTCAATTTGTGGGATAACCCCTATGAAATTTGTTCATTTCATAGCCCACGTACTCTAAGCATGCAAAACGAGGTGAATTGCATTGGTCCTCGTACGTGGTCCCCCATCCTCAAAAAGTCATTTCGAGCATTAACCTTTGTTAGTTCGTCAAAATTCACATTTTAAACCAAGTTGTGAAAATTCAATTTTGGGAGTTAGAAAATTTTTTGCACGTGTAGGAGAGATGATTTTTAGCGCTTTTACATATTACATGTAGGAGCACTATTTTTCACCACTCTTACATATTTCATGCCTTGTTTATTTTCTAGCACATGTAGGAGCGGGGTTTTTTAGTGCTTCTACATCTCAAAACACAAATCACATGTAGGGGCTCTGTTTTTCACCGCTCTTACATATTTCATGCCTTAGTCATTTTCTAGCATGTATGTAGGAGCGTTGTTTTTTAGCGCTTTTACATATTACATGTAGGAGCTTTTTTTTTCACCACTCTTACATATTTCATGCCTTAGTCATTTTTTGGCACATGTAGGAGCGCTGATTTTTAGCGCTTTTACTTATTACATGTAGGAGGTCTATTTTTCACCACTCTTACATATTTCATGCCTTAGTCATTTTCTAGCACATGTAGGAGCAAGATTTTTTAGCGCTTCTACATCTCAAAACACAAGTCACATGTAGGAGCTCTATTTTTCACTGCTCTTACATATGACATGTAAAAGCTTCGTTTTTCACCGCTCTTACACTCAAGTGTCCTTCCCACATGTAAAAGCTTTGTTTTTCACTGCTCTTACATATGACATATAAAAGCTCCATTTTTCACCGCTCTTACACTCAAGTGTCCTTCCCACATGTAAAAGCTTTGTTTTTCACCACTCTTACATATGGCATGTAAAAGCTTTGTTTTTCATTGATCTTACACTCAAGTGTCCTTCCCACATGTAAAAGTTCTTTCTTTCACCGCTCTTACATATTTCATGCAAAAGCTTTGTTTTTCATCACTTTTACATATAATATGCTGAAGCGCTAATTTTTAGCGACAAGAAGAATTTGAAGACGAAGCTTTCTCAATAGCTTCAAGGAACAAAATGATGGATTTCTAGCTTATTTTAGATTTGAAAGGCATCGGAAAGTCTTCAATCTCATCAGAGGAGTTAACCTCAAGAATCCTCGTCATCTCCAAATTACACTCCAATGCCAGATAGTGATGAAGTGCACGTCATCATGAAGTTTTCATGGAGAAAGATGTTGAAGAAGGCCAAAAATTCTCTTAGATTAGATTTCCCAGTTTTAGCATTTTTCATGCTTTATGTAAATAAGTTTCGATATTTTACATGTCATTTTGAAAAATGTAATTACATGTAAGAGCAGAGATGTCTTCCTAAAAAGATGGACAACATTTTTTAATAAGTTGACTTGTTAGGTGATATTTTCCTAAATTCACTCACTTAACTTTCCTAAATTCGCTCATCTACTTTTCCTAGATTTTCTCTTCCCTCTCTTTTATAAACATAAGGGGATTCTTTTGTAATCTTTATCTTTTATCTCTTGCAATGAAGTGCTGCTCATTTTGCAACAAATATATGAAACTTTGTGTTCATCTTTATGAATCTGAATCTGATCAATAAAGAAGAAAGTTGCATACCAGACTTTGTGTTGGAATCGATTCTCTTATGGTTTGATCAAATTGGTAGTGATTAGTGTGTGAGATCTAAGGGACACTCTTTATTTAGATTTGTGTTTATGTTTGGATAACTATTGGTGGATTATCTACAAGACTTTGTGCTTGTAATTGTTCATGTTGTTCATGGAATTGTTGTATCTAAGAAGACTTTATGCTTCTAATATGACAAATGTTACATCTTTAAAGGATCCGTCGGCGAAAAGCTATGGAATGACTTTGCGCCTTTGTGAGCTTTTCTTCTTTATTTTATTGTTTATTATTATCATGTTGGTATCTCTAAGCTTTGCTTTGACAAGATAGAGATATTGGAATTACTGCTTTGTTTTTAGTTTAAAGTTGCATTGAATCAGAACTATCAACCGTGAAGCATTGTAAAACATATTCTCTGAAAAAAGAGAGAAGTATGAATGTGACACACACCCCATCTCGTAATTGTAGTGTGCATTTTGTGAATACTTAATTAGTTTTACTTTAGTTTCAGTAAGTCATAAGAAGGGTGCCTCCCCTTTCTGAGAGGAGAGATTACATCTCACACAGTTGTGGTTTGTGTAATCTATTGAAAATGTGATTACATAATTTTCACCCAACATTTTTTTGGCGACTCCATTGGGGACACGATACGCATTTGAAAGCCTTGTGCTTTCGTTTGAAGTATACCCATGTCCTTTTTATTGTAATTTATTTTCTTGTAAGCTTTTTCAAGCTTTCACCAAGGACTTGTAAATGGTTGCTCAAGGTCCTTGGGAAATGATTTTGATCTGTTGAGCCTAGCTTTATGCCTACATGCTCTTTCTGAAGGCTCACGAAAGAACTTTCCCAAGTTCTTTGCTGATGGACAACAACATCCTGACAAGCACATTGTTGCTTTCTACATTGCTTGTGGAGTTCATGTTGTTGAACATGAAGATGTATTTGTAAGGTTGTTTGTGGAGACTCTACAAGGTGTTGTTGTAGATTGGTTTTATCATCTGGCACCACGTACCATCACAAACTAGGCAACTCTCATAGCCAAGTTTGAAGAAAGGTTCAAACCTCCTGAAGACACTCATGCTTTGTTGGCTCAGCTCACCCAGTTGAAGAAGGAATCTCACATGCCTATGTGTGAGTTCATTGCTCACTTCAACAAGTTGACACGAAGAATTCCAACTGCTACTCAACCTACAACTAAGAATTTGAAATGTTTCTTTGTAAATGCTCAAGCGTCCGAGGTTGGTTTCCTATTGAGAAGAGCAGCCCCAACCACTCTTGTAGTTGTGCAAACCTTGGTGAAAGAAATTGAAGATGATCTCATTCTTGCTAGGAAAATAAGAATTGAATCAAATGAATCTAAAGAAATCCCTTCTTTGGAGTTATTTTCTTTCATCACAAGGACATATCCTATGGTGCAAATATTGGCAAGTGAGCTACTTGTCCTCAAAAAACATCTAGCTCAAGGTGTGTTTTATGTGCCTCACAAGGACATACCGAGGAGGTCACTTTCAAATGTTGCTCACAATTTTTTTTTGTGAATCAACACAAGTTATCTTCACCTCTGAAGAGGCTTACTCTTGAGGCACCATTAGTAAAAGTAGTAGCGAAGCATCCTAACTCCAATCCAAGTGATCTCGCTATTCTCTTCCAGGAAAAGGAAGTAGATATAGTTGGCAACGCCCAATTCTAGTTTATGCAGTCTCTGAAAGTCATTGATGAAAAGCAAAAGGATAAAATTCATTTTGTTGAAGTTCAAGTGAATGATGTAATGTCCCCTTCTCATCTGTGATTAGCCTTGCAGTTCATCAGTCTATTCCGGAACCCGTAGACTGGAATGAGGTGAAATTAGGGTTTCTTGGCTTGGAGTTTGTGGCATTTCATGTTATTTACTATTTATATTAAATACTTATTTTTGGCAGTTGCAGTTGTCTATTCTCAGTCCTTCTCAGCTGGAGCAGTTGTTATTATTCAAGCTTGGTCTTCAATAAGCTTTATTTGGTGAAAAATATTTGATTAAAGGCATTATGTTTTAATTCTCTGTTGACCCCCTTGGCCTAAGGAGATAACTTAAAGTTGTTTTAAAAGTGGGCCATGAAGGGTACGCCCTCATTAAGAGTTTAAATTTCATTTAGTAAAATATTTCATCACCTTGAAATTGGACGCCACCTTTTGTGGAGTTTATATTTTGAATAAATGAAAAGAATTCCAAGAGGTGTCCTTTGGCGTACTTTCTGGGATTGTGAAGAGTTTCTCAGCTTTCTATAAATGAATTCTTTTCTCCAGCTTTTGGTATCCATGAAATTATCATACTGTTATGCTGTCAAAATGACAATCGACATTTTGCTTCGAGGAAGCTGCCTCCTAGCCTCTTACCAATTTCGTGTTTGAAATACAACACCTAGTTGGATTATTTCTGCTTCTCAAATCAGACTAGCAAATTGAGCATCAAGATTGAAGAATTTATGAAGTATTTTTATAGTTTTGGTTTACTGTTTCATCTACAGCTGAAGCTGGTTTTTGATTATATCTCTTGGAGTGATTTTAATTATGTTCTGGGTATTTTGGAAAATCAATTCTTGGTTCAAGGCGCCCCCTTCCACAAAAAAATGGAATTTAATTCCAAGTTTTTGATTTTATCTTGCAAAATCGATTTTTCAAGGAGGTCGTACCATTTGGATGAGCATTGGAATTTGTGCTAAATAATCTGGAGTCTTTGGTGATTGTTTTTGGATTGCATCTTGGGCGCCAAACCTCTAGGAAGCATTTGCAACTGATATCTCGTCATTCAGGGGTAATTTGACCAAGTTATGAGCATTTAATGAATTCACAGTTTGCTGGTTTGAATTTCCAGAATTCTTATTTTTATATCAGATTGTTACAGTTTCCAGTTTTTGGTCTTATACTTCAATATTTGAATGTTATATGATTGTAAAAGTTCATACTTCATGTCTAAGGTTCATTTCATATCATTGTAATTTCTAATATGCAGAGTTTAATTTGTAAAGGTTAAGATTAAGCATTACTAATCCAACCATTTCTAGTTCTGCAATTACTTATTGTTTTGTCATTAAATTACCCCTGGATGGTTTACCGCCAGTGTGGATAATCTGATTTGTAACACTCTTATACCCACTTTCATAGTGCAGAATCCCCACAACTCTGTGGATGCCCGCCGCAGCGGATGAATTGTTTTAATTGTAATTTTTTCCCCCCACTGTTTGGTGGTAGTGAGGAAATGCTCTTCATGGCTGGTTATCCGCCTATCAGTTTCTACTTTTCAATTCAACATTTCGTCATATGTTAGCACCTCGCCCTCAGTGGGATCTTGAGTGCACATTCTTGACGTTGAGTAGTTTTCATTTCAAGTTCAGTTTTCTATTTGGAGCTAACGCTAACCGAGTTGATTAAGTGATGGTTATGTGTGTTAATTCATCAAAAAAATTGGTTAGCATATTTCAAAAGAAGACAATCTTGTCTTGAGATCTAAAAAGATGGACATGCACGAAGTTCTCAGTCAAGTTGAAAAGAATGCATCTATGTTTCGAGGTCATGAACTTGAACACGTGTTGCATAAAAGAACTTCCCAAAGGCATGATGATGACCTTCTTATAAATATTTCATATTTTCCCAATTCTGAAGATGGTGAACAACATATTGAGGTATGCAGTGCATTCATATCCTCATCTGAATCACATGAAGGAGATCATTCCAATCAACATGAGGTTTCTATGGTTGATGAATCAATTGTTCAAGTAGCAACTGGTAAGAAGCATTCAATCTTTGACCGATCAAGGGGATGTCCCACAAGAAATCTTGCTTGGTTGGAGGCCAATGGGAAGACAGAGGTTCCACTTGTACCTGAGCATGAAGATAAACTTTAGGATGCAACTAAAGATGTATTTGTAGATGCGTAGGAGCAATATGAATTCAATGATTCATTTTGGAGCAGTAGTATATCTAATATATTTTTAGAGGTAGTTGAACCTATTCATCTCTTTCAAGAAGCAGTGCCTCAACTTCATTTACATGTAGCTACTAATGATCATGGAAGGCATTGCAAGCTGTTGAAGAAAGGCAACTATTTTGTTGAACTTGCAAATGGTTTTATTTGAGAAGGTTTCAATGATGGCTAGTTTTAATTAGGTAGGTTTTTACCTTTTCAATAAGTGCATTTGCTTAATTTTGCATCTTGTTTTTGTAGATTTGCTTTGTGTCAGTCTTGCTCGACTATGTTGTCCAATGGATGGATAAAGGCAATTGGAGTCTGGAGTTCTTCTCCCTTCATTCGTTTCAAAGAATGATCAAAGGAAGCTCCCCAACTAGAGCTAGTTGTTATCCTCAAATTCAGTGTGCTCAATTCGTAGGATAACCCCTAAAAAATTTGTCAGTTTCGTAGACCACGTACTCTAAGCATGCAAAATGAGTAAATTGCATTGGTCCTTGTACATGGTTCCCCATCCTCAAAAATTCATTTCAAGCATTAACCTTTGTAGAAGAGAAAAACTCATATGTTATACCTGGGATAGGATTATCCATTGAAGGAGTAACTAGTGCTTAGGCTTATTGGTAGAGATACCATTATGTTTTGGGAAAAGGGGAATAGGCTATTTCTAAGGTTAGGGACTACCTATGGAAGGAAATTACCTAAGCATAGTATATGAAAAAACATAATCCAAATCGAGCTATAGAAGTGTATGTGAATAGGATGATTATCACTCGAAGTACTGGGTAAGAATACTTTGGCCAAAGTAGTGTAAGTTGCCACTGGTTACACTATCAGTTCACCGTGTTCCTTTTATGCATGGTAGTCTAGGATTGTAGGGTTTACAAGTTTTATTCATGTAGGACACAACACTACGCTCAGATAGGCAATTGTTATGGGTTTTACCAACCAATCTCTTCATCAAAGGGTAGGGCCATCTTGTCATATGTGACAGATGTGCGGGGGACTGCATTTGAGTCTGTGTTTGGCAAAAAGTGCTTGAGTGATGCTTCTTCTCATCAAATGGCAACTGAGGTTTACAGATGTGTTTTGCCAACATTGGGAACACCTAGAGTGTATGCACTAGGAAGCAGGGACATCCAGAATGTATGCACCATCGCGATGGCATCAAGACTAGTTTGTATATCTATTTCTAGATGAAGCTCTGAAGAGCTATGTATGTATCATGTACCCATTTATATGGAAGGATGTAATCTTGAATGATAATCTTGAGTTTATTCAATATGAAATCTATGTTATGGAAAGATTTGTGAAATTACAATAGAATGCAATGGAAGTTTGGAAATAGTGTTATTCAAATGTGCATGTAATTTACATTATGGAAAGAAAAAATTTATTGCTATGTTATGGCATCATGGTTTATTCACTTTAGGTGAAAACATTGAAATTTTTACTAAGTAGAACATTGGAGTTGTTACATGTGGTATCAGAGCCAGGTTCAGCTCTAGATCCTATGGGCTCATTACGTAAGTATTACGTAAACCTTATCGAAAGATAATGGTAGAAAAATTATTTTGCCAAGATGGCAATAGAAAAGAACATGAAGAAATGAAAAGGAAGATAATATTCCAAGAAACTTGTTTAAGTTTGGGACTAGATAAGAGTTGTCCTTGGAATCAAAAACTCCAACTCATTATGATACCTTATAATGTTCTACCCTGACCTGTATACAAATTCTTTTTTTTATTTTACCAATTGAATCCTTCAGACATTTCATCAAATAGTTGTACTTTTGGTACTCTATCTTATCAATGTTCAGTCCATTCACCAAGTTGAGAAATATTTTATTCCGGTTCATACATAACATAGTTCTTTCATTGTTACCAACATATGGTGTGTATATATATATACTTCAATCACTATGAACTATGCAATTATATTCATAGAATGACTAAAACCACCCAACAAATTAAAGTATCCAACTCAGAGTTTATCTTTATTTTGCATTTATCAAAGGTTCAAGGGTAATCTTTGAATATCGATTACAACAGCACATAATCTCCAAAGAAAATAGAATGCGTTTTGATTCAAATATCATAAATGCTAACCTTTACAATAAAAGCTCTTGTAGCAACACTCCAAACCAAAACAACCAAAATATGAAGAGTGCTCTGCTCGATTTAATATGAAGGATTAATCAATAGAAAATGTGTTCTGACCTATTTTGTAACTTAATATTTTTTCCCTTGACCTACTGAATTGGTCAGCTCCTTCTCAAGTATGTCAAATCAGCTACAAGAGTATAAATGTAGGTCCTTCCCTGGTCAAAAATTCATCATGTTGATTTACCCAACGCTCCATGATCACCCTTTAGCAACTTCAGCTTTCCAAAATACTTTGATTGGTCCACCCTTTAATGCATTCCAAACTATTAGACGGTTTCCTTAATGACTACAGCTCCTCTTCAAATCGCAGCTCCAAAATAGCTTCGACAACTATCAAGCAGTGATTCATAATAAGAATGGAAAACCCAACTTTGTCTATTGCACACCAATTATTAGAGTCTTCCGTCTTTATAAGGGACTTGCAACGATACCAAAATAACATGGAATGATCATAAAACTCGATGATATTATATAATTCCAAGGCTATGTGTGGGCCTGAATATATAATATGCCATGATCCCTCTTGAAGTCTCCAAAGGTTTTACGACATCCAGTATCTTATTTATGCTGCTCCAATATATATATTTTATTTATTTTCTTTGTTAGTTGCGGCCCAATATACTAGTGTCGACTTCTTTAAGATTATACGACTTCCTCATAAAAAACTAATACCCAGAGATTGATTAACAGGTGGCATTATTCAAGAATTACTCTGCACTTCATTTACACGCCACAATTCTGAAGGCTTAGTCTAAAGTGGTGATGGCATAGAACTTCCACATCGCTTTGGTGGGTCCCATGTATCTCTTGTCTCTTTGAAATAATATGGGCTTGTTGGATTCTTTGATTTGAAACTGCCTTCCAAATATTTTGCCGACACTTCAAATCACGTCCATGATATTTGAAAGACTATTAATTTCCTTGCTCTATTGATCGCTTGGCATCCTTTGCTTCTTCAAGATTTTTCGATATCTCCGGACTCTTCCCAGGAAAACCTCCCTTCGATTTCTTGTCTCTGATTCTTATGCTTATGCAAGGTGATGACTACTCATGATTTTCTAAGGTGATGAGGGGTAGCGATGTATTAGGTAGTGACAGAAATCGATCACGAATCTTCCTTCACTAGTTTTCAGTACTAATCACATTCCTTAAGTTCTCGTGTTGATTGAACTTGTGAACTGGTTATAAGAGCCTTTCAAGGGATTTGATCTTCCTGTAATGAATTTCGAGTCTATGCATATTTCTGACTCCTTCAAAGATTATGCCAATACTATACCCAACGCCCTAGTTGATCTTGTGCTTTTGTGGCTATCATTGAATTCCCTTTTTGACATTGGATTGCTTTCACTTATTATATTTACAATTTTGGTGTTGCCAATACTCTAACTTCATTACACCGTCTAGCAGATATGAATGAATTACTTTAACAATGGTAATGGCACAATTCCCTTATGCGCACTACCTAGATTCTCACATTTGGATATTCAAACTAATGCTTTTGTATTCCACTGCAAATTCAATACCTTCAATTCTTGGTGACTTCAAACCCAGACTATGTATTTCCTTGAATACTTAATTGTAAACTCAAGAAGGTGATATTACAGTCTTAAACATATACACAAATAATTATTCCTTCATTAATGACCAAAATTCTATTGAATTAAAATATGACTAGACATTAGTAAATCTCACAATATCCTCTACACAAGCTTCTAGCATTGAAAATGGACAATTTATTCAATACTGAAATTCTGAAATGTCTTCAAATAAAACTTCACAAACTTCATTAAATTTACCACAATTAATCTCGGCACAACTCCTGGAGCAAGATAGTTAGCAATCATCCAGGGGGAAGTTCTGGATGAACTCCAACCAAATACCTGTTTCACAAAACCAAAATCTAGCTTGCTTGCAATGAGCTCCTCCATTCTTTTATTCATCTCCTCCTTGTAACTTCTAGTGACTGTTTGAATTCTCATCTTTTTAGTCTTCACCTTTTATTTTGATTTTTTTTGAGAATTCATAAAAATTAACTTAAATAATTCATTTTTACTTTTATAAAATTTAAGTTACTTTGCATTATTGATTTAACCTATCTTTTTTTCAATTTAACCTTTTGACAACTTAAATTAATAATGTATGTTGACTCAAAAATTGGGGACATTACATACCCCCTTGGATTGCGGAAGATAATGCAATTAGGGTATGTAGGAAGGTTACAAAGGATAACCAATATGTACCTTCACCGTATGAAATAGCTATATGACTCTAAGGGGATGAGAAGAATTGAAATAACCCCCTTATTGGTAGCGACATATACTTGCAAGAGTCAAGGATTTTTGGATTTGGTAGTATACTACAAATCTATGGGTATGCATTATTGGAAAAAATTGAAAACTTCAATCAAAGTAGATAGTCAACAAAGGAGGTATCCAAGAGATTGGAGAACTCTTGACAAAAATCTAATTTCTATGCAAGGTTAAGATCTTGGAAGAAAGGAGATAGTACCTTGGAATAAGAGAAGAGACCGGAATGGTCATAAAAGAAATAATCGAAGAAGTGGACATGGTTCCACCAACCCAAAATTGACGAGATCAATTTGGAGTTCTGATTAAGATGAGAAAAAGAAACCAACCAACTTTAAAGTGCGTAAGGTTATGAAAAAGTACCAAGAATTGGGACAAAGTCACTTGGATAGGTGATTATAAGAAAGTAACCTAGAAAAGGTAAACCGGATTAGCCCAACAAAGGTTCGGTTAGTACTAAGTTTGGAAGAAGTGTAGACTAAACACACCAACTTGCCAATGAAAATAAACTTGTGTTTAGAAGTTCCAAAAGGAAATGGGATAGAGTGTGACACTATGTGTCAAAATCAATAGAACTAGTAAGGAAACAATGCTCTAAGTTGAAGATGCATCAACAAAAGAGGCTTTGTGGATATGGAAATTCCTCCACAAAAAGGATGTTGGTATACATGGAAAAGAGAATTGGCGTATTAGAGTGCCTCTTAACTTGTGAAGTTGTTGATTATTCAATAGATCTCTTTATTGACGATCCAAAATGTTGAATCTATGAGATTAGCTATCAATGATGAATCTAACTTTGGGAATAAGTATATTCAAGGTATGCCATGGAGGCAAGAAAAAAAGCAATAGAAAGCCAACAATAATGAATGATAAATCATTTTGAGAAAGAAAATGTTTGCTAGGAGTTCAACTTTGAGTTGATCGAATGTTGCAGAAACACTAAGGGGGGAAGGAAGAGAGTGGATTGACTTAGATTAAGTACCCCACCCAATGAAAATCATAAATATATTTTTGGTTTGGAAGCACTTTTGGCTTTATCGTAATTCATGATGTCAGTTAATTCATATATTTCATGATCACAAGAATAAAGTATTGGAATTATTGAAAGATAATGAAAAGGTCAAGGATTGTGACTAATGAGAAAGGAACAATTCACTCAATACTTTATATATATGATTGATTGAAAAATCAATTGTTATTATCATTGATGCCTTAGAAAAGGATAGGAAAATTACTCAATCATGAAAGGGAAGATCATTGCCTAAGGAATAGGTAAGGAAAGATCTAAATTGCTCATGATTTGGAGTTATTGAGAAATGTTCATACTTGGTAATTAGGTATGCAATTAAATTTGATAGCTTTTAGGAACCAGCATGATTGAATGAGGAGTATTACTCAAAATTAGTATCGATGCTCATCGGGAAAGATCGAATTAGCTGAAAATCGGATTACAATTTTTAAAATAATCAAAGGACAAAATAAATCCAAGGTATGGATGTCCTAAGATAAAGGAGATTTATCTCCACAAAACTCCTAACCATTATTACTTGGGAATTAAATGTGGCATGAGTCCACAAAATAGTCACTTAGTTGAAATAGACTATCATGGGATGTAAAAGAACCTATGTACCCAAAACTTTGGGAGATTTAGGAATGAAATGAGGGAATTGATGTCATTCTCAGAACATTGGAATGGAAAAATTATTTGTCGGATGAGGAACCACTATAATCTAGAAAAAGATGGAGTAAGATGTTGCAGTGTATGTAGCAAGTTATTGTCCAATGTGTCAGGAAATGAAGATAGGATGCCATCATCGATAGAACATGCATACTCTCTTGAGATTCTAGAGGGGAAGTGGTAGAACACAAGATAGATTAATCTATCTATGTCGATGGAACTGACATAATGCTATGGTGGATAGACTCACCAAGGTAATCAATGCTAGTTGGAAATTTTGACTTATAGGATTTTCAATCCTAAATAATATATTGTATGAAGTAGTGTCCCTTAGAGGGTTATCTCAGATGAGAACAAGAAAATAATGATAAGGGTTTATAAACCATGATCATATTATAAGATGTTCAATTGAATGAATGCTCAATATATTATTATAGCCGGATAGGTAAAAGTGATAAACCAAGTCTTGAATGATTTATAGAAAACTTATAAACTTCTATCATTGGGGTTTGATCCATTATATGGAAAGGAAGGTTGAAAAACTCTATTAGGCTGAAATAAGCTAAGAAATAGGGTTAACCTTAGACTAGAAAGGTTGCCAAAAAGGAATAATATATCGAAATGATCGAAGAAACCTTATTGATATAAAGCTTGAAATATGAAGCAGTATCGTTATGTTCAGAAGTGATAGGTTTCCAAGAGCAATGTTATGCTCAAGATAGACAAGTAGTCAAGAGCATTAATTTTATGATTAAGGAAAATGGATGTGTAAGTGATGGATGGACTCGGCTTCTAAGTTCTCTAAAGGTGTAGATACCAAAGGGAAGATGGGACCCATGATGTAGTGCGCAATGCACCGAGATTTATTTTCTATTTGGATTATACTAAGGATAAATTCATGGGCCAATGAGAATGTGCCTTCCAGTCACTATAGCATAGATGTCATGTGGTATATAGTTACTAATGTACTTAGGATGTACATACAAGGTAATATGATCTAAAGATCTTTGAGAGAGAAAGTATGTGTAAGGCACACAAGTTCTCCCTATATGTTAACAAGGACACCCAATGCAAGGTCCAGAAAGGACAAGATTGCAAGGATTGAAGTTACGAGGGAAGATTGTTTTAAAATTCTTACATGATTTGGAAATGGTAAGTAATACCTTTATTTGACTATATGTTAATAATCACCAGGGACAATGATTCACAAGGGGGAAGTATGTAATACCCCATCTTGTTTTTATTGATTTACTTTTACCTTCACATGTAAATAGGATGGTAAATACAATCATGATTTTGATATGGTTGCTAAATGAGTGGAATACTGAAATAGGTATTATGTGAAAGTGTTGATAAATGCTTTGAAAGAGTGGTTATGTTTGCATTCATGAAGAACATACATTGCTATATGAATATGCTAAAGTTTAAGATGCATATGGGTTTATTATAAATGTCTAACTACCATTGCAAATGTGCTAAGTTGGTTGTAGGGATAGGTTCAAATCCTTTGAATGGGAGGGGAAGTATCACCCAGGAGAAGTGATTGGTCAGATAACCCTTAATGATACCTATCTGAGCTCACACACACACTCACAATAGAATGGTTGAGTCAAGTCAGTAACTTGGGGAACAGGTAAGTGCCTTTGGTCATAGTCTTGACTTAATGGATAATTAGGAAGTCGTCCTTAATTAAGTTAGGTTGTGTATTTGGATTGAATTATGTGATTGAACTTCTTATTAGAATATGAGTTCTTCCTTGTGTTCTAGTCAATAAAGTATATGCACTTCATGCATATACATCGATCAATGATTGTTTGAGTATAGGTTCTTAAGCATAGAAGTTAAGATAATGTTATATATATGTATATGATATATACATATATTAATGTATATGTATATTGTTATGCTAATGTAATGTATATACATATATATTAATATTCATATATATGTGTGTATTCAACTATTTTAACATATATTTATTTATATATGTATATATAAGTGTAAGCTTAAATATTGATATGTCAATATATGTATATTATATATAATATATTAATATATATATGTGTGTTTGATGAATGTATGCTTATGTATATCAATGGAAATTGATGTATCAAATATTCATATAACCATATGTGTATATTCCTATATGTTATGTGAAATATATCTAAATATATATAATATGCAAAAAATGCATATCATTTTATATAAAATGAATGTTTTGAAGTAAGACTAAATGCAAGATAAGACATTGTCTTTTAAGAGGCAGTGAATATATATACAAATATGTTAGGCATTGTAGAGAGAGTGACCAACGCATAAAGGGGAAACATGGTAACAAGCAACACATGTATTAGACTGTGCATAAGTTATCAACATTACTTGAATCATTTAAATGATGAGTAAATACGCCTTTGGTAGCATATAAGGTACATGACTACCATATATGCAGTGTTTAAGGGAGTTGAAAAGTCAGAAATGCAACTAAATTAAAGATGAAGTTACTTCAAAACCACGTACCATGCTTATAAGTAAATGGACTGACATATATGTGAAACATTTGGCGCAACCTTTGCTGGAGTAATAGCCAACGTATAAGAGTTTGAAAAACATGGGAATCAATGCTAAGATAAGTCATGTCATGTGTAGGTAAATGGAGGATTTAGCATAGATATATGACATGATGTCCATAGCAAGTGAATATAGCGCTTCATATATCAGTGCAATATATGATTAGTAGAGGTTGATTTGTATATATGCTATGCAAAGTAATATGGTTTGATTAATACATATGTTATGTAAAACATTAAAGGTCGAACCATATGCAAGTAATGTGCAATAATAAAGGCTGATATGGGAAGTAAACCATAGTCAATACTATTGAAATGCATCATTATTTTTATAGCAATGAATTATGCAAACTTAGAACACTTTTATTCAAGATATAAAGCGATGGAAATATTTGAACCTGCTTCATTAAGTATTTTGAACACATATTATATGGAAATAGCAACAACATGAAATGTGCTAACTCAAAGCAAGATTGGAACGCTATAAAAGGGGAGTCGATTCATCTTTTCCTTGGCAATGAAATAAGATATGACCAAGTCGACCTTGCTTGTGTGTAGTCTACAAATAGAAGACTATTTCAATGAGTTAAATCATGCCATAGAGATAGGGAAGTTGGCTGCAACATGGTGCCAAAATATGAAAACTCAATATTTTGTAGAATTCTATTCTAGTTGCAAGTCGAATGTCATTATTGGGCATGTGCACATTTGAATCAGTCTTAAGTTGTCAACTTGAAAGAGTTAATCTGTAGTATATTATGTTGAGTTTACACTCAGATTTCTGCCACCTTTTAGCTATATGAAGTGAGTCGACCTACATGAAAAAAGGTATCAACTGGCATACCTTTTTTGTAGGTTGTAATGTCTCAATTTTTTGTATAAATAGAGAGGCTAGTTCTCTCATTTGGAACACATTATTCTACAATTATATTTTGTTGCAAATATTCTAAGAGCTACAATTTCTAAGAGCTAGACTTATTTTGTGAGAGTATATTACAATTATGTTGTGAGAGTATAGTGTTATCTTGAGTAAGAGGCTATAGTAAAGAATTGTTGTGAGTTGGTAAAGTGAAGGCTAGAAAGATGTCAATAGAAGGTTGTTCATCAAATCAATCAATTGGGTTAAGCATATTATAGGCATAAGGATCTAGTCTTCTCTTATTTGTCTTTCTTTATGAAAGAATGATATTTGAATGCTTGTTTGGAATTGCTTCGAGAATGCTTACAATAGTGAATCATAGTATTTTCTTATGAAAAGGAATAGAAGTTGTTTTATGTGTTTAGACTATGAAAGATTTTATATAGACTCCATTATAGGAGTATATGTTTATCATTAGTATTATATACTAGGAATGATGTAACATGATTAGCTTAAGGAAGTGTCTTTATACTCCTATATACCCTATACGAGGATTTAGATAATGATGTTATTTCTATAAATAGGTAGTAATACTACATGTATATTGTGAAATGTATCATCATGAAGTAGCTTGACACTATAGCTTATTATGCTAGTGAACCTTGGGAATGATAGGATTAGCATTACAAAAGTGAAGGTATGAAAGATATGATGTAATATTATGCAAACCACATCAGTTATCTTTACTTGAATGGTCAAATTGATCATACATCACTCTCTAATGAAATCCTAGGTTTGGAATAACCTATTGAGTCAAGAATTTTATTTGAGGAAACTGAGGTTAAGATTTACCTACTAGGTTGGGAAATGTACTTGACTACCCATTGGACCCTATAGGTTAGAATTAACCTACTTGGTCGGGAGGTTCATTTGGTCTTGATTGGAACATATAGGGTTTGATTAACCTATATAATCAAACTAGTCATTGGTTGATGCCTTTATCCTAGGATTAGGATATATCAAGGTTAAAACTCACTTATGTGATCAGGAAGATCACTTGAGTTTATGAGATGTTGTATATTTGGAAAGATAGGTGGGATTACATATTGAGTTAGAGTTACTATTTGGTTCTAAAGTTACTTTATAATCTTGTTATGAAGTCATAATGTTGACAAGATTTTACTCTTTGAATAATCCTTTTTACTAAGGAGGTTACATTTTCGAATGGAATCATCTATGGATATGATTATTCTTTGATTGAGGTAAATCATGGAATAGACTACTCTCTTGATGAGAATCACATAATAACTTGAAGTATTGCTAATTGAAGTCAGTTATTTATGAGTATTTATCTATGATTCTTGTTGTCAAATAGATTGCACCCGAATGCTTGAATATTGAAATTCAGCAATGTGTTGAAACATTGGAACTAATTCCAGGCTGTGGGTATCCTATAAGGAATTAGACCTCCAGATTCTAGGTTGGTTCCTATTTAATTTTCTAGTTAATAACTGAGTGATTTGTTGGAAAAAGGAGAAAGACTAAATCTAAATGCGAGAAACTATAAATTGAAGATAATGCACCTAATTGATAAAGATCTGCAATTTTGATTCACAATAAACCTCAGAAAAACTATCCACACAAGTCAATTTTGACAATCTTACCACAAAAATGGATTCTAAGGAAGGCTCGAATGAATCACCTTTGAAGGAAAACAAGGTTTTCTCAACAAAGACGAATATTATTCATTTACACAAACTTAGACCTATGATTTTAACTATTTGAATGCATGTAAATATAAATGAGACAAAGATTTTAAAGGTTCTGATATTTAAACACAATAAAACTTCATCAAATCATTCATAAGGACAACCAAATGACAAGGCGGACTTTGATTTCATTGCAATTTGAAGGAATCTTTGCAAAAAGACACAAGTATACCTATAAAACACTATTGTATTAATCTGAACGCTGAGTTACATGACCATTCACTTTGCAAAATGCAAAGGCTGAATAACAAGAACTGGAATGAAAAAGATAAACTTTTTCAATATATACAATTGAGAATGCACCTCAAAGTGCATGAACAAGCAACTGAAAGTCAATTTCAGTGTCAAAATGATAACCCTAAGGTAAAATCCGAGCAGAAGCAAAAATCCCTAAAAATAAGGTTCAAACTCATGCAAAAATGAGTGAACTCAGTCTCGAACTTGCAGTCATAAAGCATGCAACTGATCTGCAACTCAAACTGAACTGGAAATTCCTAAAAAGGTGGGCTAAAGCATGCAAAACTGTCTTGTTCTTGTCTATTCGCCCATGTAATTGGAACTCCATCTTTACGTCTAAGTCTTCAGTTGAGTCTGATGTGTAACTGAAGTAAAATTGTGATCCAGCTTTATACAATATCTTTATTTGCATTTGAAAAAGATGAATTAATTAATGATTTATAACACATCATTTAATTAATTCATTTACATTGAATTATGCAAATAAATATGAAGGATAAAGCTAAACTTGAAGGCATATTCTCCATCTACAGCTTCATGCACTATAATTAGCATATACTCTAAATATGCATTCAACATTCATCATTCAAATAGAGTATAAGCCGACCACCATAGACAATTGAAATAACACTATGGCATATATTTGGCAATGATTTAAATGTTCTTCCATAATACTTTAGCACAAATCTTCATTATTGATAAGGCCGACCACTTTGCTAGGCTCATTGACTTAAAAGTCATGGCCACGGGGAAAATTAAAAGACATAAGGATTATCAAAAATATCAAAAATGAGTTAGGGAAAATGGACAAAAGCAATCATCGAACCCTAAATCATTACTATTCTTTTGACTTTGAGAAACTTCATGAAGAATTTGTCGACCGCCGCCATGGAGTAGGGTTTCAGCTCGAACTCATCATTCTCTATCAATTTCCATGATCTCTTGAAATATTTTGAGCATAAAAGGTAAGATGAAGTTCAATTCATTGCAAATATGAGTTATTTTGAGCATTTAAATGCTTTTTTGAAGCCTTAAGGGCTCGGTTGTGATGATATTCTGACATATTCTTTGTCATCTACACTTTGTTCTTTGTATCTTCTTGGCACTCTGTCTGACTTTGGCCGCCATGAGAGCTAGAGTCGAGCTCGATATTGCTGAGTTCCTTTAGATTTAAATCTAAATCTTGGTTGCTTCTCTTTCCATAACAAAGGTAAGCTGATTCTAAACTCACCATTAAGCTTTTACTATGTCTTTATAAGGAAAAAGTAACCATAAGAACACGACTATCTCCATTTTTCTGGACGCAGCTAATAGACATCTCCAAACTTTAATTAGAGCTTCTGGGTATTCATCATTTACCTGTTCTTTGCATCTTCTTGGCATCTCTCATGCTGATGATAAAACGTTGAACTCGATCCCCTATAAATGCAAAAACAAATGAATGCAATTGTTTTTCCCATGTATTTTGTGTACAACGGCTTCAAAAACTTGATTATTTTTGTAAAATGAAGAGTTCTCAACCCTCTAGTTGTCATTCTTTAAATAATTTCTGAAACTCTTATACTATTCATGGCAGCAACTGTAAGAGGGCTTTATTTAAAATAAAACTCCACTATTTGAAAAGCATGAACATGAATTTTCATTATATACTTTGCTGCTCACAATGTCCGTTATGGCATGGTGGTTGTCCCTGAAACTGTGCCTTCACAACTGCATTATATCATAGATTGAACATATGGGACTGTCAACCATCCATGTTCTGCTCCTATAGGTTACAGTCACTCTGTCTGAATTTGTATTTTGCTTGATAAAAATGATATCCTATTGCTAATTAGATCATTGATCATTTATGTTGCTGTTGAAAACTTTCAATTTGACCATTTATCCTGTAGCAAAATATACCAATTTCCTGTAGCATTAATGTCTAAATTCCTGACAATTAAATAATATTGATGAAAGAATAACCTTTGTTGTTTCATGGTCATTCTTGAACCTTTGCATTCTTATGCCTGTAACCATCATTATCACTGTTATGCTTTTAATCTCTGACAGCTGTATCACACTCTTGTATTGATGTTTTTTCCAAGTATTTAATTGTTGCTCCATCATGAACATGATACCTCCTTGATGATAAAGCTAAAATTGCACAGTGTATTGAAACTTAATACTCTTTTCAAATCATAATAGCTGTCTTCTCTGTAATAAATGCTTGATTGTTGATCATGCATCTAAATTTGCTACTTCTTTGATGAGCATAATCCTCCTGTAGCATATTCCCCTTCAAAGAATGCCATGCCTTACATTTACCTCGCTTCCAATTGGTTTTGCATTTTCAAAACTCTCGTTACCATGATTCGGGCTCTTAGTGATTCCTTTAGAAGCAGGAATTCGTTTAGGTGGAGAACCTTCTGACTTAGGGCAAGTATCCACACTATTTGAAATATTTTTGACCACCTGTGGAGATATTTTAGCACGCCATTGCATTTTGATTTTCCTTTTACTGAAACATCCTCTTCGATAACTATCAGGTTTCTAATTTCCAATTATTGTTTGGACATGTCTCTTGATTTTGCGGGAACATCCAACACTATTGTTTTGATGTGACTTGATTCTTTAGCCTTTTCAAAACTATGATTGGAGGAAAGTGATATGCCATGTATATCTAAGAGCGACCCACATGGGAGCTTTGTGTTCCCTTTCCTGGATACCTGAATTTCCTTCATGTCTCTTTGTTGTTCTAATGATTGTATTTCTATAGACCTCAAAAGTTGTGGTGAACTGTTCCTTTCCTTTCCTGTAACAATCTGTAGTTACTGTTAAAAAAAAACTTTGTGAACAATGACTGCCAAATAATTCACACTTCATTGTTGTCTCACTGTGTTTAGTCTTTTATGACTGTCAAAACTTCTGTAAGCATCTATTACCACCATGAACACTGTAGCAACAGTTTCAATCACTTTTTAGTTCTGTAGCAGCAGTATTATCTATGATTTTTCTTTTAAATGAAACCCTCACTATGATATTAAGTCTTCTATAGACTATGCCTGTACTTTGGAGTTGTAAGAAATGATTGAATTGTTGAATGCTTCGTTTCCCTTCAATATAAAGGAGCTCAATGTCTCATAAAAATGTAAATATAAATGAAAGACAGAGCTGAAACTGAACTATGACAAATACAATTAATGCTCTCATAACATGCTTCTTTGATTGTTTTACTAAATTATGAGCAATAAGATAATTTTCTCAAATTGTTTCACCATGTTGAATTAGACTGCTTTCATTATGATGTTATTGCTTTACAACAATCTCGTTTGGTGAATGTAATACTTGATAACTCTTATGTCATAATGTGAACGAGAGATGTCCTTATGATATGTCGGGCTCTACCCTTGTGGGCGTCCATTTTACTCCACATATCTTATAAAATGATCTCGAACATGATGAACCTGTTCCTGCACATTGAAACAAACATGTTAGCAAAATAAAAGAAGCTGAAAGCTTCCATTGAGTTATGTTTTTCTTGATTGTCAGCCTTTCATCTGTTGAATGCTTATTTTGATGCAAATTACATTTTTGTTGGTAGCATAGGTGTAAGGCAGAATGTAATTCATCTTTGCTTAGAGTATAACTCTAACGCCATTTCCTTTACAATTTTGTAGATTCATGGAGCGAGGAAATGAGGTTGCAGCAGCTTGGAGACGTGACCGCTGAAGACACCAACGAAAGTGGTTCATCATTACAGGCAATGATTAATTTCTCCTCTTCTTTACGCTTATGTTATTTTCAGTAGTGTAGTTTGTCCTTGAAATTTGTATTCATCATTTGATTGTCAAAATCAAATTCAATTACTCTCGCGGCTTGTGCGAGATTCAGTGTTTTTACAAAATGAATAAAAGACATTACTATGCAAATTCTTAATTTTCTATTTTAAATGCTTGCATAATAAAACTGTAATTCAGATGTAAATTGATCTCTATGATGATCAATGAATACTTTAATCAGCAAAACATGAAAAATTTTGTACCTATCAATGATGAATTTCATTCAGCTCTACCTGTTTGAGCTCATACTGAAAAATAGGTAGCAATTCTATATAAAGCTTATAAAGCTAAACTTTAGATTATGAAGTTATACTTGGGACTAGATTGTCTATTGAAGAGAATAACATGTTTATACAAAGTTAATTTGTAGACTAGAAAATCTCATATGTTATACCTAGGATAGGATTATCCATTGAAGGGGTAACTAGTGCTTAGGCTTATTGGTAGAGATACCATAATGTTTTGGGAAAAGGGGAATAAGTTATTTTTGAGGTTAGGGACTACCTATGGAAGGAAATTACCTAATCATAGTATATGAACGGTCATAATCCAAACCGATCTATAGAAGTGTATGTGAATAGGAGGACTGTCACTCGAAGTACTAGGTGAGAATACTTTGGCCAAAGTAGTGTAAGTTGCCATTGGTTACACTATCAATTCATGATGTTCCTTTTATGCATGCTAGTCCAGGATTGTAGGGTTTACAAGTTCTAGTCATTTAGGACACAACACTAAGCTCGGATAGGCTATTGTTATGGGGTTTAGCAACCAATCTCTTTGTTAAAGGGTGGGTCCATCTTTTCATATGTGATAGATGTGCAAGGGACCACATTTGAGTCCATGGTTGGCGAAAAAGCACTTTAGTGATGCTTCTCCTCATCATATGGTGGTCGAGTTTTGTGTATGTTTGTGCCAGCATTGGGGACAACTAGAGTGTATGCACCAGGAAGCAACGACATCTAGATTGTATGCACCATCACGGCGGCATCAGGACCATTTTGTATATCTATTACCAGATGAAGCTCTGAAGAGATACATATGTATCATGTACCCATTTATATGGAATGATGTAATCTTGAATGATAATCTTGAGTTTATTCAATATGAAATATATGTTATGGAAAGATTTTTGAAATTACAATGGAATGCAATGGTTTTTTGGAAATAGTGTTATTCAAATGTGCATGTTATTTATATCATGGAAAGAAAAAATTTATTGCTATGTTATGACATCATGGTTTATTCACTTGAGGTGAAAACATTAAAAATTTTATTGAGTAGAACACTAAGGTTGTTACATGTGGTATCAGAGCTAGGTTCAGCTCTGAAACCTATGGGTTCATTACGTAAGTATTACGTAAACCTTATCAAAAGATAATAGCAGAAAAGTTCTTATGCCAAGATGGCAAGAGAAAAGAACATGAGGAAATGAAGAGGAAGATAATATTCCAAGAAACTTGTTTAAGTTTGGGACTAGATACGAGTCATCCTTGGAATTAAAAACTCCAACTCATTATGATACCCCCTGGGATTGTGGAAGATCATGTAATCAGGGCATGTAGGAAGGTTACGAGGGATAACCAATACGTTCCTTCACCGTACAAAGTAGCTATATGACTCTAAGGGGACAATAAGAATTGAAATAACTCCCTTATTAGTAGCAACATATAGTTGCAAGGGTCAAGGATTTTTGGATTTGGTAGTATATTATGAATCTATGGGTATGCATTATTGGCAAAAAATGAAAACATCAATCAAAGTAGATAGTCAACAAAGGAGGTATCCAAGATATTGGAGAACTCTTGAAAAACATCTAATTTCTATGCAAGGTTAAGATCTTGCAAGAAAGGAGATAGTACCTTGGAATAAGGGGAGCAATCAGAATGGTTAGAAAATAAGTAATCGAAGAAGTGGACATGGTTCCACCAGCCCAAAATTGGCGAGATCAATTTGGATTTCTGATTTAGATGAGAAAAATAAACCAAACAACTTTAGATTGTGTAAGGTTATGAAAAAGTACCAAGAATTGGGACAAAGTCACTTGGATAGGTGATTATAAGAAAGAAACTGGAAAAAGGTAAATTGGATTAGCCCAAAAAAGGTTTGGTTAGTACTAAGTTTGGTAGAAGTGTAGAGTAAACACACCAACTTTCCAATGAAAATAAACTTGTGTTTATGTTGGGTGAAAATTATGTAATCAGCTTTTCGATAGATTACACAACTAGGACTTCAGCCACAGCTCTGTGAGATGTGAATCTCTCCTCTCGGAAAGGGGAGGTGCCCTTCTTACTACTAACAGAAGTGATAGTAAAACAAACAAAGTAATTACAAAATGTACACAATACTTATGAAGTGGGGGGGCTGTCTTACATTTATCCTTCTCTCTTTTTTTAAAGAAGATGTTTACAATGCTTCACTATTGGAAGTTCCTAATTCACAATAATTCTAAACTAACAATGAATAGTAATGCCAATACCTCTATCTTGTCAAAGCAAAGCGTAGAGGTACTACAAGTGATTAACAATAAACTAGTAAAAATAAAAGGGAAAGCTCACGAAGGCACAAAGTCGTTCCATAGCTTTATCAATGGTGGATTTGTGATAAGCGTGTCATTTGTCACGTTAGAAGCACAAATTCTTCTTAGACGCAACAATTCCTTGAACAGTATGAAAAATTACAAGCGCAAATTCTTGTAGATTATCCAACCAAAGTATTCAAAGAGCATGAATAATTACAAGCACAAAGTCTTGTAGATCACTCAACCAAAAATAACCAAAACACAAATATAAATCCAAATAAAGGATGTAACACAAAGTTTACATGAATTACTTAGAGTCCTTCAGATTCTATAAGCTAATCACCACCAAATGAGATCAATTCATAAGATTATCGAATCCAACACAAAGTTTGGTTTGCAATCTTCTTCTTTATTAATCAAATTTCATTCACAAAGTATGAACACAAAGTTTCACAATTCTGCTTCAAAAAGGGCAGCACTTCATTGCAAAATACTAAACAATAAATTTACAATAGAAATCCCTCACATTATATAGAAAGAGGGATGAGAAAAATTAGGAATCTAATTTGAGGAAATCAAGGAAAGTTGGGTGAGCGATTTAAGGAGATCTGACCTAACTTTGACCAAAATCAAAGTGTAATTTGTTTTCAAAAGATTACATCTTCGAACTTGGTGCAATTACAATTTACAAAAAGACATATAAGATGTCAGGAAATATTTACAAGATGCATAAAATGATGCATCAAAAATTTCTAACACTGGAGATCAGGAACCTTCTTCATGTTTCCTTGCTGTGGGTGTGGAAGTCTTCATATTTCTTCTTGGTCTCCTGCACGAACTTCTCATCCAGACCAACAGTGTAATCCACAATGGTGTGAATTCTTGTGATCGATCTCATGGCAGATGAGTGAACCTTCTTGCACCTGTCAAGATGCATTTTCAGGTTATCCAATGTGAGCCTTGTATCACAAATGACATCCAAAGAGGCTTCTGAAAAGTCTGCACTGTCAATCAACTTCATGATGTCTTCCTTGAAGATCTGAGATATTTTTTTGGCCAGCAGGAAGATATGATTTTCCTCAAGAAGTTGACCTGGCAACTCCTTTATACCTTTTTCAAGAATAACACGATTCCCTTCGACATCTTCCTGCACTTGGTGGAGATCTTCCGTAAGAGATTGAATTCCTTGAATTCGATGTTTCAAGGATTCTCTTACCTCAATGAACTTTTCTTTGTTGGGAATTACCCGGACTTCCACCAATTTACTGAGCTTTACCTGCTTCATCTGTGATCATGACAGCAGGCATTTTTCCATATCTCTGCGCTCCTGGGAAAGTACACTTTTTCCTTTATCAAGCTCTGTGTTGAGCTTGGCCAATAAGGTAGTTTTCTCATTCGCAACAATTATGATCTAAGATCCGTGTTCTATGATCTTCTCAATGAAATCATACAACACCCTGCCTTTGGAAGCGAACTTCTCAGCTTTCTTGATAGCTGGGTCCTCAATACTTACCACTTTAGCGATTGTGCATTAGTTGGAGATCCTGCAAGTCTCTTTACAACAATGGCATAATGCTCTGCCCTCTATTTGTACATATTGTGAGCTTGCTCCATTTTATCCAGTCTTCCAGCCAAGATATCCAATGTCACTTGTGCATCTGCTTTTGCACTTTCATTGGTAACCTTGCCAAGCTGGACTTTCGTTATTGTGTAGTCCTCCATATTGACATCTCCTTCTTCTTGCGGTGGTATGCCAATCTCCACATACTTATGGCCAATCTAGTCAACGTTCAGCCTTGAGTATACTTTTTCCTTTGGAGGGACTATCTCTTCGAGGTCGAGCTCCTCTGGAGAGATCATTTGCTTCTTCTGCTTCGACACTTGAGATATCAGCCAAGGGGGAAGGAAGGAGGTGTGAACTTCTGGATTCACTGTCAACTCAGTCATCATTATCACTTTTGAAGTCATTGTCACCTCTGAAGTTACCATGGGTATCGTGACAATAGGAGAATTTTTTGTCATCATTGCTCCTGTAGACCGCACATTGAGTTGATCACGTATTGACTCATTCATGAAACGATTGAATTCATTTTCAGAAGTGATATCATACATTGGTGAAGACAGGCTAGGAATGGATGATGGAGGACTTGATAGTATATCAACCGTATGAATACTTGTCACCGAGGGAGTATCAAGCGGGGTTGATGCTGCAGGAATAGTGGATATCTCGACTGCAGGAATGCATGTGGTAGGAATGGGTGATGAGGGAATAGGAGGTGGAGGAGTTCTTGAATTTGGAGGGGTATGAGGAACACTAGAAATCACAGGTGATGACGTTCTGGGAATTTCCTCAACTACATTCTCAGGTGGAGACATAGCTCTTTCTTGATCATGCCTGGGTTCCTGTTGATCACCCTCTTGTCTCTCTAATTCTGGTTCACCTTCGGAATCACCTTCAGATTCTTCTTTAGAATCTTCTTCAGACTCTTGCCCGCTTTCAGAAACCTCTTCTACATCGGAGTCTGCTTCTGCTGAGTCTTCATCTTCAGCGGATTGGTCACTGGAAGTACCTTCTTCATCAGAATCTATCTCCTCTGGAATAGCCTTTTTACCTTTAGAGCGAGATGGATCAGATTCTGTAGTTTCTCCTTCTGGGACGGACTGGGTGTCTTTCTTGCCAATAGTAAACTTGATCTTGGGACCTCTTCATGAAGAAGTGGGAACAGCCGCTGATTTATTTTTCATGCGGAGTTCTTACTGTTGGCGAGCTTCTGCTTCAGATTCTTCTCCTTTCGAATCTGTTATGAAACTTTTCATTTCAAAACCATGCTTATGTAACCATTCTGCAGTGTTGGATAGGATTGGCTTCAATCTCTCTCTCATGCTAGTATTTTCTTTCCTAGACCATTGAATTGCAGGCAACGGCCTTTTAGAAACCTCTTGTTCATCATAGACAACATTCATGATATCGCCAGTATTTGTAAAATCTTCTGGTAGGTCAGCAATATCAAGGTCTCTAATTTGTTGCACAGTCAACCTACAATAATCCATTTTGTGAATGGCTTCTTCATCTCTGCAATCAGCCCATATGTCTTCAAAATGATACTTGTGATGATGACCCTTTTGTAATTTCCTTCTAACATCCCGGTAATCAAAATCAAACCTATACCTGTAGGTCTTGATTGTCATGATTTGCATCTCAGCATAGACATATTTGGCTTTCTATACTGTTGGGATAGTATATCTGCCGATTGTCAGTGGGAACTTAAATCCACGCTTGTGGTTACTTCTTCGTTCTTTATGCACTGAAATCAGCTATCTACACGTCTCCATGAGAACCCACTTATCTGAAGGATAACGTGGCAGCATGTAAGGGCAGCCAGTGTAGCACCCTACTCTTAAATAAGTAAACATTGGGAATTGTAGAAATAAGCATCCAACTTTACTTACCGCCTTATAGGCCTCATCAGATACCCTTCTCCTTTCGAGAGCTGGATCAAAATTGAAAAGCAAAGGTGCGAAGAAAGCATCAATAACCTGCCTGAAATGATGGAAGCTTTCCTTCAATTCTATTTGATAGAAGAATTTATACATAGGTACCAGCATCTGATTCCCTTTTGTGGATAGACTTGGAAATTGCCTCATTACAGCTGATGCATACACTAGGTAAGAAGTCATATAGAATTTCAATGTGGAAGGCGCATTGATTAGTTGCTCATGTATTTCATCACTGATCTGTGTGCCCCAGTCAATGTGCACTTTTTGTCTTCTTATAATCCTGATGTATTCATACATCCAATCATGAAAAGTGGATGATTCAGGAAAACCTTTTACTCTGCTTAAAAATGTGATCATATCTTTGACGTCATCTTTGAAATCACTTCGTAGGAGTCCCTTTGGCCATCTGGAAATAGATTGTCTAGGCTTCTTAAACCATTGGGTATTTATTAGATTTTTAGCCTTGTTGGGATCAGCGTCAAAGACTTCTTGTGCTTTTTGTACAGAGATGTCAATGTACTTCTCCATTTGAGGAACTTTAAACACAATATCAAAGAAGTCAGGGTCGAGTCTTAAAATCTCATGCCCAGAAGAATCAATCACACTTTTGCTTTCCCTGATGTAATGAGATGCCACTTGAAGGAAAAAAATTGTATTGTGTGCAACAGTAGGGAACATAGCTACCAAATGCAGGTTACTGTGTACAATTGCTCTCATCAGATCAGGAAGAGGCTTCATCTCAGTTTGCTTTGCAAAATCAACCAAGTCTTGATGGCCAACCTCTATGTCTTTTATTTCTTCCACCTTGGAGACCAATACAGTTGGCGGATAGACACCTTGATATTTATATTTCATTTTTCCTTTTTCTTTTGAAAAGACAGAGGTTTTCTGGCAGTCATCAAGAGCAACTGAATCTTTGATCAATCAACTTTGAAGGTCTTGAAAAGAGACTGCAAAGTGTGGAGTCAAAACAAACATTAGTCATTAAATAGCATGGGAATGCCCGAAATGAGCAACAATGATGAGCAAGCGTGAAGTGGATGACAAGGCATGCAAAACGATCCACAAAATGGAAGGAACGAGGTTCAAAATGAAACTTGACAAGTTTGAAGTGTTTCAGGGAAAAAATTGTGAAAAGTGTAAGGGTGCACTTTTTCAACGCTCTTACATTTTGAGAGAAACTAGTTTTGATGTAGGGGTGCTGAAAAATAACACTCCTGCACTTTTCAATGTTAGGAAAAAATGGCATCATGTCAGGGCGCACTTTTTCAGCGCCTCTGCACTTGAAGTATAATTCTGGAAATAAGATGCAATGATGCTTGAAAACGACGCCTTGACTATTTTGAAGCATGGGAACGCTCAAAGACAAAACTTGTTTTCATGTATTGAGTTGAACTTGAAGTTTATTTCACCGCCATTGTAAACGTGGATAAGAACCAAGCAATTTTACTCACAAAATGTGAGTTTCTTCAATGTTCACACCAAATCATTGTTGAAAGGGTGACGTGGGAAGACACTAAAACAAAAACATGGGAGTTTTAAAGAACGAAAAGAAAAATGTGTGGGAGAAGAAATTCATGCCAAAACAAGCCATAAAAGTTCCATTGCGTGAGGGTGTACTAGGAAAATGCGTGGGTAAGAGGAAGCTGCCACACAACGTGCCATGAAGAGGAAGTATGGAAAAAATGTGCAAGACCAAGAAACGTGAATGGAGAAAAACGAATACGCGTTTTGCATAGCAGTAGATTCAAAACAATCACAAAAAGGAAACGCATTGATAGATTTTCAACAAGAAAGAATGCGTAAATGAGAAGACAAAGAATAAAAATGTACCTGAAATGGTGAACTCGAAAAACTCTAGCTTGATGCAAAAAGAAGATATTTGGAAAAACGTGTTTTGCAGCTTGAGGAGTGTAGTCAAAAATCACAAACAATGAAAATAAAACAATAGAATCACTTTTAAGTGAAAGAAAAAATTAAAACCTAACTTAAGTCGATCAATTAATTGTGGCACAAAAAGTGGCACGATGAGCGAAAAATGTACAATGCATGAAGAAATGCGCCTAGGCAAGAAAATGACTAAGTCTGGACATAAAGTGTAAGAGCACACTTTTTCAGCGCTATTACTAATTTTGACAAAAACACTTTCATGCAGGGGCGCTGAAAATCAACACCCTTGCACTTTCAACACTTAGCCAATTTTTGGCTTGTGAGTAGGAGCACACTTTTTTAGTGCAACTGCATTTTTCACAATTTTAACTAAGTATGAACAGTGAAACTTCGCGAAGGAGCTTGTCTCGAAGGTCTTCGCGAGGCGAACATAGGGGGATGCTCAAACTGACTTTCTGAGTCTTTGGAACACATATTGAGGTGGCTTGAAAATCACCTTGTTTTGCATGCTTGAACTTCACGAACCTAGGAAATGGACAAGTTTCGTAGGGGGGTTATCCGTGGAACGAGTGCTGCTTGATTTTGTGATAATAGTTTAGAAGTTCCAAAAGGAAATGGGATACAATGTAACACTAAGTGTCAAAATCAATAGAACTAGTAAGCAAACAACACTCTATGTTGAAGACACATCAACAAAAGAGGCTTTGTTGATATGGAAATTCCTCCACAAAAAGGATGTTAGTATACATGGAAAAGATAATTAGTATATTAGAGTGCCTCTTAACTTGTAAAGTTGTTGATTATTCAATAGATCTCTTTATTGATGATCCAAAATGTTGAATTTATGAGATTATATATCAATGATGAATCTAACTTTGGGAATAAGTATATTCAAGGCATGCCATTGAGGCAAGAAAAAAAGCAATAGAAAGCCAACAACAAGGAATGATAAATCATTTTGAGAAAGAAATTGTTTTCTAGGAGTTCAACTTTGAGTGTATCAAATGTCATGGAAACACTAAGGGGGGAAGGAAGAGAGGGATTGAATCAGATTAAGTACCCCACCCAATGAAAATCATAAATATATTTTTGGTTTGGAGGAACTTTTGGCTTTATTGTAATTCATGATGTCAATTAATTCATATATTTCATAATCACGAGAATAAAGTATTGGAATTATTGAAAGATAATGAAAAGGTCAAGGATTGTGACTAATGAGAAATGAATAATTCACTCAATAATTTTATATATATGATTGATTGAAAGATCAATTGTTATTATCATTGATGCCTTAGAAAAGGATAGGAAGATTACTTGATCATGAAAGGGAAGATCATTTCCTAAGGAATAGGTAAGGAAAGATCTAAATTACTCATGATTTGGAGTTATTGAGAAATTTTCATGCTTGGTAGTTAGGTATGCAATTAAATTTGATATCTTTTAGGAACCAAAATGATTGCACGAGGAGTATTACTTGAAATTAATATCGATGCTCATTGGGAAAGATAGAATGAACTGAAAATCGGATTACAATTTTCAAAATAATCAAAGGAAAAAAGAAATCCAAGGTATGGATGTCCTAAGATAAAGGAGATTTATCTCCACAAAACTCCTTACCATTATTACTTGGGAATTAAATGTGGCATGATTCCATAAAAAAACGTTTTCACTTAGTCGAAGCAGACTATCATGGGATGTAAAAGAACCTATGTACCCAAAACTTTGGGAGATTTAGGAATGAAATGAGGGAATTGATGTCATTCTTAGGATATTGGAATGAAAAAATTATTTGTCAAATGAGGAGCCACTATAATTTGGAAAAAGATGGAGTAAGATGTTTTAGGGTATGTAGCAAGTTATTATCCAGTGTTTCAGGAAATGAAGACATGATGTCATTATCGGTAGGACATGTATACTCTATTGAGATTCCAGAGGGGCAGTGGTAGAACACAAGATAGATTAATTTATTTATGTCAATGGAAATGACATAATGTTATGGTGGGTAGACTCACCAAGGTAATCAACGCTAGTTGAAAATTTTGACTTATAGGATTTTCAATCCTAAATAATATATTGTGTGAAGCAATGTCCCTGAGAGGGTTATCTCAGATGGAAGAAGACTAAGTTCAAGATTACTAACATTTTTGGTGTTGTAGGTTTTTTATTTAGTCTAGGACTCACATTTACTTTTGGTGCACTTAAAATTGATTTCATATTTCATTTGGTGTACCTAAAAAGAACCTATAAATCTCACTTTCAATTGGTGTACCTTAAAAGAACCTACAAATCCCATTTTCCTTTGGTGTACCTAAGAAGAACAAACAACTTGCACACTTAAATTTGGGCTTAAAATGAGCAATACAACTTTCATTTTATTTCAATGTACCTAAAATTGAACAAGAAAAATATCACATCTTCTTTTAGTGCACCTAAAATGAATTATTTGATGTGTTTGGTAGGTTAGTGTTGTGTATGCTCTTTCCTTGTGCTTCGTGCAATTTGGAAATCAGAAACATCACTAACTTGTAATCTTTTTGTACACCTTGAGGTGTGGTGTTCTATGTATGCTCTCCCCTTGCAACTCTTAAGAACGATCTTGTGGATAAAAAGAAACACCATAACTATTTATTTCAAGTAGGATACTTTCTTTTGGGCCTCATCACCCCAAGCTTTGATCTCAAGCACATTTCCTGATGGGCTAAATAAATGGGGGAGAATGAAATTTGTACCCCAAGGAGTGGCTAGCATCCTTTAAGCCAAGCCTCATGACCCTCAATCCACCAAAACATGTATAGGTGATGAGAAGAGAAGAGACCCCTCTTGACTCGGGCATAACAGACGAGCTTGTTGTTCATGATAGACCCCCACTATGAAGTTTTTTATCTAGAAGCCTTTAAGACCTTTTATCCATTAATTTATAGTGGTAAAATGTAGAAGGATTAATGTGTGAAGTTACTCACCATGTACTTCCCCTTGTTGAGGTGACCATTTTTCCTTGATTAGGACCTTGTCCTTTTTAAGGTGAGAGGTGCAAAGGTGGTACATGACCTTCATATACTCTAGTCACCTATTCATTATGGAGGTATAGCTTCGACAAGTGGACCCACTATGACTTGATAACCTGATCTACCACTGAAATAGGATTGTATATCTATGGCATGTTTTTATTGTTATATCTACCTATGACACCAATTAGCACGGTCTTGTTGAAGAAGACACATTAAAATCTACCAAACAATCCATTAAGTCCTATATGTTGTTTTTATTGTTTTCTATCACTTGCCAACTCAAATAAACACAAATTAGACTTCAAAATTTCAAAACCTTGGGTCAAACTTGCAAAATTTAGCCTTTGAGTCAAAGTGACGCTTTTTACTATCATCTTGCATCACCTTTATTTACAACCTAACACTTTTGTTTTTATCAAAACAATGCTTTTATTTTTAAATCAATGTTTTTGTGCATCTTGGAACTTTTCTTTCAGAGCAAACTAGCAACTCAGTAACTTGACACTTTTTTTGTAAATCAATGCTTTTACAAGAGGTCTTACACTTTTGTTATAGGCAGTGTGACACTTCTGACTGTAACTCAATGCTTCTAACTATCAGTGTAGAAAACATAGAACACTCAAAATTCTGGATTGCTATCTTAAACCAACAAATAGTAGAAAACCTGAGATTCATGAAAAACAAACCTATAGTTATCCTAAACATCCAAAACAACAACAAACATACAAATTTCCATTTCCATCTCACATTACTAGTTCACTTTGGACTTATCTAAACACATTTTAGTCATCTTGGATCAAATCAAACCACATCAAGAACAACAAACCAATCCATTCAAAACAACAACCTAAATTTGACATTGCTCACTTTTTATTTAAATCTCTATCTCATCTCCTAATTTAGCTCTTTGCTTGAAAAATTATCTTCTTTCAAGCATTTAGTTGAATTAGTGTCAAAACATTGTAGGTTAACTTGCTTTGGAGTCATTTTTCTATTCCAAAGAAATTTGATCTCATTATCATCCTCCTTAGCTTGGGTTTATTTGTCTACTACAAACAAGGATCATCCCCAAACACACTTAAACAAGAGTTTTACTCAAAAATAAACTTTGTCCAAATTCAAGGTTTCACATACTCCATTCATCCAAACAACATTCAACATTGGTTTAAAAGCACTTAAGTTGTCCTCATTATCTCTATTTAAAACATCATGAACATCTCAACAAAATCATCTTCACCCACCTTCAACATCCACATATCCTAAAGATACTACAAGTTTTATGGTCACAATGAGATCTCAACATAAGAAGAACATGGATAAAAACCCTAGTGGTTCTAATGCACCTCCCACCATGAGTGTAGTGATCAACCCTTCATAATGCCTGGTTCCAATCTCAAAGGGTATAAAACTCCATTGCCAACTAAAATACAACACCACCCAATTGAAGTTGAAACAATCTATATAGAAGACACCACCAAAAATCCCCATGATTTTACTCCTAAAGAGCTATTAGAGATGTCACAATACCCATCTCTTGCTAGATCCATGGACACTATGTTATGAATTGATCCAAATCAATACATATTAAAACTTGCACAAAGTGGTGCTAAACTCCCCGCAAACTTTGATGTTGATCAACAAGTAGGGAACCAACCTTTTCAAATATAGCAACAAGAAATCATCCACATGGAAATGATCCCTTAGTACATAATATCATTCAAAAAATATCGTATCCTCCTTCAAATGTACCAAGTAATCCTACCATCAATCTATTAGGAATGGATAAAACAAACTTTTCAAATCAATATGTCAATCCTTTGTACGACAGTCAAGGTCTAGGGACTCCAACCAACCTAGGATTTCAAAACACAAACAATCCAACCATATATACAAACCAACCAAATCCCAACATACTAAATTCAAATATGAAAAACTATGGGATCAATCCATTTATGACTCCACCCTCACAAAACATACATGTTCATCAACCTCAACATCAACTTTAACATCAACCTCAACAACCCCCTCAACAATGTTAGGATAGGTGACATTAAAATTGCTATCCTAAGTTGATTTATGTGTCTCCATGTTCTTTGGAAAGTGTTCTTGAGGACATGAGGGACAAAATATTTATTATTTATTTTCCTATGACAAATTTTAATTGCATTCAAAGAGGTGGACCCTTCATGGTGACAATAACAAGGAATCTCGGGAGAATATTCTTCCTAGGTGTCCAACTTTCTGGGTTGATACCACTTGAGTGTGCATGTCCTTGCATGTTTTACATGCTCTTACATGGTTGGGCACCAAATTTTGCATGTTGGTGCATGAGCTTGAATGTAGCCGTCAGAGCCATCAAAGACTTATGGAGCACTTAGGTTTGACTCATTTTGATTGGTTGTGGGTTAGGCGCCCATGTGAAGGCCATGTGATTATTGAATATTTTATTCCATGTTTATGGGTTGTCCACTAAGTGGGGCATGGGCTTTTCCAAGTGGTTTTTCTTTTTTTTTAGGATACCATTTGTGGTATTCTCTCCCACAAACTTCTATATATTAGAGCCTTGGGATGGTGGTTTAGTATGAGTTCTTTGCAGGTTTTCAGGGTGATGTAGTGCCACTAGATTACAGAGAGGATTGTTGTATTCACGTACTTCCTTGAAGATTAATACACACATTGGATCTCTTTGGGTGTGGATTTTTTTCCCACAAGGGTTTCTCCACGTATATCTTGTGTCACATGTGTTAATGACTTGTGGTATTGCAATTTTTAATTTCATTATTGCAATTGTCAGTCACTTAATCATTTTATGCTAATCTTGTAATCATAATTTTAGATTGCAACCACTTATTTAAGTTCATATTGCTACAAGTTATACCTTGATTTCCAACATTTGGTATCAAAGCTAATGGTTCTGTTAAGAGAGGGATGCCTTTCTTTTGAGTGTTGAAGGTTTTTTGGTTGCAATGGGAGCTTGTGCATTGTGGGTTTTACAGATTTTGAAGAGGATTGAAAACAATGGCCTCTACCTCTTGTTTGGATATTGAAAAATTCAATGGCATTGGTTATGAGATATGGAAGTTGTAGATGGAGGATCTCCTTGAAGAGAGAGATCAATGGTTGGTAGTTTCAAACCAAACAAAACCATAGAAAATGTCTGATGAAGATTGGAAGAAAATGGATAAGAAGGCACATGGAACCATTTGGTTGTGTCTTGAAGATTTTTTCCTCTTAAATGTTTCAGAAGAAGCTACCACATACAATTTTTGGAAGAGTATAGGTGATATCTATCAAACTAAAATTTTAACTAATAGGTTGTATCTCAAAAGATGTTTGTATTCTTTGAAAATGAAGGACGATAATTCTATTGCAAAATATATAAATGATTTTAATATGATTTTAAGTCAACTTGCATCTATAGATGTTAAGTTAGAAGAAGAAGATAAATACATTTTGTGGCTTTTCTCTTTACCTTAATCTTGGGAAAATCTAATTGTTGTCATAAGTGGTGGTGGTACATAACCAAATATGGATATTCTCATTGCAATACTTCTTTTAGAAGAGATGAGGAGAAAGTCCATGAATTCAAGCTCCTAAGATGTCTTGCATGTGCGAGGAAGGTCCAAAGAAAAAGGAGAGCCTAAAGGGGACAAGAAGAGAGACAAGTCTAAAGGACAATCTAAAACCCCTAGGAAGAGTAGAGTAAAGTGTTGGAATTGTGGTAAAAGAGGGCATGTGAAAAAGGAGTGTAGGAATAAGAAAAAGAGTTTGGATTCTTCAATGGAAAAGTCCTCTGAATATTGTGATTACATGATGATTTTTTATTTTTGCTAACACTATTAGTAATGATGTTTGGCTTATTGATTCAGGTGCCTCCTACAATATGACTCCTCACAAGGGGTGGTTTACTTCATATTCAACTTATGATGGGGGAAGAATTTTTCCTTGGTGATGACAGCATGAAGAATATTGTTCGTAAGGGAAAGGTAAAGTTGTGTTTCAGTGATGGGCGGGTTAAAACCCTTGATCATGTTTTACATATTCTAGGACTTGCGAGAAATTTAGTTTTAGTATCCAAGTTGAATGATTCTAGAATACATGTGACATTTGGAAGGTCTGGTTGCAGGTTGGTAAGAGGGAGTTTGGTGATCACTAAAGGATCTTGGATAGGGACTTTATATAGGCTTAATGTGTCCACTTTTTATAATTTTTCCAATGTAACTTGCATTGAAAATGCATGTATGTTGTGGCACCATAGACTGGGTCACATAAGTGAAAAAGGTCTTAAGACTATTTTGAATAAAAAGTTGGTCAATGATCTTTCTAATTATTTTGCTAATAAAAATGATTTTTGCAAGAATTGTGTGTTTGGTAAAAAGAATAGCTCATCATTTCCTAATGGGACTAATAAAGCGAAGAGATTATTAGAGATCATTCATTTGGATGTGTTTGGACCTGTGGATATTGAATCTTTTGGAAAATCTCTTTATTATGTTACTTTCATTGATGATGTGTCAAGATACACCTGGATTTATTTTATGCATGTAAAATCTGAAGTTTTCACTAAGTTTAAGGAATTTAAAGCCTTAGTTGAGAAGCAAACATATTATAAGATAAGGATGTTGAGATTTGAAAATGGGGGTGAATATTGTTCTAGGGAATTTGATGAGTTTTGTAAGCATACAGGTATTGTTCGACAAAAGACTACACCTTATACACCTCAACAAAATGGGGTAGTAGAAAGAATGAACTGAACCTTAATGGAAAGAGCTAGGAGCATGTTGAATGGTGTTAAGCTTGATAGATTCTTTTGGGAAAAAGTCATAAGTACCGCATGTTATTTGGTTAATAGATCTTTGTGTTCAACTCTCTTTGATAAAACTCCTTATGAAGTGTGGATAGGTAGAAAGCCTTCTATTTCACATTTAAGGGTCTTTGGTTGTGAGGCTTTTGTTAATGTGCTCAAGAGAAGTGTTCTAAGTTGGATCCAAAAGCATAGAAATGCATCTTTGTTGGTTATGGTGAGAATGTTATAAAAGGTTATAAGCTTTGGAATCCACTAACCCATAAAATGGTTTCCTCTAGAGATGTAATTTTTAGGGAGTTTAGAGCTTACTTAGGTGAAGAACAACTAAAGGAGAAAGATAAGACAAAAATAGTGCACTTTGAGACAAAGATTGAGAAGCAAGAAGATGCACATGTGGAAGACCAACCAAATGGATTTGAGGATGGAGAAGAAGAAGAGGGTTCAAAGAGTTCAGAAAGTTCAAATGATGTGTAGGATGAGCATGAATAAGAAGAAGAGAATCAAGAGCCCCTTACTCCAACCTTGAGAAGATACACAAGGCAACAAAATCTAGTTGATGGGTATAGCTCACTTGATTTCCATTGTGTATTTTCTTTGTTGAGTACTGACAATGAACCTTGATTCTACAAGGAGGTTCTTTCTTCAAAAGAAAGTGAGTATTGGATGCAATCCATGTAGGAGAAGATGATGGCTCTAGATAGTTGTGATACCTGGGATGCTGTGAGTTTTCCCAAAGGAAGGAAGCCCATTGGTTGCAAGTGGGTGTTTAAAAAAAGTTGGAGCAAATGGTCAATTAGAGCGGTACAAGGCCAGATTAGTGGCCAAGGGATACTCCTAGAGAGAAGGAGTTGATTTCGGTGAAATTTACTCTCCTATTGCTAAGTTAACCTCTATTAGATTCCTATTATCTATTGTTGTTGCTTATGATTTTGAAATAGAGAAAATGGATGTTAAAACTACTTTCTTGTATGGGGATCTTGAGGAAGAAACTTATATGCGACAGCTTGATAGTTTTGTTGTGAAAGGAAAAGAACACTTGGTTTGCAGGTTAAAGAGATATTTATATGATTTGAAACAGTCACCCAAGATGTGGTATCAAATTTTGATGCCTTTTCATTGAAGTTGGGTTTTGTTAGATGTGAGGAGGATCATTGTGTTTACATTAAGGTTATTGATGATCAAATTCTAATCATTGTCTTGTATGTTGATGACATGTTGTTTATGGGTAACATCAAGGTGATGATTAAGAAGCTTAAGACTCAACTTTATAGCACATCTAATATGAAGGATTTGGGGGCTATAAAATATATTCTTGGGATGGAGATCAATAGGGATTGGGTTCACAAAAATATCTGGTTAATTTAGAATTGAGCAGGTGACTTGGATAGTCGAAGTTCCACTAGTGGCTATGTTTTTACTTTGTTTGGAGGTGTAGTGAGTTGGATGAGTAAAAGGTAGCCTAAAGTTGTATTATCCACAATCAAAGCAGAGTATATGGCAGCTACACATGCTTCTAAGGAGGTGGTAGAGACTTGGTAATGACATTGGTTTTGATTGCAAGACAATGAGGATTGGATGTGATAGTCAGTGTTGCATATGTTTAGCTAAAAATCCTATGTATCATGCTTATGCTAAATATGTTGATGTTTAGTATCACTTTGTGCGAGAAATGGTAGAGAATGGTAAGGTTTTGATTGAGAAGGTTGACACTTTGGATAATGTTTTAGATTCTCTAACAAAGCCAGTGACCACAAATAAGTTATCTTGGTGTAGGAAGGCCATGGGCCTTGATCACTATAAGGACATAAGGGACAAAATATTTATCATTTATTTTCCTATGACAAATTATAATTGCATTCAAAGAGGTGGACCCTTCATGGTGTTCGTTACAAGGCATCCCAGGAGAATATTCTACCTAGGCATCCAACTTTCTGGGTTGGGACCACTTGAGTGTGCATGTCCTTACATGTTATTTGCATGTTTTCCATGCTCTTGCATGGTGGTGCATGAGATTTCATGTAGATGTTGGAACCATCAAAGACTTATGGAGCACTTGAGTTTGACTCATTTTGACTGGCTATGGGTTAGGCGCCCATGTTTATGGGTTGTCCACTAAGTGGGGCATGAGTTTTTCTAGGTGGTTTTTCTTGTTGTTTTGGGATACCATTTGTGGTATTATCTCCCACAAAATTCTATATATTGGAGCCTTGGGATAGTGGTTTATTATGAGTTCTTTGTAGGTTTTTAGGACGAAAAAGTGTTGCCAGATTACAGAGATGATTGTTGTATTGATGTACTTCCTTGAAGATTAATACAAACATTGGATCTCTTTGGGTGTGGATTTTTTTCCCACAAGTGTTTCTCCACATATATATTGTGTCACTTATGTTGGTGACTTGTGGTATTGTAGTTTTTTATTTCATTATTACAATTTTCAATCACTTAATCATTTTACGGTAATCTTGTAAACATAATTTCAAATTTACAACCACATATTTAATTTCATATTGTTGCAAGTTATACCTTGATTTACAATAAACAAAACATCACTCAACAACAACCCCCTCAACGTCAAAAAAAACCACCTCAACATAACATCACTCCACAACACCATCAATAACCTCCTCAACACATCATTCCACAAAATTAATACATTAATCCACAACAACAAAATCTTTCCCCACAATATCAACACAATATTGTGTACCAACAACTACTACATTACCAACAACTACTACAATAGTATGTACCACAATATCAACACAATATTATGTACCAACAACTACTCTCTTCCATCTCCTATGTACTATGTCTTTTGTTGAGGTGAAGACAACTCTTGATGGTCAGGAGTCATTTCCTATTGAGTTGGAGATGGGTGTGCTAGTTATGGATGGTTTTCCTCTTTTCTGGTTTCCTCTGGTGGTGTTCCTATTAAGGTGGAAGTTTCTTCTATCGAGGTGGAATCCAAGGTTGTTGAAGAGGTGTTCTCTTGGTTTTTTGGGTTTTCACAGTATCCTATCCTATAGAGGGGAGCTCAGCCCTCTTGAGGTGGATTTGGAGTTGGTTTGTGGTGCGCTTGGGAGCTTCAAGGGGTGTATCTCCTCTTGTGTGATGGTGTTGGTGTTTTTGATTAGGTGTTTTGGTTTAATGGTGGTCCTTACCATTAAATTTCCTTTTCTTTTGTTGGGTTTGGTCTATTGTTTCTGAGCAGATGGTTGGTTGTTGTTGTGTTGGTCTGTTGCCTGATTATTTCAGGTGGTTTTTTACAGTCAAAACTTGGGTGGGGTTTCTGGTCCCAGATAAAACCAGGTTGTATCTGGGCTTTGGGCCCATGCTTGTATGTCTTTTGTAGCCTATAATGTCTTGATTATTTGGTAGTGGTTGTTGTTGGGTTGCTGGTGGTTTGTGAGTTATCCTTTTTAGTAACTTGTTGTTGTTTGGTTGATTCATGCTTACTGTTGTTATCTAGAGTTTCAGTTGTCTTCCTTTGTAAAGGGTTTCAAGCCCCTTCAAAACCCATTTTTTACCCCTAATCAAAACAACTACTACATGCACAACAATAATTACACACACAAAAATAGTTACTTGCACAACAACATCAACAAATATTGCAACAAAAGCCTCAACACCAACAATATACCCAATACCAACCCCAAAACACACAATAAAATTCCATAACCCAACAACAATATGGTTCATACAATGTACCACCTCCTCCACAAACCAATCCCTAATATCAAACAAGCCCTCAACCTCAACAGACTTCTTACAACTCATACAACACAAACACCCCTCTGTATCAAAATCCAACATTCAACTCATCGGCTATCCCACAATACAATACTTACAATCCACCATCAAATGTTCCTCCAACAAATATATCCTCACAAATTCAAATTTTGACACAAAAGATCTAGGATATACAAATGGGAAAAACTAAGAAATCATACGCCTTCCAATATTTATGTCCTTATCCATTTTACAGAAGCATAAAAATTTTACCATTTCCTTCAAACTTTGAAATGTCAAAGTTTGACAAATACAAAAGATGTGGTAAACTCGAACAAAATATGCGAGAGTTCTATGTAGCTTTCATGGAGGTATCATATAGTTACACATATATTATGTTCCTTTTTCCACGCACATCTACCTCAGGGAATAAAAACATTTCAAGAAATCATAGATCAATTCATTGCTCATTTCTCCTATAATATTGATGCAAAAATCACCTTATCTAGCGTATACCTTATAAAACAAAATAAAGGAGAACACTTTGCCTCCTTCCTACTAAAATATGGAGACATAATGCAAGCAAGTGAAAATGGCCCATTATAGAAAATAACAAGTGGAAATCATTGCAAATAATCTTAACACGAAACTTTATTTTCAACTACGCATGCAATGTGTATCAACCTTCGAAGAACTCATCTCAAAAGGTATTAACATTGAAAGATAACTTATTGATAAAGGGTTAGTACAAATCTATAAGGACAACCACCAACTATCTAGTTCAAGTGACAAACCTCACATATGGGCTAAAAGCAAGAATATAATGAATGATGGTGTTTTCGACGCAAAAGTTGTGATAACCAAATAAACAACAAAACATACAAAATTCTAATCCTTCGAGAGGACCAATACCACCAAGACCTAACAGTTCTCCTCAACATCAATTCACTCCCCTAGGGGAACCCTTTGAAATAGTCCTTAATAAATTAGTTCAATCGAAACATATCGAGCTTCCTAAGTTCAAAAATTATCTTGAACCAAAAATAAAACCCTCGTGGTTTAATGACAATTACTTTTTCCAATATCATAGAACAAAAGGTCACAAGACAAAAAATTGTGTGAAACTAAAAAATCTCATACAAGACCTTATTGACCAAGGAGAATTAAATATTGATCAAAACTCGGGATCTTCTAGAAATGCAAAAGATTCTAGAAAAACAACAAGTTATATAACAATGTGAATTATTCCTATGACAACATTATTGGACACATCCAAGAACCCAATGATTACATCAATATTACTCATGGCTCACATGATGATAAATTGGACATTAATCAAGATACTTTCCTAACACATGATCAAGACCATTCAACAGTGTCTAGCAATGTTCCACATCAAAATAATGGTATTAAATATATCTCAAATCATAACATATCCCCTTCATTCGACCACATGATAGGACATATTGAAGAAGCTCTATTGAAAGAAGTCTCTATCACATCATCTGGATCCATTAAGACCACACAAGAATCTTCCATCTATATTCCACCATCAATCCATGATCCATGTCAAGAGCATGGTCCTAAGCATAATGAAAGTTTCTCTGAAATAAGTCAAGATCAAGATCCCTTGTCTCTAAAATACTATCATGATTTAATGGGTATTTCCCAATCTGTTAACTGTAATTGATCTTAAATGATTCAATATCAAGAGTGTGCTTCTCCAAAATACTACCATGATTTAATGATTATTTTCCAATCCATATAGGATTTCACAAACGATAACCATATCCATACAATAGTCAATCCTACATCTACACATGATATGCTTACTTCTAATGGACACATAGATGATCTTCCTCCAAAATAAAAGTCTCCTACTCTTGACATCCTTGAAAATAATCAATCTATAACAAAATCCATAGAACTTCATAGTGACATTCTAGGAACTGATCATGAAGAAGGTTTCCACACCAACTTTGAAGAACCAACATATTTTGAAGAACAATTAGAATCTAGTGTTTCCACTACTACCTTTGAATATTTCCAACAAAGCAAAGAAGAATTAGACCTACATGAACAAGGTATCCTAGAACTAGTGTTTATGGTCGACAATCCTAAATAGCAAGGTATCACTTATTTAGAGATTGAAGAAACTAATCATGTCAGTGATACCTCCGTGATATTGGGGGTAACTTTATTTAATGCAAACATCAACATGGGAGTTGTATACACCTAAAAATGGTCTGGAGAATATAATTAATTAAATATGATTTATTTGATTAATTAACCTTTATTTCATCTACTATTAAATAAATAGAAATATTTATTTATATTGTTCATCTTAAATTCTTCAATCTTTATTCTATTATTTTCGTCTTAATTAAATAAATGAATTTCACTTTGTTTTATTTAATTATCATAATTAAATTCCTCTACTATTAAATAAATAGAAATATTTATTTATAGTTCATTCTCTTATTCTTCAATTTTAATTAAATATACAACTTCAATAGTTTGTGTTATTTAATTATCTCATTATTCAATCTTAATTAATTAAACAAGGTTAAATACTTTGTTGTTTAATTATCATATCCCTTCTATATTTATTTAATAAACAAATTATATAGTTTGTTTTATTAAATTATCTATTCCCTTTTACTAATTTGAATAAATCATAAATTATTCAAATAAAGGCATAAAGGAAAATTTCCTCTATTCACTCACCTACCAAATTAGACATTCAAATATCCAATTTAATTCAACTGGCATTCACAGGAAAGCTTTGGAGACAAATTGGAATCAATCTCTCAATCTCATTCCTCTGATTCTTCCTATCATCTAGCTTGATGTTTTCATGGGGAGAAACCATTCCCATAATCAGCTCAAGCTTCTCAATCTCTCACCATTCAATTCTTTAGATTGAATCCAAGCCTTTACTATGCTGCCCTGTCACGATGTGCTGCCGTAAATCTATATATACAGGCTTTCTTCGCAGGAAATGTATCCCTCATCTTTGTGCAAACTTACTCTACAGGAATAGCATCTTAGCAATCAAGCAATCATAGCAATAACATCTTAGCATCATAGCAATCATAGCAGCTGTAGAATCAATATCATGACTGCATCATAGTTTTACTTTAGCTTTCATCCATCAGGTTTCATGTCAGCATAGATTACAGTAGCATCAATATCATTTAGAAATCACCATATAGAAGTAGATCATTGCATTTAGCATCACTCCATTCTCTATATTGGCATTTTAACAGTCACAGTGCTTACCAAATTTGAGAGCCCTCTATGATTTGATAAATATTTGGAGATAGGAAACAATGAGACGCTTTCAAGTTTTATGCGCTTTAAATTAGTTAATTGTTGTTAAATCTTGATATAGTGTTTCATTAAGAAGTGTTTTTAGTTGTTTTACTCATTACTTATTCCACACTTACATTTTGGCGCCCACCGTGGGGCCCTAACCCCATATGTTAACAATTTTTTTGAAAAGTGTTCGTACAGGATACAGGCGTGTTTTCTTTTAGCACGATTGAGGGATTTTGCAATGCTTCCACTAAAAGTTCTAGCACTTCTGCAATCTATTTTAGCGCTTCCACCAAAATTTCTAGCACTTCTAAAATCTGTTTTAGTGCTTCCACCCAAAGCTTTCAGGAAGGTTGACTATTCCAGGTCCAATTATGCTTTAGTGCTTCTACTGAATTCTACAGTGCTTATACCAAATTTTGTAGCGCTTCCAAATTCTGCAGCGCTTCCACCAAAAGTTCTAGCACTTATGCAATTTGTTTTAGCACTTCTGTAATTTCTTTTCTGGATCTGACACAACCACGACCAAAAATTTATTTTAACACATTTGGACTAAAAGGAACCAATCCTAGGGTAGTCATTTGGTTTAAAATATATCAATCCTAGGGTAGTCATTTTGGTTTAAAATATATCAATCCTAGGGTAGTCATCATACATTTTTCTATATCAATTAAAATTAACATCATGACTCTTGTGAAGCGATATCTTCACATAGAATAGCAAATTGTCTTTTGGGCTTAAAAATTGAACATTGATTATTATGCTTGTGTGGTGATAGGCTTATGCTCTCCCCTTAACTAGGTGATCAAAATGTCAAACTCATCCTTTATTTTCATGCAATTTACGCTTTTTTAAATCCTTTAGAAGGCCTATCATAGTGAGAAAAAGTACTCACCCTACGGGAACAACCTAAGTGGGAACGCCTAAAGCCAAGGATTCCAACCCACTATAATCAAAAAGTGAGGTGTTGATGAAAGTCCAACTCAATGGTAGTGTGCAAGATAACCATCCTGAAAGCCTTTGTTCTAAAGTTTGGGAGGTCTCCTAAGGGATTTTATCATTTTCCACACCGCACAGAAACCCTATCTACGAACCATAGTGTAGCATTCAGCTGAGTCAGTAACCAGACATTGTAATACTTGTAGTGCAAGGGGAGGGAAGAATCTACCCCCAAGACACTCACCATATAATTTCCCAAGGACCATTTGCTCAAGGGATCGAGAAATCTAACTTTAAGTATGCACCTCGAAAAGACAAAAATACAAATGCCCTCTAAGGGGTGACACGGCTGTGTAAGTACGCAATTTTAATATGTAGGTTGTTGAGTATAACGATGACCTTTTTGACCTTAAGAGTGAGTCTGTCTAAAGTGAATTTTTGTTAAACAAACCAATGAAACTAGGACCATGTGTGGTTCTTGAACATCCACTTATTGTTTAGATTCTAGGTCTTAAAAACAACTGTTCTACAATTGCTTGTTGTGATTTCAAAATCATTAATTCAAATATCATCCAGAAAACACAAAAGAATCAAAATAAAATCAAACGGTGAAATTTATGATTAGGGATTAGAAATCCACAACATTTTTCAAGAAATCCCTCACAAAAAGAGTCAAGAAACCAAAGAAACAACTTAGTTACAAGAAACTTTTGGAAAGAAGACGATTTTATATCAAAGAAAGAAAGTTTTACTTCGACATAGAACTTTCATCAATAGGTTTCATGATTTTTCTAGGGGATATACTAATGATTATGCTTTAGAGCCTTTGTATTCACAAGCTTATTTCCAAATAAGAGCTCTTTCACAGAAACATAATCTTAGTCAACTTATTTGTTAGTCTTCCATCCCACAACCAGGAATAAAATATTCCAACATGCCCAATCAATTCTTATAGTAGAGAAAACTTGGAAACATTGGGCTTGTCATCCAAAATCAAAAAATTACTAGCAGCGATATCCTGTCAAAGTACCAAAAAATCCCAAAAATTACAACAAGAAAAAGGGGTCAGTCTCTTCACAGAAAGGAAAAATAGACATCACTGTTGAATCCCAAAGTAGTGCTTACACACTTTGTTTTAGTGCTTCTGCACTATCTTTTAGCACATGCACAGTTTAAATAGCACTTCTGCAGTCTGTTTTAGCGCTTCTGACAAATTTTCTAGCGCATCTACCGACTGTAAACCAAAATTACCAATGTCAAAATTTACCAGTATTTTAGCGCGTCTAAAGTATGTTTTAACGCTTATACCCTATTTCCTAGCACTTTCACCATAACTTTCAGTGCTTCTACTATTTTAGCGCTTTTTCCCTCTATGTTAGCGCTTCCATAGAGCAGAAAAATAGAGAGCTTTCAGAAACATCTATTAGATTTTTTGGCACCAGAAACTTAGGTTTTTATCAGACAGAAACATTTTTACAGTCCAAATAGTGTCTTAAACTTGAAACAAATAGGTTCTTACAAGTCAAATTATTTTTAACTTAAACCTAGATCTTGTAAAATACAAAGTGTCCAATTATCAAAACAAAAATCTTGAATATTGAGTTAAGTTTCCTCATCAGGATTTTGACATCCTATCATCACAAAACAAAACACAATAATCAGATTTTTAACTTAGTCTCATCAATAGAATACATCATTCTATTCGATTTTCTTAAAATCCAATTGACACTAATCCAAACACAAAAGATAAAAGTTTTAGCAAAATGAAAAATACTTGTATGTCAATCTTGACAAGGTCACAAAGACAAAAACTTAGGGAGAAGGAATTTGAAACAACAAACATAATGGTTGAAGAAAACTCCTTTTCCCGATTTCATTAAAATGATACCAATGAGATAACCCAAGAGGATATACAAATCACCCAACAAGATCCAAATTTCCATAAATTCATGGAAAAGGTCTTGGACCAAGATATGGAAAAATACTTCTTGATGTTAGCAGAATTGGGTGCAAAACTTTCAAAATATTTTAACATCAATCGATTAAAGGAAACACCTAGAAAAACTAAAACAGAACCACACAAGACACAAGACACAGATCAAGTGGTTGCTCTAACTGCTTAAATGCAAACCTTACAACAAAAAATTCAAGATATGCAAAAGGGAACCACAAAGAGGTATTCATTACAAGAAATTTGTCCTTATCCCTTTCATCCGAGTGTAGACATGATACCCTTCCCTAGGCATTGTGAGCTCCCCAAATATGACAAGTACAATGGAAAAATGGATCCGATTGACCATGTGAGGGAGTTCAGAACAATGAGCCTCGAGTTTACACAAGAGGATACTTACCTAATGAGGTTATTTCCTAGGAGTTTAGGAGCACACTCTATGGAATGGTTCTCCAAATTACAACCGGGGATTCAATCCTTTGAAGAACTGGTCAACAAATTTATCACACAGTTCTCCTTCAACATTCAACATGATGTAACCATAAAGGATCTCTACAACATGAAACAAAAGAAGGGAGAGACATTCCTATCATTCTTACAACATTGGAAAAATTTGTTCGCTAGATATACTCGATCTATACCTGAAGAGGAAATGATTGAATTATTTATCGACAACTTAAATGATGACATGAGTTATAGACTGGAACTGCAATGTCCACCGACATTTGAAAAGGTGATTGAGAATGGGCTTAAAATTTAAGAAGCCTTAGTCAAAAGAGGAGTGATTAAACATTACAATGATACATCAAACAACGTAAATTCCTTAAATCACTATGGAAACAATGATAAGCCTAAATTTTGGCAGAAAAATAAAACTACTAGAAACAATGATGCTACAACTAACACACAAAATACAAAACTAGTATTCAATTTGACAGCAACAACTGTGAAAACAAATCAGAATGAAAACCAGAACAATCAAGGTACCACTCAAAACAATAACCCAAATAATGGAGAATCTCGGCCACCACCATATCAAAGACAATCCAATCGATGGAGATTTACACCATTAGGACAAACTTTGGAATCAACAATGAGAGAGCTTATTGCAAATAGACTTATTACTCTACTAGAAGCATGAAATTGGGAGCCGAAAGTGAAACCATCTTGGTGGAACGATGTTGACTATTGCAACTTTCATAAAAATAAAGGACATAAAACAAATGATTGTATGTAATTAAAACACCTGATACAAGACTTGATTGAAGCAAAGAAGGTGTTTGTCGAAGGACATCAAACAAACAATGATCACAGTGCGTTTACAAATCCTTTACCCAACTACGAAAAATGAGAATCTTCTTCAAACAATAAAGGAAAAAGTGTAAACTATATCTACGACACCACCATTCTTTGCATTTTTGAGGCTGAGAAAAATAATGTCATTGATAATCAAATAGATACCATAAGCATCAATGACACTGTATCCCTGAATGTGATTCCAAACATAAATAAATCTGACAACCAAATCAACGTCATAAAAGTTAGGGAAACACAAGACTATCAACTAGTCAATGCAACAACCAAGGGGCAGTCCAAAGTGATACTAAAAGGAGTTTCACCTAAAATCACTACTCCCCCATCACATCAATACAACATTGTGGATCAACTACAAAAGATACCCGCACAAATATCCATACTAGAACTTCTTAAAATTTCACCATCACATAAAGAGGTTCTGGAACAGGCTCTGGTAGCCACTACGGTATCCAATAATTTAGATGTTTGTCAATTTCAAGCTATGGTGAGACATCTGACCACACCTCATTGTTTTTCATTCTCTGAACAAGATGATGTGTCACTAAATCACCCACATAATGTGGCCTTACATATAGAGGTTCTAATCCATAAACACCATGTCAAGCGTGTCTTAATAGATGGCGGAGCTAGATTAAATATTTGTACTTTAAAACTAATTTGTGCACTAGGCTATTCTGAAAATTTCATTGATTCCAGAAGAAAGATAACAATAAAATCATATGATGAAGAGGAAAGGTCTTCCAATGGGCTTGATTGTACTACCAATTCAAGTGGGACCGATTGTCAAAAATATTGTTTGCCAAGTGTTAGACAAGGAGCTAACATATAACATACTCTTGGGACATCCATGGATCTAGGAATTTCAAGTGGTACCTTCGACATATCATCAATGTTTGAAATTTCCTATCAATGGACAAGAGGTCACAATTTCAGCTGACAACAATAATCCTCAGACTTGTAACATGATTAAGGAAAATCAAGACACTCTTATACCCCACAATAGAGAAGCTAGCACATCTGCTTCATCCAGTGGTGAAAAGAAACTCAATTTTATATCCAAATGGATTGAGAACAAGGACTAGGAAAAGGAAACAACTATTGCTAACTCAACTATATCAAATAATGAAGGACCCCTGAACACTCTGTCACAACAATTTATAGATAAGATCCAGTTAAAAGACAAAGGCTTGGGAGAATATTCCCTTGAGCAATCTTTGTGTCTTTCACAATTGCTACCATCCCCAAAATCATATGGACAACCCAAAACAAATACACAACAATCATCACAACCTATCATGGTTCTGGACGAAATTTTTGTAAAAGCAGGTACCCTAGAAGATGAATTAGAAGACAAAGCCATTCTCAATTGGCTATATAAAGACGAAGAAGCCTCAACATCAGCAAATATCAACATAAGAATAGATCAGTATGGAAAAGGAAAGGCTATCTTAGAGAAAATGGGCTATGAAGGGAAAAAACCAATTGGTGAGAGAAAAGATGGTATTATAGAACCTATTCAACCTCTAACACTTCAGCCTAAAGAAAAAACAGGATTAGGCTATACAGGGGAATTAAAAGAAGTAACTCAAAAAGTGGTAGAAAGGATTCTACAAATGAGGGACGACTCTAAAACAAATTCAAATGAGTATGAATGGGATCATTTATCTTCTACATCATACACTGACAAACAAATTGATGTCATCAAAACATATACACCCGTACGAGAGGAGGGACAAAGTTTAGGAACAAGACCACTTGTATTGGGATCACCAAATATCGATGACTCGAGTAATGATGAACATGCATCAAGTGAGCTAGACAACTCGGAGGAGGGTAATATCATTGACCTCGACCTTCCCACTGACAACTTTGACCACCTGGCTATCAGAACACTTACAACCATTGACCTTACTCAACCTGATGACTTATTACCCTTGATACATCCCAAACTTATTGATTGGGAACCAACCGAACCTATTAATATACCAGTATTTTTAAATGATGATGCCATTGTAAATTTCCTTTGTAGTGACAAACTTGATACAAGTTCTACCCATAACACTCATAACGACACTTCAAATCAAGAGGGCTCCAAATATTCCAGTTGCAAAAATGACAACAGGAAAAAAGGATCTAATGGTGAAAACCTTTCTGAGGCACCATTAGATTTTGAAATAGAAAAAATAAAGAATGTATCTAACAGTGAAAACCTTTCTAAGGCACTGAAAGATGGGAGATTTGACACCCTTCTAGAGCATTACCATGACATATCATTAGTTCTAGTGGAACCGACACAATCCATAAAACTTGGAACAACTGAAAAGGAAAAGATTCTACATCTGGCAGCGTCTCTGACAGAACAAGAGAAGCCCGCATTCACCAAATTCTTTGAAGAGTGGCATATCAATTTTTTTTGGTCTTATCCTGACATGCCAGGATTAGATCCAAGTCTCTTGATGCATCACTTGTCTCTACCAACCAGAATCAAACCAATCAAGCAAAAATTGAGAAAAATGCATCCTCACATTGCCCTGATGGTAAAGTTGAGTTGAAGAAGTTGTTGGATGCAGGATTTATCAGGTCTATCAATTATGCAGAGTGGATTTCAAATATTGTGCATGTATCTAAACTGGATAACAACATTAGAATATGCATAGATTTCAAAGATCTAAATAAGGCATGCCCAAAGGATGATTTTCCTTTACCAAGTATTGACATCATTGTCAATTTAACCGTAGGACATGCCATGTTGTCATTAATGGATGGCTTCTCAAGGTACAACCAAATAAAGATATCACCTGAAGATCAAGAAAATATAGCATTCACTTGTCTTTGGGGTACATTCTGTTGGAATTTCATGCCTTTTGGGTTGAAAAATACAGTTGCAACATATCAACGGGAAATGACCACTATTTTTCATGACATGATGCATACTTTCGTGGAAGATTATGTGGATGACATCTTAGCAAAATCATACACCAGAGAAGGAAATTTGGAGATCCTCGGAAAAATATTTACTAGACTAGAAAAGTTCAATGTCAGATTGAACCCAAAGAAATGTGTGTTCGAGGTAACATTAGCAAAACTCCTTGGACACATAGTGTCAGAAAAAGGTATCGAAGTGGGTCCGGCTAAGGTCAAAGCAATAATGGAGATGACACCGCCTAAAAATATCAGTCAATTACAGTCTCTACAAGGTAGGCTACAATCCATCAGGAGATTTATCTCCCAATTTGAGGACAAAAGCCACCCATTCAATCATCTACTTCATAAGAATGTCTCATTCAAGTGGGTTCATGAATGTGAAACAAATTTTAACCAGATAAAGCAATATTTGATGTTGCCTCCAATACTCATGCCACCTGCAACAGAGAGACCTTTGTTACTATATATCGCAGCAACTGAAATTTCTTTAGGAGCTCTATTGGCACAAAAAGATTTTGAAGGAAAGGAACAAGCTATTTACTATATTAGTAGGACTCTCAATGGATATGAAATAAATTACACATTCATAGAAAAGCTTGTTTGGCAATGGTATTTTCCATCCAACAGTTGCAACACTACATGTTGACTCATACAGTCAAACTCATAGCTAAAATAGACCCATTAAAATATCTACTCAGCAAAGCGGCTTTTATAGGGAGACTAGAAAAATGGGTCATGATCTTAAGTGAGTTTGATATCCAGTATGTAGATTGGAAAGCCATCAAAGGATAGGTGATAGCGGATCAATTAGCTGAAGCTCCGTTACAGGATAATCATCCAATGAACATTGAATTTTTGGATGCAAACATTTTGAATATTACCACACAACAATGGAGACTTTATTTTGATGGATCATACACACAAAGGGGGTCTGGTACGAGAATTCTATTTGTTACACCTCAAGGACACACCATCCCAAGGTCCTACAAACTAATGTTTCCATGTACCAATAATGTGGCTAAGTATGAAGCATTGATTATCGACATCAAAGTGGAAATTGAATGGAAAATCACAAAAATACAAGTGTATGGGGACTCACAGCTTGTCATCTATCAAGTAAATGACAAGTATTAGACAAAGGATGAAAAGCTCATGCCATATAAGAAAATGATAAATGATCTCAAAAATTATTTCATGGATATCAAGTTTGAATAGATTCCAAGGGCAAGGAACAAAGCAATAGATGCTATGGTGACAATTGCTTCCATCTTGCAATTACCAGAAAAGCAAGGTCATTATGAGTTTATGGTAGAACAAGTATCTAACCCTGCCTACAATAATCTTGAATCCCAAACCATATGCGAAATAGCTAACATTCAAAACTCACTATATGGAGAGATCTATACTTACCTTAAGGATAATATCCTTCCCCCTGACCTTTCTAGAAGCCAAAAGCATAACTTCATCCACCAATCTGCTCGACATACATTGATAGATGACATACTTTACTGTTGAGGTCTAGATGGTACTCTTCTTCGGTGTCTAGAACACAACGAATCTGAATTAGCCTTACGTGAGGTTCATGAAGGTATTTGTGGAACTCATTCAAGTGGACCAACCCTAGCAAAGAAACTCCTTTGTTTGGGGTATTACTGGTCGAACATGGAAAAGGAGTCTTATCAATTTGCTAAGAAATGTCAGAAATATCAGATCTGTGGTAATCTAATCCATGCACCAACACAATAATTGCATCCATTCACATCAACATGACCCTTTTGTCAGTGGGGATAGGACCTGGTAGGAAAGATAAACCCATATTCATCCAATGGACACAAGTTCATAATCACAGCAACATAATACTTTACAAAATGGATAGAAGTGGTTCCTTTAACAACAATCACTGGAAAGCAGATCTCATATTTCATACTAAACTACATAATTTGTTGGTATGGCATACCTCAGTCCATTGTTACAGACAATGGAAGACCATTTAAGAACCAGGACGTCCAGGAATTGTGTGAAAATTTTCATATCCAACATCGTTTCTCAACACCATATTATCCTCAGGGAAATGGCCAAGTAGAGGCCTCAAACAAGAAAATTATGAAAATACTAAAGAAAATGGTTAATAATGTTGGACATGATTGGCATGTTCAGCTAAATCCTTCATTATGGGCCTACATAACCAACATCAAAACACCAATATGAGCTACACCATATGCCTTGGTATATGGATCAGAGGCCATCCTACCTATTGAGGCATAAATACCATCACTCTGTGTCTCACTGAAGGGTATCATTACAGATGAGGATTATAGAATCTCTAGACTACAAGAACTGGAATTATTGGATGAACACGTCAACAAGTTGTCAATCATTTGAAAGCATACCAATAGAGAATGTCTAGGAGCTACAATCATAGGGTAAAACCTAGAGTCTTTTAGGATGGTGACTTGGTCCTAAAGGAAAACCCTAGAAATCAGTAGGACAGAGAAAAGAAAGGGAAGTTTGAACCTAATTGGCTAGGTCCCTTTGTCATCATATTAGTAAATGGATCAAGAGCATATCAATTGTCTACACCTGAAGGGGATTTGTTCAATGAACCTATCAATAGTATCCATCTCAGAAAGTTCTACACCTAAGTCACCTAGTGCACAGATTAGTTTCTGAAAAGGGTTACCTTGATGAAAACCTGGAAAATAGGCGTCTTGGTAACAGAATTTTTTTTTTTAAATGGAAAAATACAAAAAAATAAAAAGAACGAAAAAAGTGCATTAAAAACATGTAGTGAAAACCTGGAAACAGGCACTATTTGTGATTTAACCAGCTTTTCCATCTATTGGATGCATGTCATGGTCGTTATTTTCACCATCATTTTACATCCATTATCATATCATTATGAGTGGTCATGTCTTACCCTAGCTTGGGGGCAACATCTCAACCTCACTAGGGGCAATAAATCTTGAGCCTAACCAAATGGACAAACAGCAGGAAGACAAATGCAACAAAAACAATGATCGAAACACAACCCAACATGAAACATCAATCACCATCAGGAACACATTGGACATCCATATCACAACAGAAAATAAAAAAACAGGTCAAAAAGTCAGTTTCAAAAAATCCAAAAACATGAGTTTGTGTCAGTCGAACTACGTGGTCTCTACGTATATAACGTAGGCAAGGCTAATCTTTGATCAGCCCCTGAGGCCCCTAGGATAGGTCTTTGGTCAAAAATCTCGAAAATCACAAAAACATCATAAAATCAAGATGGACAATCTAATCTAAATAATGGTAGAAATACTTTAAGCAAAGGTTGGATATGTTGTACTTTGATAATTACTATCATTTCTTTGGAGCAATTCAATGATGTATTGAACTAGAGAAGCGAGGAAGAAGAATGGTATTTTTCTTTATCTCTTGTTTGTGAATTAATCATAATTATTTTGTGAATTGTCGCAGGAAGTGCTCTACAAAGTATCATGGATGACATTCCAATTCACATAGGAAAGTGGTTAATTTGTATCTGTTTATGCAAGAAATGTTCAGGTCATCTCAGTTTAATTATACCTATATGCTTGTGTTCACTTGCAATATCAAAAATCATGGAAGTAGTACTTAGGTCATCATTGGTCTACATTATACCATTGATTCTTGTACTCACTTTCAACATTTTAAAAGCTTTATGATGATACAAAGCAAAAGTATTGTTAGAATGCCAATATTTGCATGTAGATTTGCATGGTAAAATTATATTGCATTCATAATAGTTTTATATCTATAGAGTGTTTTTTACAAAAGCTCATGAAGGATTCAAATTAATGATTATCTATCATAATAGATTGAGTATACTTGACATTTTAAAAAACATCATCATTATCATGTAGTTGCATCATCATTTTCATGGCATACATTAGGAAGCGTTTAATTATCATTTCATCATTCATGCATATGATCAAATAATTTGCATTGATGATATCATATTTCTCATATTACATATCATAAGATTGCATAAGAAAATCTCAAAAAAAAAAATCTATATAGTTTCATATCATCATCCATTTGTCATATCACATACCATAATCCATTTAACATAACATATATCATACATCATTTTTATCTACTTAATTCATAATGTCATTACATTTCCATATCACATATCATATATCATGCACCATTTTCATCCACTTATTACATCATATAAGTGCATTTCCATTTACATATATATTCAATATACCATTAACGTACACCATTTTCATCCACTTATTGCATAATACATTTACATTTATACAAAAATAAAACACACACATCCCATTTACATCACATATCATAAATCATTTTGAATCATTACATCCACATCATTGTATATAAGTACATTGTCATATAAAATTATCCATACATCATACATCATAAATCTATACATCATCATTATGCACATCATAAATAGAACATCATGTATCATAGCATATCATCATGATTATAAACTGCATCAATAACATCATCATATAACGATTATCACATGGCATATAGAACATAGGAAAGTAAATGCATCCATCATAGAATCATATAGAACACATGATAGATCAATAAAATCCGTTGCATATCATATAGATCTCAAAATCATAAATGTCAAGTATACAGTGATGTCTGAAATGAAGAGAGATATATCATCAAAAAAATGGTTGTAATCAAAATGTACATCATCAACTCAAAATACAATGGAGAAATCACATCACGAAGACTATGTAGTGCTAGCTCCTAATGGTGCAGGCATCTCTAGGCCAGTACCTCCTCCACCACCAGAAGTACCCAGATCTCTCGGGTCTCTGTGAAGAGGCTAAGTCACACCCGCACTGATAGTCTGGGAACAAGTCCTACTTGATCAAGACTGCATGTAGCTAACTCGCTGCTCGGAGGGAACTGCATCATGATATTTCCCTCTATAGTACTTTACCTCTCGACCAACACGGACAACCTCTTCCATGTAATGTGCTAAAGTGGTACCATCTACTAATCTCTGCACTCTCTCAGCCTAACCCTGAGCTTGCTTTGCAGCCCATCTGGTAGTGTCCCTCTCGGTTTTCAATACTGTGATTTGTGCCTGAGCTGCAACCAACTGAGCCTGTACTGATACTAGAGCCTGTGCATGGGCTTGAGCCTAAGCCTACATCAGTGTCTAGGTCTGAACAAACAAACCCTGGGCCTAGGTTAGCTGACCCTGCAATGTCTAGACCTATACCTACAAACTCGCTATTTGGGTCTATTGTTGCTACACATGCTACTCTAAGGGGTCTATAACTACTCATCTCTTGCGAGGCATCGAATACTCCTCCAAGGTTGGACCTGACCCACCTGCACCCGATCCGCCTGGACTATCCCCACTGCTATCATCACTATTGCTCTCCTCATCTCCACTATCACCACTGCCATCACTCTCATCACTGCTACTCTCCACCTCCTCTACCTCCACATCCTCCTCACCACCAACATCCTCCTCACCACCAACATCTTCCTCACCACCAATCTCCTCTCTCCTCTGTCGGCGTCGATGTGCAAAAACAATCTCCTCCCTGATAGCTAATGGTGTTGGCTCATCAGGAATAGTAATGCGTGGAAATGGATGTAATACAAGAATCTCTACATAATTTTTTGTCACTGGTGGCTCCATAATATTTGGTCGGATCTCCCACACGAGGTTGTAAATCCTGGAACTCCTACACTGCCACATCATATGACAACCCAGGCCCCCAATCTGTAGAATAAAACTATCGCCAAGCATACTAGGAAACACCCTGAACAATGTCGTACTGACAAAGCACTCGTCTCAATAGAAATCTCTCCAACACCCACCATGTATGCTCAATCAAAATAAAAGACTGACATAAGAATGGAAATTGCACATCATAATCGTCCTAGTTCTCACAATCCAAATAGGGATGCCAGGTAATAGTCTCCATATCACCTAGCACTCGCCTCCAATGATCTAACTTACCTAGTCTGGGCTGGGTAAGTCGACCTGCATATATGTGTACATAGGGTCGCCCAACAGGACGCTGCCTCCCCGATACTGGCTGCGTGACAACAATAAGCTCCCACGCACACACCTGAAGTAAAGTAACTCTAGTCGATAAACTCTGACCTCCAAGGTAGACCACTAAATGCAAATCATGATAAAGGTGGGAAAGCATGCACATTCCCCAAGCATATCTAGTCTCGTGCATGACCATACTCTCAAGCACACGGCCCTAACCAATAGAGAATCCCTTTGACCTATGATCAAGACAAAGGAATCCTCTGATGAATCCAACAAGTACTGTCAGCAAAGTGGCGTATGCATCAACCATCTCATGCCACGAAATCCACATACCAACAATCCTAGCATCCTGAAACACCCTCCGAAGAGCCTCAATACCACCATGCTTTGATGAATCATATACAACAATATCCCCCACAATTGGTATCCACAGAATCCTCCAGACATCCTCTGGGGTGATTGTGATCTCACTAGTAGCTAAGTGGAAGGTGTTATGCTCGTTGTGCCACCTGTCCGCTAACGCTCTCAAGATACCCCAATTAATCCTAATTTGGGGCATGTCTAGTAAAGAGGACAATCCACAATGTGCAATGATAGTTGTCTCAGGCTGGGCCAGCTGTCGTATCAACTCAAATGTTTAAGGAAATCGCTCTATAGTCTGAAGGTTTTCCAACACCTCCTATCATCATGAAATATTCAAAGTCAATACTCTTTTGTCAAAATCATCAAAACATCAATTATCCTATCAAACCTAATTAGCTCTTGGTGATACTTTTGATTAAATCTCATGAGCAAACATCATTAAACCTCACCTATCATGAGGTCAATCATCAAACATCATTGAACCTCACCTATCATGGCATCAATACATCAAATCAACCTCGCCTATCATGAGGTCAATCAATCAACTTATAATTATTCCTCGCCTATCATGAGGATAATTATTATCAAATCAATCATCAGACCTCACCTATCATGAGGTTGAACATCATCTACTTGACCAAGATCATCAATCATATCAAACCAAAGGCTGACACGATCGAAAATCAACAAAATCAAGGACAAATTTGACAAATTTTATCAATCTGACTTAGAAGCGCTAAAACATCAAAAGCACCATTTCATCAGGCATAAGCGCCATAATAGACGGTCAGAACGCCACTTCATTAGAAGTGCTATTTAATTATGGCAAAGTGCTAATCTTTCGATTCAACGCACTAAACAAGTAAAAGAGCTAAAATAGAAGGTAAAAGCGCTAAACTTTTTATCCTAAGCGCTAATCTACTGAAAGCGCTAAAACATAAAGTCAAAGTGCTAAACTATCTATCCTAGGCACCACAACATTGGAAGCGCTAAAAGTTGACCTAGGTGCTAAAACATTGGAAGCACTAGAACATAATGCCGAAGTGCTACATCGGCGTGTAGAAGCACTAAAAGAAATTGAAATTTTAAAATACGAAAATTGCACGAAAAATGAAAAATGCACGTACAACGAGGGGGTTAACGGATATGTACCAGAGGTCCATAGACGACCGGACGGTGGTGACGTCGCACACACTCGAACTGGTGAGTATGGTAGGGAATCGACATCCTGCTCCAAATTGCTCTCTCTCAAAATTTTCAAAACTCAAATGCACAAATGAGTTTGAAAATGACCTTTTTGACCTTTTAAAGGTTATTAAAAGTGGGATTTTTATGGGATTTTTTTTTTTTAAGAGAGATTAATTCAAATTTATCCAGGGGCAATATTCTACATTATATATCGAGAGATAAATTATTTCACCATCAAATCTTCGTCGAATCATCACCAAATCATCATAAAATCATAATAAAATTGAAAAATTATAAAAATTCAAAAAAATCAAAAATTTGTTAATTTATCTCTCGAAGGGGCATATATTCATCATCACTTGAAAATTAATGTCTAGGGCAAGCCTGGGGCATTTTGAAAAAAAATTGTCGATACTAGCAGCAACAACAAAAATTTCTTTGAAGCAATGTGTAAACACATCACTTCAAAGAGGGGCAAAATGTATACACCTAAAAATGGTCTGGAGAATATAATTAATTAAATATGATTTATTTGATTAATTAACCTTTATTTCATCTACTATTAAATAAATAGAAATATTTATTTATATAGTTCATCTTAAATTCTTCAATCTTTATTCTATTATTTTCATCTTAATTAAATAAACAAATTTCACTTTGTTTTATTTAATTATCATAATTAGATTCCTCTACTATTAAATATTTATAGTTCATTCTCCTATTCTTCAATTTTAATTAAATATACAACTTCAATAGTTTGTGTTATTTAATTATCACATTATTCAATCTTAATTAATTAAACAAGGTTAAATACTTTGTTGTTTAATTATCATATCCCTTCTATATTTATTTAATAAACAAATTCTATAGTTTGTTTTATTAAATTATTTATTCCCTTTTACTAATTTGATTAAATCATAAATTATTCAAATAAAGGCATAAAGGCAAATTTCCTCTATTCACTCACCTACCAAATTAGTCATTCAAATATCCAATTTAATTCAACTAGCATTCATGGGAAAGCTTTGGAGACAAATTGGAATCAATCTCTCAATCTCATTCCTCTTATTCTTCCTATCATCTGGCTTGATGTTTTCATGGGGAGAAACCATTCCCATAATTAGCTCAAGCTTCTCAATCTCTCACCATTCAATTCTTCAAATTGAATCCAATCCTTTGTTGTGTTGCCGTAAATCTATATATACAACCTTTCTTCACAAGAAATGTATCCCTCATCTTTGTGCAAACTTACTCTGCAGGAATAGCATCTTAGCAATCAAGCAATCATAGCAATAACATCTTAGCATCATAGCAATCATAGCATCTATAGAATCAATATCATGACTACATCATAGTTTTACTGTAGCTTCCATCCATCAGGTTTCATGTCAGCATAGATTACAATAGCATCAATATCATTTAGAAATCACCATATAGAAGTAGATCATTGCATTTAGCATCACTCCATTCTCTAGATTGGCATTTTAATAGTCACAATGCTTACCAAATCTGAGAGCCCTCTATGATTTGATAAATATTTGGAGATAGGAAACAATGAGATGCTTTCAAGTTTTATATGCTTTAAATTAGTTAATTTTTGTTAAATCTTGATATAATGTTTCATTAAGAAGTGGTTTTAGTTGTTTTACTCATTACTTATTCCACACTTACAAGAGTCATGAAGAGTCCTTATGATGAAACAACTACGAGCACTTCAACCATCCATATCATGAAACGTCATCCTTGCATCTTTCCACCCATTAATTGGGATCAACAAGAAGAGAAACATCTTTACAAAGGAAAAAAACATGTCATTAAAGCAAATGAATCAAAAAATCAAAAATGGATACATAAAATTAAAATGGATCCCAAAGAAAAATGCAACAAATAATCCATATCAAACTCCATTAATTAAAGAAACTATGGGCCAAAATAAAAAAGGGAATTTCATCCATCAAAAATGTCCATTAATGCAAAAAAGGCTTCAAGATCAACATAAAAAGTATATGAAGAAGTTGGTCCTAATTCCACTTGGAATTCCATATCCACATTTCATTGCTCATCATCCCAAGTTTAGAAAATCAAAGATCCATTATCCAGACTATTGATTGATCCATCTTCATCCCCATGCCCCTCATCGAAATCCTCCATCCATCTTAAAACAAATAATATCCAAATCTCGCATTACCCGTGTCTTGGAAACAACTCTTTATCATAAGAACTCTAAGGGCATTCTATCATGATGTGCACATCTAGATAAGGTTAACTCTGGTATCAACGAAGACAAGAACATTCAAGGGTTATATTCAAGTGGCAGTATCTTCACAAAGAAGCTCTTATAGGTAGGATACTATTGGCATATATTGACACTAGCATCTACATCAACACCATTAGGTGGTTCGACATAATAATCCAATGAATCCTAAAAATCATTAATTTAAGTAAAAAAAAAAAAATGTGAAAACACTAAAGAGAAAAATTGTCATCTAGTGAAAACTACTTTGGTAGCACTTTAGGAAAGTACCATCATGAAAACTTGGAAAAAATGTGTCATGTGTAGAATTGAGCATCTACATGCACCATTCCAAGTGGAAGCATCTCATCTCACCATAATAAATCCAACATCTCATCTCACCATAATAAATCCAACATCTCATCTCACCATAATAAGTCCAACATCTTATCCTCCATAATAAATCCACCATCCATCCAATCCATTTACATCTAATCTTAAAAACTATCTTGATCTTGACAAAGATTAGGGGTATACTTCAAACTTCCTTTTGGAAAAATCTTGACATGCTCATTATCATTGATCCTATCTTATCCCATGCAGTACCATATCCAAACATCTAGTATTATCCTAATGATCATCCTCTATCCAAACATGTTATCTTATTGCAAGATAATTCTTGGCATCCTTTGCATATCTATCAATCCATCATCATGATCCATGCATCCACTCATAGCATTCCATACATTTTTACACACTAGGGGAATGCACATATGTCTTGCTCTAGAATAAATCTTGATCCACGTCTTATAGCTCACATCATGATCAAGGTAACAGTTGACAAACTCAAAAACATCCAAATATGTTACAAAATAACAAAAAATGTCCAGATATATATTTTTTGAAACGTCCAGATATTATTGGAATCCCAAAAACATTAATTTTTTTTTAAAATACCAAAAAAAACCTCAAAAAATGTCAAAAGAATGAAAAAAGCCTCAAAACATTTCAAAAAGTCAAAAAAAATTGGAAAAATTCCAAAAAATAAAATTCATCATCCCATCTCATCCATCACAATAAATTTTTATCCATAATAAATCTATCATCACCTTCACCTTTGACAAAAAAATAGAAGCGAGTACAATAATTGTCGAAACACAAATTTTCCTACAAATTTATAAGTCTTGATCATTTTCAAACACATCAATTAACCTTAATATCAACATCCTAAAACATTTAGATATCAACATCCAATGAATGTCTTAACAAATAGATCTTTCCTACAATAGACACCATTTCAGATATCAACTAAAAATAACTCTTTGGCAAGAGATATGATGGCATTGATATTTTGATTTTTGATTTTTTCTTTTGGTTTTATCTTTTTGTCTCATTTACGTTGCTCACTCAAAACTACCTTGATCTTCAATATCTTGGTATGTCTAGAGGGATACGTAATGGGGCATTATCATTGCTTTCATCTGTTGTTCTTGTTGGACGTTCTTGTAATATGACCTTGGCGAATACTTACCTTGTGTGTGTAGGGATAGTCTCGAATGAAACAATGACTAGTGCATATTAGGTTCTTTATACCTTTTTTGTATTGGTCTCCTTACTTCAATGGCTCCATTCTCTCACATGATCAAACAAGGTTTTCGTATGTCAAGTATGAATAAGGATACTCCTATTTTTTGTAGAGTTAAAGTCCATGCAATAGATACAACGTCACCGTGGTTCTTCATACCTTGGTGCATCGTGTCTACTTGCTATATCAAAATAAGGATTGATTTACATTTGTTAGAATAATCTAAAATTCAAAAGTAAAATAATTTATCCTATCTCGTCACCTATTCAATAAAATCTCAAAATAATCATAAATTTATTTGTATCCTAATCAACATCATCATCCTATTCTATTCTAGCCCATTCTTGTACTTCTATCATACTAACATTTATATCCAAATATCATGGAATACAACAAAAAATATATGCATTCACCCTACATCCACAAACCTTCAATAGCATCTCATATCATCCATCTTGCATAATCATCATATGTCATATGAAAATACAAAAAAAAATCATGACCATATCGACATCCATATCATACATCTTGCATTCACAAATCATTAGCAACACACATATCAAATCATAAGTGTAATAAATAGGTATCCATCATCACATCATGGAAACATGAAACATCTCATAATATGTGCATCCATACATACATATGCATCCATAATCATACATCATATACCATAAAAGATCAATGCATAAAATAACACCATAACATAGCCACATTAAAATCATCTCATCTCATATATCATCAAAAAATGAATGTCATGATGCATCGAATGTGTGACATACATAAAAATATATAGGAGGTTATCCATAGCCGATGAATGTTTATACATATAAAAGTTTGTGTATATAAAAATATAGATACAACATATCTATGTGAAACCCAGTCTACCCTGAGCTCCCTTGATCCTCTCAATTGAGACTTGAGGCTGTGCAAGTGGTGGGCCCCTCAGTGAATGCATTTGGTGACCCTGTCCCTCTGAATGTACCTGTGAAGGTTTACCAACTAACCCACCATCTAATCTACTCAAACCTGTAACACTCCTCTGAGAAAACCTAGGTTGGCGTCTCTAAGAAGGCACTACCATATTATATAGTGTCCTGTAATTACTAGCCTCAACCTATATAGCCCTAATTTTTTGAGTATAATGTGTCAAGGGGATAGTCTATCCTTGAGCTTGTGCAGTGGCCTCTAGCTATTATCTAGGGGCCCTCTCTTGATCATGCTCTTTTATGACCTGTGCAAGTTGGATATCCAACTATTGTCTATGTGTAATCTTTGCATCTCACTGAGTCCTAGCTTGGTCTCTCTCAGTCAGGCTTTGATCCCTCTTTGTTGTCTATTAAGTAAGTTGAGTGGTGATATCATCTCTCTCCTATTTGAAACCATTGTGCTCTCAGTAGGCTCGATCTCGCTCCTGGAGAGCTATGTAAAGTCTCTGATTGTTTGGACCCCTATCTTCAAGACCCCCTGCTATAGTTGTTATTTGAACTGGTGGACCCTATCTAGGATGTGGTATCTTTCCTTGTCTTTATACCCTATCCTCTATGATAGGAACATCAACCTCTACTCTATATCTCTATCTACGATGTCTGTCAGACTCCTCTCTATGTCATCGACCACCAACAACACCCCCAACTAGATTTATGAATCTCAATTGTCTGTGTGTAGCAAACCATGCATCATAAGTTGGGGTAGTCCCAAGATCAGTCATATCATTTGCATATACCCATGGTAGTAGGGCTAAGTGATTGAAATTTGCAATAGTTGTTTGCACTAAAGGCATTTGTCCCCAATCTATCATCTCCCTAACTATCCACATGAACACAACATGATAATCATCCATCGGAGCACCCTGCTCCTCAAACTGTCACCTAACCCTGCTAGGTAAGTACCTCTCCAAAATATGTGATGTACAACCTATTAGTCATCGAGTCTTCCTATAGTATGGGAGGTGCCTAGCGTCATCCTCCCAAGCCTCCATCTAGATCCATGGTCTCCAAGTAAAATTTTTCATATCATCGATAATACACCTCTAGTGGTCTAACTCACCCATATGATGTTGAGTTAGCATGGACTCATACCTATAGACCATGGGATAATTGTCTTATCATCGTAGATCTCCAATTGACCTCAAAACTACAATGTGATCCCAGACATAGATATCCAGCAGTGTAACCCCCGTAAACAAGCTAGTAGCTCCTCTATATACAACCTGATGCATATCATGGTATAAGTGTGCCAAAAATCAAGTTCCCCTAGAAAAAATGCATCCATCCTCCAAGATCCTCTTAAGGACCCTCCCCCATCCAGGGTTGAATCATCGAGATCATCGATCTGGCATGTGTGGTCCACAAATGAGTCCTACAACCACTATGGTCATATCATTGATGATGTCAACGTATTCTTGAAGGTCAACATCCTCTAGCTCTATCTCACAATCCATTAAAACTTGCTTCAAATCCTTGAAGCCTTGGTATACATCATATATGACTCACTCACCATGAATCAAAACCATTAGGATCCACTAGATGTCCTCAAGGATGATAGTGGCCTCTCCAATTAGAAGATGGAAGAACAATGTCTCTGACCTCCATATCTCTACCACCACAATCATGAGTGTCAGGTGCACCTGAATCTATGGCATGTATGCTACATAGTATAGCCCAATTTCATGAATAAACTCAATCTCCATAGCTAAAAAAATGGTCATCTTCTCAAGAACCTGTGGCATCTACTCTCATGAAATGAGAGGGTCTAGGACAACCCGCAAGCATAATGCTCACGATGTCACTTTTTTCTCAAAATTTGTAAGACAATCTAAGTCTAAATGCCTAAAGAAAAAAAACAATCCTTTTAACAAAGGCATCACATAGTGCTAGTCAAAGGCATCACACTTTTTCAAAGGCGTCACACTATTCCTAAAACAAAAGTAAAAACAAAGGAATCACACTTTTACAAAGGTGTCACACATGGATAATCATAAGTGTTGCTTTTCAACAAAAACATCACATTTTTTTTAAAACTTAGCGCATTTTTCATAACCCGACACTTTTAATAAAAATCGCATGGAAATTGGGCTACAAAAGTGCATTGTTGGGTTATATAAGCATCACATAAACCGTTATGCCTTTGTTTTCCTATGCTCTAGCCTACTTTTAGCTATCTCAAAAAGTGTGCAAGAAAAAAATAACTTTGTACATACCAGGCACTAGGGTTGACTAGCCTTTGGAACTGACAGACTACATCTACACGGTGTGATGCTCGTACAACAGACACCATCCTGAACTACTCTCGCAAAGGGGTATGAAGGAGTATAAAGGATCATAGCTCAAATCTCTCAAAGAAAAGTATGCAAATGAGGATGAAATTCACCCAAATGCATGTATATGCCTAGAAAACCCTAGAGTTTCACTCTGCAACTCATTTTTCAACCTTGGCTATCCATTCTGATAACTTACTAGGACTTTTTTGTCCTATTTTCAATAGGCCTAGTCTCGTCATCTTATTGTGATCTTGACTCAAAAATTAATTTTTATGGTTAATATCTTGAGGGAGTGTCCCACCATCATTCCTTCATCCGCTAGGGCATAGTGGGGCATTAGGTAAAATCAAGGAATTTATAAAAAAAATTGAGTAGCATGAGGTCTTTGAAATAATGCAATAGGTACATTGCTTCAAAGAGGAGAATAATGTAGACACCTAAACTTGTCCTAAGATAATCACACATCTTGATTTCACTTATAACATCATTTTCCTCATTATCACCTATTTCCTCCATTTAATTAAATAATTCTCAATTATTTGATTAAATTCACTTTATTCCTCTATTAATTGAATAATTAAGGTTATTTGATTAATTCATCATTTTCATGCTAATTTTCTCACTTGATTAAATAATTCTCAATTATTTAGTTAAAAATCTCAATTCCTCTCATCCTCACAATTAAATATTTTTCGTAATTATTTAATTGGCTAATTTTCCACCAACCCTACAACTTGCACAAAGAATATTCTTTAAAAAAAAAGATATTTTCCCCATTCAAGTACAAATTCTTCCCTCTAATTTAAAATATCCTCAATCTCTTTTCCATTAATATAGGGATATTTTGGGCTCTCATGAATCCTCAACCATTGATCTCCTTTATCCTTCCTCATCTCCTTCATTTCCTCTCATCCATTGATCTCCATTTTCAATCTCCACTATTGGTCAGAATCCTCAAAATCTATAAAACAAGCCCTTTCAAACATGAAATCATTCACAATCCTCATAATCATAGGAACTCTCTAGAATTCTTGAGCCAATCTTGAGCATTTTAGAACACCTATTTTTGTGAATCACACCTCGCATCAAGATTTTGCAATCATGGATTATGCACAATTTGAGCAATCCACATGACAAATTTTGCATCAATCCATAATGGGATTGAAGGTTTGAACTTTCTAATTGGTTTAATTGCTTTGAATTTATGTAACTCATTTATTTAGATTAAATCATTTGAATCTTTTGCAAGTTAATTTCATTGAGTATGGGTTTTATGATCCTAATCTTGTGAGTTCTTAGTGTTTTTAGACTCTAATTACTTCAATTATGCTTTCATTTAAACTTTTGTATTTCTCCTACCACATTTTGAAAAATATATATTGTAGGACATTTGAGTCCTCCCATCAAATTGTAATAAACTTTTGGAAATTCCTAAGTGAAAGGATTACAAATTAAGCATATAAGTGATATTTGTTAGCAATAAAAGTGGAGACCATTGACTAAAGTTTTGAGCCCCAAGTATTCTCCATGTGTTGTGTTTATACTCTAGAAGCAGTAATAGGAGAAGGATCAAAGTTTTTTTTAAGATACAATATTTATACTTAATATATTAATATGAATCATGAACAATATTCATCATATAGTATATAACTCATTACACAAGATATTCTCTTAACCTTTATATATTTGATATATTCAATTGTTCATTGTAACATTTATCTATATTATATCTCATACATATTCATTGTATATTACATCATATTTCCTATCTTACATATATCTTCATGTCAGGTTGTGTCCCTTACAAAATATATCCTTTCTAGTCAGCCTTGAGCTCCACATCCTCTCTATAGTGTTTTGTGATAGGATCTATTATTTTTCTAGACCCATGCTATGTCGCTTACCCTGCCAACATCATCCCCCCTTTCAAAACTATGTCTTGTCCTCAAGACATGAAAACTAAATTAATAATTCAAAAAAATATTATTATATATCTCCTTCAATTGTAGAAGTGTGTTATCCCACCAAATTTTCTTATTAAAGAAGACGTATCTTTGAGTTGATCTAGGTTAAAATATGATTTTCTTCTATTATAATGGTTGGGATCTAAATATGTTGCACCATATTTTGTGCATTATGGATGAGACTAGTAATATGGGCCAACTGTAGACTCATTACTTCCCATAATTATTTAAATTGGCCCTTGATTTATTCTCACTAATCTTGGATCTGTTACATTTGAGTGTGTAGGTTTTCCAATTGTGTCATTACCTTGTCATCCATATCCTGTAGAGCATCATAAGTGGTAGCCACCTAGAGGATCTATTATTCCAACTTCTCTATTTATCCTTTAAAAAAAATTGTTAGATTTGGCCACTAAAAATAGAATTAGTGTAGATAATCAACATCGTTTTTGGTATTCTTAATTATGTTTATGTTTGATTCCAATAGAGTGCACAAGTTCTTGCACACTTCTCTCTTTATCCATCCATTCTTGAGTCTTTATGAGTTATGCAATGATTATTTTCTAGAATGTTACAACTTAATTTTTCATGTTTGTAATGAGGTTATCCACTAATATCTTGATTTTTTGACCTAAAGGTTGTGATATATCCCCTTGCAAGTTTGGAAAATTATTTTACAAGTCACTTAAGATGCCCTCTAGTTGTTATGTGTTCTCCACATGTTGTTTTAGGATGTTCCCCCAAGTTGTTTGATGAAAGATATCCCCCAGTTGGAGTTTTTGTAAGGGAGAGATGCTAGAAATATCTATTAGGATTGTGTTAGCAGGGTCACAAGGTAGCACCAAATCTTACCACAAGCTACCACATAGGAATTGTGGAACCTGAGTCCAACATATGAGGCTAAGAAATAGGTTTGCAAGAGTCATGTCTCTCTAAGAGACAATGTATAGATATATTAATGTAATAGATAGAATAATATAGATGAGGAATGAAGGAGAATATGTGTATACAATAGAGACTAAGACCTGCCTTGTAACTGATATAATATAATATATATGGAGATATAAGGATTAAGATATATATATATATATATGTGTGTGTGTGTGTGTGTTATGGATGAATGAATGTTATTTTTATAAATGTTATATGTGAAATTCATATTGATCTAGTTTTCTATTTCATAATTAGTCTTTTCTCTCATTGTATACTCTAGGGTATAAACAGATTACATAAGAGATATTATGGTTCAAATCTTCAAATTGTAGTTCCTCTTTTTCTCTTGCCAACAATAGTTTTATTGTCGAGACCCTAGAGAGAATAGTGAAGAAAAAAATAGAGTAGAAGGATAAGTGATAGAGGAAGAAAAGAAGGAATTTGGAAGTGGTCAACTAATTAAAAAAATTCTTAAAAAACTGCAGAGGAAACTCTTAGGTACCACCCTTGTGAGTGGGGGGTAGGAACTTAACAAATGACAAATGGAAAAGGGGAAGGAATTTGAAAAGATCCCTGAAAAGATGTAATGGTTCAAAAATAAAAATAACCATGGGATATATAAGGATTAATGAAAATCCAAATCAAAAGACCCATGGAAAAAGGAGATAACAAAAGAAAGAGAGATACTATTGAAAGGATTAAGTTAGCAATTGAGATTCATGTGAAAGAAATAATATTGAAACAAACCTAAGATCAATAGGAAAGGTACCAAAGAAGGATGGAAGAAGCATAAAATAAAGAAAAGGAACAAGCCACAAAGGTAGTGGTAGAAAAAATTAGGAAAGAGGATAAGCATGTCACTAAAGGTGTTGTTGAGCATGTCATTGTGGGTGCAACTGAGGAATAAGATACCACATATAGGAAGTTTGAATATGAATAGAATAAGCCAAATTATACATAATATAGAAGGAGAAATTGAAGATTATGGAAGAACTAAAAATAATTTAGAACAAGAAGTTATAATAATTATGACACCAAACCTTACCAAAACACCCACTACTTATTTGTATTGGACAACTATTCAATTAATAATAGACAAGGTTTGGTTACCAAGGGTTTCCCTATACAAAATATTCAAACAAAAAAAATCGATGTAGAATATTTAGATGATTTGGTGAGTGGAAGTATTTTGAAAATGCAAGGAGAAAATGTGATGGAAAATAAATCAAATCTTGTGAATTTGATAACACAATGAAGTGACACCATTGACTAATCAAATTTTACTTACTAAGAAAAGAACATCTTTGAGTTTGAAATTATATTTTGAACTGACACAACCCTTAGACCAGGAGTCACCCTTAATTCCATCAAAATCAAGAAGATTTTTTGCAAAAGAAGTAGAACAAACATTAGATTATCAAGAGACATTGGAAAGAGAGGTTCAGGGAAACAATGTAGCAAACCTAGGGACACCATACTTTGATATCAATTTGGAAGATACATATAGTGATCACAAAGAACATGAAGAAATGAATACCTTTAGCAAGCTACCTTTTTTTAGGAAAGTAATTAATGAGGCTACGAAATATATCTTTGTTTTGGAACCAATGTGGCTCTATAAAACATAACTATGGATAACACTAAATTGTTCAATTTCATTAGCATCTTATGAAGTGATTCCCTTAAATAGTACTGCAAGACTTATCCCACAAATGATAAAGAATGGGACATAGTAAAACAATAATTTTTAGAAAATGTTGAAGTTGGTAATAATCAACTCCACAACTCCCAAGGATTGTTTGCAATCAAATACCTCACAAAAAGAGAGAATAGCAAAGCTATAGAGGCCAAGAGCTATTAATCCCAAAAAGTATGAATCATATTAGTGTGCATCTTCTAATGATAATGCAATAGAGAATCCTTATAAAAGGATAATTAACCTAGAAACTCTGGGTCAGGATAAAAAAAGATCATGACATGTGTCCTCATCCTATGACATGAGACATAAAAGAACATGACCTAAGTAAGCTTAAGTAATTAGAAGAAAAGGGACTCAATAATTAAATAAATAATTAAATAGGAAAATACCTTTTACTCTAACACCCCCTTAAGTGAAACTTAGGGAGAAGCTCAAACCTCTAAAGATGAACACAATATGGGTCCCAACAAACAAGGCCAAATAAAGTACCCATGTACAAACAATGGATATCTCAAAACTGGAGAAAAAGGAGAAAAAACATATGGGAGAAAACTCCTCTCCAAAAGAGAGAAATACAAGTGAGGGATTGAAGGAGCCTCCAAACAAGAGTGAAGGATGAAGAAGCCTCCAACCAAGAATTGTCCCAAAAGATAGGAACAAAGGATGAACATGGTGAACACCATTGAAGCATGAAGAAGTTGAAAAAACTGTCGAAGAATGACTATTATAGTGTTGAAAAAAGAATCTCCTCTAAAATAGATGATGATCAAGATCAAGAAGACAAGAATTCACATGAGTTCCCCCAACGACACTACTTGAATCAGATGGAAAAAAAAGGAAAATCATTTGGAGCTCAAAGATATAGATGATACAGGTACCAAAATTCTAAAGAACTGATCAAGTGAAAAATGGAAGGTCACCTCTAGAAACAGGAATGCAAGAGTGTCCATATGGTAAGTGTTTCATATCACCAAAATGCATGTAACCAACCATTGATGTACGATGCATCCAAAATTACATAGGAACAAATACTGCGTACATAGCTCACTCCAACACCAATAGTAGAAACCCCCCCATAATGTTGAAAAGGGAGACATGACAAGTGCACTAAAATTGAATGCCAAAAAGAAGTGCATGGAGAAGAATCAGGAACATTTGAACGTGCAAACATGAAATTACCAACACATATAAAGGGTGTGAAAACAAAGGACACACACACATGATTCTACTGACATGGAAGGGACAGTCACTTGACAAAGGTATGATAGAAAACAAAGGAAAAACATCAAATCCCCCATGGCACTTTATATCATAGTTTGAGTACAATAAGGCACAAAATGATGTTCAAGATCCCAATCATCTTGTATAATATAGTGGCACTTTATTTCAGTATGTTTACATAATAATAAGTGCATACAATGGAAGCCCATAATGTCCAAAAAAGGACTACATGCTGAAAATACAATTCTCTGATAGGAAATGAGGAAACTAGTAGCACCATGATGAAGTACACAAAAAAATGCACTTTAAAAAAATAACACCCAAAAAGGAGCGTGGATGCAAAAGATATGGCCCATCAAAGTCTCCAAAATGAGAACTAAACAATAATAGCACTGAGAAAACCAAATTCTAGAAAGAAAAAAAATAGAAGCCCAAACTAGAAACCACTTGCACCATTGTGAAAAGCTCAAAATTCTACCCCATTTCAAAAAAGTTGCACTAGAAAAGACAATCATATGACCGAGATATGGCCTCTGGAATATTAGGTGCAAAATTGAAAAGCCCAATAAACAGAGGTTGGGTAAGGCAAATAAAAGACTCCTCTACCAAATTTAGCAAAAATACCCCCAAATGTGGAGGTCCCCCAAGTTTAGTGTGCTGAGAAAAAAAAATCTCCAACCAATAGGTGCAATTTGTTTTATTTGCAAAAAATACATTTATTGCAAAAATTTCAAGTTTTTATTTAATGAAAAAAAACTGTTAAAAAAACAAATATGTTTTTTTTTTGCTTTAAAAAATATATATAAAAAAATTTATTCAAAAAATTATATTAAAAAAAAAATCAAAGGGGGTGGGGGACCTACCCCATCCCTGATAGTAGGGCGGTACCTCGATACCCACATGCAAGGGTGGGGCCCAAGGATCTTGTCATGGCAGGAGGGCAAGTACCCTGGCACCTTGCACCCAAAAAAATAATTTAAATATAATTTTTTTATGAAAAAAAATATGTGGTGGGGTTTTTAAAAAAAACCATTTTTTATTTTGATTTTTTTGAAAAAATTTACCTTGATCCGCATGTTGGGGTAGTTTGATTGGTGATCTTAAGGTTTTTGGGCCTTTTAAGCGTGATGGCAATGTCCATTTTGGCTCAAAATGCACCAAAATTGTAGCTACCCTCTGGATCCAAAAAAAACCACTTCAAACCCTTGTAGATCTAACCTCTAGAGTCTAACTTAGCCCAAACAAAATACAAAAGTGACTTTTCTAATAGCTTTGAATCCAATGGAAAACACTAATTTACCCCATGATGCACCAAATAATAACTTGAGGCATAAATTCTCTCAGAAAGAGGAGAGAAGATTACAGGTTTGGAGCTCTGATACCATGTTGAAGTTGGGAAAAATCAACTTCATAGTTCCCAAGGATCACCTGTAATCAAACACCTGTCATAGGAAGAGAGAATAACAAAGATATGGAGGCCAAGAGCTATTGATCCAAAAAACCATGAATCATATTAATGTGCATCTTCTAATGATAATACAATATAGAATCCTTATAGAAAGCTAATTAACTTAGAAACCCTAGATGAGGATAAAACAAGATCATGACATGTGTCCTCATCCTATGACATGAGACATAAAACAACACGACCTAAGTAAGCTTAAGTAATTAGAGGAAAAGGGACTCAATACTTAAATAAATAATTAATTAGGAAAATATCTTTTACTCTAATAGAAAAATTTGAATCTGTAGAACTACCTACTGAAGGGGTAAGTAAGCTAAGAGAACTTACACAAAAGGAAAATGAAACGATTACAAAAATTTGATAAAATATTCAAAGAAACAACAAGAGGTTGGAAGAAATCTTAACCAAAAAAATAGAAAATCGAATGGTTTATATTTTGAGTTACATCAGAGATTAGAATGGCCCTAGATGGGAGGAACTTCAATACATACTTGGAATTGGTGACTTTATCATACCGAATAAAAAACCAATATTGGAGGAAATTTGAGAAAGAAAAGGAAAATAAAGAGCTAGAAATATTACAACGGGAAGTTACACAATTAAGAATTAGATAAGAGATTATGGTGAAATAAGATACCACTCCAAAAACACCCAACATATGGTGTGCATATATTGTACTAGAGGTCACTTGTAGAATGAATGTTCAAAAGAAATAGGAGAAATAAGGCAAATACATTATGGGTAGATCTAAAAACAATACCTAAAAATATTAACTCAATCTATTGTGGAGTTTATGGTGAATGGGACGAGCATGAAACAAAAGATTATCCATCCCAACTATTTATACTAAGAGAGGAACCAAATCAAGGAAACTATAATGAGAAAAGAGGAATGGCATATGTAAAAGGGTTGGTGGAAAGACCATTTTATCTACAAGACCATGGATATAGAGTACCAAAGTGGCAAAACCAAAGAAACATTAACTCCTTTCAAAACCAACAAAATTAAGGACAATATAGTAATAAAGGCTAATTCATAAGAGATACAGGTTGAGGTAGAGGGAGAAGGAGAAGGAAAGATGCCACCTACTTCAACTGTGGAAAGAAGGGTCACTTTTCCACTGAATGTTGGAGAGATAAGAAGAAACAATATGGATTTTTTGAAAGTTCGAGCATGATATATTTAATTGTGATAAATTACAAACATATTACAAGAGTGCAACACCGTAATCCAAAAGTGATGAACTCCAAAACTTAATTCATCTAGAGGAGAAAAACTCCTAAGGAGAGTACCAAAAGATCCTAATCAAACAACAAGGAGATGTCAAAAATTGAAGAGGATTATCTTTGAAACTATTGAGAAAAGTGGCTCCAAAGAAGGATAATAAGTCAATAAAAAACCAAAATATAAGAGTAATAAAGCAATAATGGTTACTAGAAAGGGAACCTATACCACAAATGAAATTTACACAACCACTAACAAAGAAATTACTATAAGTGATGAAGAATTACACACAAAAAAACAAAACCATGATTGGATAGTGGAACAAATGAATTAAAATATTACTAAGGAACAACACAAAGATGCATAATAAAATGATTATTTCTTTGAGCAAGAGCTAGTCATACTAAAATAACTTATAAAAATTTCAAAACACTCTAACCTCTTAGAAAAACTAAAATACTTCTTAAAATATTGGAATAAATATTAATCCCAATTACTACAAATAAGAATAATAGGGAAAAATGACAAGAAATGGAAAACCAAACCCATTATGATTATTGTTAGTATAAACCATATGAAACTTAAAAACATGATGGTAGAGATAGGATCTGACATAAGTTTGATTCCAAAAAGGGTATGGGAACAATTAGGTAAACCAAAACTTGAACAAAAACTCGATAACATTATCCTAGTTGATGGTATCAGGATGAAAACCCTAGAGACCTAGAGACATGTAGAAGTAAGTGTTATGAGAGTACAAAAAACTATAGACTTTGACGTTTTTTCCATCTTTGAAAATGTTGATTCATTTAATGCACTACTAGAACTAAAATGGTTTGTCAACACAAATGAAATTGTAGACTCAAAAAAAGAATAAATATCCTTTGTCAACGAAGACAAAATAGTCCATATTCCCCTAGGGAAAAATCCAAATGAATCTTACACACAGGAATTAAATATAGAAGAATATCACAACTTTGATGATATTTTTTTTATACAATATCAAAAATACCCACAAATGAAACTTTTGAAGAACCAAACTCATAAGGAGAATTAGAAATAGAGAGAAGTGCTTATAACACAAACAGTGAAGAGGTGTTGAGCACATAGATGTAGGAAGAACCAAAACTACACTCTCAAAGAATTATCATGTTTAGAAGGATATTTATTGTAAGGAGAACACCATAGGATGTTTTTTATTCTATCCTAAGTATAGGTAATTCACCACAACAAGATTGCAACAACTTAGGAGATTATGAGGAATGTATAACTGGAAGACTCTATCAAATAAACCAGATATACCACAAAATTTCTCATATTAAATTAACTAAGTATTTGGGCACAAGAGACCTACTATCATACAATACACAAATAGAACAAATTTTTGACATTGAGAATCTAACGCTCAAAATATTACAACACACTTTTTTGTAATATTGCAAGATGGCACAATACACATAAAGATATGATTAACAAATTGGAGATATTTAAAATCATAATTAAAACAAGATACCTACTAGAAGAAGGGGAATACATTGATATACCAAAATATGATGGTGAGATCTTACCAAAATACCACTTAAAAACTTGTATTCAAAGGTGGGAGGCAATGAATGAGTATGATAAAATATTATACATTCAACTCTTCTATTGGACACTAACACTAGTTTCCTAGAATTGATACATAAACCAAGAAAGAAGAGGAGAAACTAAATCTTGGAAAAAGCTTAATATGGATTTCCTACATACCTTTTCTTCTTCCAATTAGGATAAACATATTATTGTACCCAAAAGAAATTTTTGGCATTCTGCTTAAATTGAGCTAAATCATGTAAAAATGTCGTCAAAATTTTGTTTTAGGTCAAACCAAACCTAAGGTTTTTGTGGGTTTCTATTAAGGAACATATGTGTAAAATTTTGAAAAATTGAAAATTAGGGTTTCAAACCCCTATTTTTAGGGAAACCCCTGAAAATAGGACCTTCCCAAAAATGATTGAAAATGATTTTGATAAGATTAATCGACTTCACGATCACACTAGTCAAGTCAAAATCATCAAAAGACATGTTTTACTCTGGTGGGTCTATTTTTATTTTTCAGTAACAAAGTTAGGAGATCCCTAGCCATTAATGGCAGATTGGCCAATACCAAGTGCTAAAAGCTAAGCTTCAAAAGCTTCAACAAAGAAACCATGGTAGAAAAGGATCAAGAGGATGTTGTTTGATGGAGGATATTTTCAAAACTGAAAATGCCAAAATTTGGCTAACTCTAGAAAACCACGCCTTGCTACCAAGGAGAAAATGCAATCAAGGGTCAAAAAGCACCCATGTTGAAAAAAGGAACCCTTTGATCACAAAGGCCAAATGCAGTCATAAAATCCATCTGAAGTAGTCATCTTCTTCATGTTCATGTTGGCTTGCAATGCATCATCAATCGAGACCATTTGATTCAAGGATCACTGACAAACATCAACAAAGTATGGAGATGTTGCAAGCAAGAACATGCAAAATAAAAGATAACTCAGTGAGCTTCAAGGCAAAAGCACCCCTACTGGCCAAGGGTTCCCTTCTTTTAGAGACACCTAATGAAGTTATCAACAACTACTTTATACAAGGCATTTGTTCAGCTCTCTCCCAGCTTCTCAATCAATCTGACAACATGTTCACAAGACCTGTCAAATAGTCAAAGGGTGAGATCAAGCAGAAAATGCCAAAGGTGAAGACTGAATGAAGAACATGGAAAATGAACAAGTACCAGGGGAAAAGTTCCCCTATTGAAGAAAGGCGCCTAGTCTTTGGGGCATGCAGATGTAGTCTATTTGCTCGGTGACCTCCAGGATGACCTTCTCCACTTTGAGTGATCTCGACAATGAAACCGTCAGTGAAGACATCAAACAACTCAGTCATCTGATGACGAAGATCAAATTAAGGCAATTTACAACATGAATATAATTATTCAACAAGCCAAAAGCGCCCCTATTGGCCAGGGGCGCCCTCCAATTTGAAGGACCTAAATAGACCTTCAGAAGCTGAGTAACCAGTCATCCTTTCCATGACTAAGTCGATTACCCAATGCATAGTCAAGCAAATCCATCTGACTCATCATTCAACGGTAACATCAGATCAAAGCACAAAGGGTCTAAATGGTGAAAATGAAGAACAATCATGAAAAATTACTTATTCAAAGCCAAAATCGCCCCTACTAAAGAAAGGCGCCCTTGAATTTGGAGCCTTAAACTCAAGTTTCTGACTTGATGACTCCCAGACATACCTCTTCAAGATGGTTCCATCTCAACAATAAATATGTCAGCAGTTGCTAAAGATCAACTGAATGACTAAGAGCAAGGATCGAACAGAAGCACTTTAGCCTGGAAAATGATGAAAAAAGTGTTCAACATTCAAGGAGGATGCCTAAAAGGTAAAATGTGATTTTTTTTTACTAGAGTTAAGATATTTTGGAGGCAAAAGTGGCCAAATCATCCCACAATCAGTGGAAACAAACTTTTAGAACTCTAGATCAGGCTAAATTAGGCTTAAGACATGAGTTGGCACCCAAACTTGAAGGATTCAGACTTGAATCAAAATAAACCAACTCTAGGCGTCCCATTTCATTATTTCTTTTGAAGGTTAAAGATCAAAAATAGTGATTTTCTCTCAAGGTCATCTTTTCAAGATTTGACAAGGGTTTTGGACCGTTCTTCATTATTTTTGAAGATCAGTGGCACAAAGGGTTTTATTTCTCAAGGGTTGAATCCAGAGGTAGAATTTTACAAGAAGACAACTAATAACTTCCAATCTACCTCTTGTCTAGTTCTTCTCTTCTATCTTAAATTTCTTACATGTCACAAAAAACAACAGGGTACCATAGATCTGACCAACTGGGTATGATTAGCATAATTTTCTAGTAAAACCCATCTCTTCAAATTTTCTAGAAACAACAAACTTGTTGCCCCTATTTTTAGGGATTTTTCTTGAAAAGTCTTAGAAGCAAAAATCTAAGGAACTAGGTTTGTTCAACATTGAAGCACGAACAAAACCCATGTGCCATATTTTTCCTAGAAAAATACTTCTCAGCAAGCGCTATTTTTAGGGGTTTTCAGAAATTATCAGAGTAGGGTCATGTGCACAGATGATCTTTAAGTTTTTCAGGATGCAGTACTCCCAAGTACAATACAAGAGAAAAATGGCCTTGTACCATGATTTCCTAAAAATGACTGACGCAGACTTACATCAGAAAAACCCAGTGGTTGATTCAGAAGATTTGGAGGGCATGAATCAAATCACACTGCAAAACATAGAATAATCTGGATTGCTTCAAGTTGCATCAATCCCCATCACATTACAGAGTGTGGAGATTGTAATTGCTTGCACTAAGCATTACAATCCTACCACGAGAGAAATTTGATCATTAGATTTTAGGGTAATCTGCAATTTGAAACCAAAGGACATTGAAAAATGTTTTTCTATTCCACCATGCCCGACCAATGTTGTAATATCGGTGAAAGAATGCGAAAAGGCATTCAAAGCATCAAAGGTTAGGTGTTTGCAGAAAATGGAAGAATAATGGTTGAAGGTGAAAGAGGCCAATTTTCCCAAAATGGTTGGGTGAGGAGAATTATGGGACGAGTATGCAATGTTGATCACTCTACTCAACAAGATCACTAGACAGGAAGAGAGCAATCAGTTTCAGTTGTGGATGTACTACATCTTTGCCAAGATTATCAACAAAAGATAACATTACAACTGGGCCACCCTAATGAGTGACACACTCCAACAACAAATTACCAGGTTTCTAGAGGCTTATGGGTTCCACATGTGTTCCTACCTTGTATACCTAATTTCCTTCTGAGGCGAGTTTAGGATACTAAACAATGTAGGGACCTTAGGTGTGCAGAAGGTCCATGAACACTTTCTGCGTCTTGAGTTTACTCAAGCAAAATGACACTTCAAACGGATAAGTGACCTCTTCATTATGCACATTATACGAGACCTCGACCATGAGATGCACGTGCGTATATCACTACCAACCAAGAAGGAAATGGTGGACTGGGCGGATTGGTTTATCGAATTCCCCACTTTCACCTACATACAGGTGTATGATTACAATGGTCACCCCGCCATGATGCCATGCTACCCTTCAAATAAGGTGGTGCTCATGGAATTCCTAATGTAGTTGGCTGAAGTTCACACTCATGTACACCTTAAGAAGAAGCCAACTGTGAACTTTCCCATCCAAATGGGACTATATAGATGTAAAATAGTGGCAGATGCCAAATTGATGAGCCAAGAAACAGTGAGACTCAATGTCAAATATCTCATTGAGAGAAGGTTATATGACCCAAGAGGCCTTTATGTAGCGCATCTTGAGCAATGCTCATCACACGAATCTTCTATGGAAGATTTTTAGGTCAATTGTGATGATGAGTTTTGAGGTACGAAGAAGGAACTATAGCTAGCTTAGACTCTCACAAATTGCTCACTTTATGTCAGAATACATTGATGGCCTATCTGATGATGAAGGGGAAGTCATTCTCCCCTCATTCTTTGTGGATGAAGTGGACTCACAACCACTCGAAAGAGTGAATTGGTATGTGAAATAAAACACATCTATAGAGGAGAGAACAAATAGAGTTTTCAAAAATAGTCAACTCTACCTAGGTAGCAAGAGGACAAGGAAGGTAGTACTTCCCCGAACAGAGCCGCCACTGATTCAATCTACACTACCTTCCATGTCAAGGAAGAAACCCAGATAGAAGTAGTGGAGCAATCCTCCCAAAGGGATGCGAATGTCAGGACAAACGAGGGTAAGAACACAAGGGTTACATGTGGAGACAGCCACACACACACCCGAGATGGTCATGGGAACCGTTGTAGGTGAGATTGAGATAATCACTACAGAGACAAAACCATGGAAAAAGAAGCAGCAGTAGATACGGTGTCTGTGATAGAGACAGGCCACCTACTTCACCACCATCACAACAGTCACAAGTCCCCATTGACTTGGACTCTCCACCGAGAGACATCACTACAACATAGTCTCATTAATTGGGCATTCAGGGGCCCAACATTCCTCCTTCCAGCGAGGCTAGTTGGGATTCTATCTAGCTTAAGGGTTTCCTAGGAAGGAAGAGGGAAAGGCCATCCTACCAGCTTGACTTCATAGAGTCTGATCATGTCCCACAAGACATGCCGGCAAAGAAATTAAAGAAGCAAGTACATGTAGGAAGGAATGCATAGAATGAGTTCATCATAGAGACTACTACCCCACCTAAGGACAAAAACATACATGAGGTAGAGTTTGAGGACTTCACATTGTCCAAGCTCAACCTCAGAAAGACCACACATTAGGTGGAGGTAGACCTTCTCAAAATTGCCTTATTGAGCATCCAAGAGAGGATGGCTAAGGATGGAAGAGACAAAGTAGCCATAAAGGCTGAAAAACCAACAATTGAGGATGTATATTTCTAGCCTAATGCACAACATCCTGAACATCTAAGCTTTTCCACAGGAATTGCTAGATCTCCCCGCGAAGCGAAACCATCATCAGCTAATTACATATGGAAATCACTTGAGAGATCAAGTGGGGAATTTATTGTCAAAGGATGGTGTATACTGGCAGAATTATACCAGTTGAGGGATAGAGTGCATGGACTCCATGCAGAGATTCAATAATCAGAGCAAAAGATAGTAGAGAAGAGGGTAGGTGATGAAATCACAATTGCAAACTTGCAATTGGCGTATCAATCAGTCTTCGTTGAAGAGAACAAGTAACATCTTTTTGCTTGGAAAGAATAGTTGGCATACAAGCTTAAAGCCTATGATGCCAATTTTGTAGAACTGAGTGGCTACAGATAGATTGTCGCAAATATTATCAACTCCGTAAGAACATTGGTAATATCCTTCCCTCACATAGAATATCAGCACAAGGGAGGTGAGTAAATTGAGCTAGGTACAGTGGAGAATCAATTTTGGGATGTCATCCATAGCACATTCCTCGATCACCTCAATGGTTGCAAGTTAGCCAAAGTTGCAGCCATGTCTACCAAGTTAGATGACATAGCTTCCAAGTGCATAGACTATCGACAACAGCTCATGACAGGCGAATTAATACTAAAACACCACATCATCATCTTGCAAAGCATTAATTTCCTAGAGGTTGAGGAGGTCAACAACTGGATAGAGGCACTGTTGACTAGTGGTGATGAGGTGTAAAGCACCCCAAGAAGGATGTCCTACCCTCTAGAAAGACATTAATTGTAACTAGAGTTAACTTGATGCCCCATTCCAAGTTAACTCTGGGTCCCACAGATCATGCATGTCAGATCCCACTAATTAAGGATTTCTAATTTGACTTCCATAATTTGTTGATCTCATATCTCCACTAAATGTGGATGTCTATTTTGGAGGCACACTTTGTAATAAAATTCACCTTTAGTTTAGTTTCAGTCAACTGAAGTAGTTTTTCAGTTGACTCTTTCTTTAGTTTCAATTAACTGAAGTAGTTTTCAAGTTAACTACTTGGTCACCTACTTTTAGACATAGAAATAAATCTTGTTGATTGGAAAGAACCGATTCTTAACTCAAGGATATTTTAGGGTTTCCTACTCCTTTGAGTTCTATAAATAAGAGCCTTAAGCTCATTATTTTGTAACTTTACTTCATGGTAGCAAAATGTTGAGCAATTTTTCCTTCATATTGTTTGCTTAGTATATGTTCTTGGATCATATTTTTTGTAGTTAAGCACCAAGTACAGCTTGTGCTCTCTCTACTTAGATAGGTGTGTCCAATATTTGTTCATGTGTTCTTGGTTTGATTGCCTCATGTGTCATTGTTTCTTGACACAAGTTGTTGTCCCAACATGTAATATTTGGTGGAATATTGAGAAAATAAATCAGGAGAGTTACCATGCCTTTGATCTAAAGTCTCAAAGTTTTATCATTGTTTGTTGTATCCAATAATCTATTTTCAATCTACACCCTAGAAAGGTATTGGTGCCTCCTTGGGAATTTAGGAGATAATATTATCGTCCCTTTGTTGTTTCTTGTGATTTACTTTTCAGCCTACACCTCGAAAAGGTCTTGGTACCTCCTTGGGAATCCTAAGATATAAATTACCATAAGGATTATTTGTGTGGATTTTATTTCAGTACAGATCTGGGAGTTCAAATTCTTCGGATTAATCCTGGGAGACTAATTCGACCAAGTGATCAAACCACCCGTTCCCACTCCTATGCCCTCATGCTTTGTTTATCTTGAGGAGATAAGATAGATTAAAAGCTAGTTTAGTCGTAGTTAAGATTTGTCGAAACCAGAGAAAAGCTTAGCTACGGTGCATTGTGTTTATGCACCCTTGTTTCCTACCGCTAAGTATAAAAGATAGGATATTAGTTTACTTTATTACTTTCATTTACGCAAAAATCAACAACAAGAGGGATCTTCCCCTCCCAATTTGAAGAAAAAAACACTAAAAACTTGCAATAGCTGACCATTTCCAATAAGCACTCCAGAGGTGCTAATTGAAACTCCAACAGTTTTCTAGCACCCATCATGGGGCAATGAGGCACGAAACTTCAAGAAAAATCTAACACTTTTATGTCATGGGAATGACTATCTGGAATCCTTGGGCCCCAGTAGAACAACCTAATCTTGCTCTAGCAACTCACCAACCAAATCTTACATACATTGAAGGAGAGCAATCGGACATCATCAACAGTCTGTGTATCTTCATCTTTGAAAATAATACATCATAGGTGCTCAGTGGATAGCCATAGCCATTACTCTAGACGAGGAAGAAAGAAAGGTTGATCTTGCAACCAAGAGGCTAGTATTACCACCTCTTGCATGGCAGTAAGCATCCTGGCTCACTGAGTATATACAAGGAGGAGGACCAAATCCTCTTTTTCAAAAAGACATCAGAGAAGCATCCGACACAGAGCAAATCTACCAAGAGGTTCGAGAATACTTTCTAGAAGAACCACAACAAGAACCTCTTACTCAAGCAATGGTCAATAATGTTAACATCAATAACGACAATGGCTGTAATAATTGTAACAATGGCAACAACAATGGCAACAATGGCAATGGAAATAACGACAATGGCCGAAATGCAAGAAATGTAAGACGTCCTGCCCCATTGCCATGGGTTAACAACATAGGTCCATTGGCCCTACAAGGTCACCATGAACTTCCCAAGGGATCACGGAAGCACTTCCCAAGATTCTTCGGTGATGGGGCTCGACACCCAATGAGCATATTTCAGCGTTCACAGTGGCTTGTTTCGTTCTGTTTGTACCACATGAAGATATTGCAGTTCAACTCTTTATCAAACTCTTGAGGAAAATGTTGCTAATTAGTTCAATCACTTACAACCAGGTATCATCAGAAACTGGGAGGACATGAGTGAGAAGTTCCTGGAAAGATTCAAACCTGTCGAAGATAGCCATCAGTTGTTTTCCTGATTATCAAACTCTAAAATGGAGTCCACAAAATCAATGAGGGAGTTCATAACAAGGTTTAAGCACCTTGTTACACATCTCTCTCACACACTCAATCCATCAGATGAGATTCTTATGAATAGCTTCATCAATGCCCTTCCCTCAAAGATAGCCTTTTTCATAAAAGGAAGCCATGAAGAGGACTTTCTAGTCGCACAAGAAAAGGCTATCGAGCTCAAAGATCGCATGATAACCACAGGAAAGATGAAGGATGATGCTATCAGACCACTGGTCCAAAGATCAACAAATCCACTACTACAAAAGGTAGAAAATGAGGTGACCATCCTAAAAAAGACAGTCACCCAATCAAGGGTAGCAAGCATTTCCCACACCACCATCGTATCAACAACAACAATAGTACCAACCTCAATAGCCATATCAGCCAAAGAGGAATAATTTCCAACCTTTCAACAACTTTAAACCTAAATTTTCAAGACCTCTACCAAGATAGGCAGAGACTGAAAAGTCTAATGTGTTTTGTTGTTTCCATGATTCAAATGAACACACCAGATCCACATGCCCTAAGAATCAAAGGATGAATCAAATCATGGGATATGTCGAAGATTCAACTCCAAGCACAAGTTGTGTACCTTCAAATGTGAAATTTGTCCCACCACAAACGAACAACTTCGATGATGACTTCGCAACAGGATACTTTCATAGAGAACCTAAAAAATCAAGAAGAAGAAGACTATTGTCAATACTCTCTAGCTATCAACCACAAGAATATCTCATCACTTGTGTTCACACGTGCCCAACACTTCAAAGCACAGAAAGAAGAAGAGGAGAGACGAAATTCAAATGAAAAGGGAAAAGAAGCTTCCACTTCTAATCCCAATTTTGCACATGAGAACATCACATCAAATACTCAAGATCCGCCTTCAGTGAATTTTGACATCATGACGTCTATGATGAAGACAAAGGTACATATCTCACAGCTAGATTATCTCTAGGACCATCCCGATCAATTGGATCAGATTCTCAAGGTAGTACAAAAGTCGGTTGTAATTCAACCCACGTTGCTAGAATCTTTTGTACCAATGGGAGAAAAGACAAAACCCTTCTACATATCTTTGTATATGGGAGGGTACAAACTCAGCAAATGCATAATTGACTCAGGGGCATCAGAAAACATCATGCCTTTACAAATCATGAACTCATTGGGGTTATCATGCATGAAAGCTCACGACAAGTGTTATTCACTTGAGTCAAAACCGGTGCCATTGGTAGGCCAATTAAAGGATGCTCAAGTAAGATTGGCATCCTACCCAGAGAAGAAGATAATGATGAGCATCCTCATAGTTGAAATTCCAATCAGTTATGGGATGCTCCTGAGCAGAAGCTTCTGCAAGGATTTCAGAGGCGAGATTCAACTAGATTGGTCATACGCGACAATCCACTAAAGAAAGGTAGCTTCAAGTTGGAACTAGAGGCTAAGTCAAGATTCACGGTGGTGAAATCTCAGGACCCCCAAGCTCAAGTGTTATATCAACACACTAGTCTCGGCACATATGCCATGCTATCTAAAGTAATAGAACAAGAGGAAAGTTTTAAATATGCCACATAAGCACTAAATGAAGATTCAAGAATGTGGACAATGCAGTTCGATGGAAGTTGCTCAACAGCAGGCTCGGGAGCAGGAGTAGTCATCACTTCTCCCGAAGGAACGTTGTACCCATTTTCTTATCACTTGCAGTTCGATAACATGAACAATACTGTAGAATATTATGTGCTTCTATTAGGCCTCAAAAATGCAAGTGATATGGGTATTAAATTCCTCCAAGTCGAAGGCGACGCAAAACTAATTGTGCAACAAGTCAGAGATCGTTACCAGGTGAAGAAAAGTCGCCTTCGATCTTGCAAACTAAGGGTGTGGAATGCAATCGATTGGTTTGAGGCATTCAAAATCAAGTTCATCCCACAAGAACATAATAGTAGATTAGATACCCTTGCAGTATCAACAGCTCTTTTCATGCCAAATTTTGACTTCCGTCAGAATGTCTTTTCTATTGAGCTCGTGTACAGACCATATGTCCCTGATAATTGTGACAACTAGAAAGTATTAAATGATGATGATCAAATTGAATAGTTCCTCTGCATAGCAGATGACTACAAAGATTTATTCTTTGAAGGTAGTGCTTCTCCCTTCAAAGAATCCATAGTAGAAGATTCTGAAGCAACGGAATCGGGCATCATACAATTAAAGGGAAACAATATCCCCAAAGGTTTAGTATCCTTGGAGGATATATTTGATACATGATAGACATGTCCAAGATCAAAGGAATTCAACTTACAAGAATTGACTAATACCAACAAGTCAACATTGGTATGAAAGACAAGCCTTGGCTTGTCAACTTAGGCAAATGTTTCACTGTAGACGAAAGCAACAGCTTCATCTCCTTATTCAAGCAATATCAAGATGTCTTCACATGGTCCTATGAAGATCTAAAAGAATTCAAGCCAAAGTAATTGTCTCATACAATTCCACTCAAGTCTGATTTCAAGCCCTTCAAGCAGAAGTAGAGACACTACAACCCTCATGTCCAAGACACAATCTCCGTGGAGGTAAAAAAGATGGTAGATGCAAAAATCATATTCCCGATCCACCATTCTACTTGGGTGTCGAACATAGTTCCTGTGTGCAAGAAGAATGGAGAAATCCAGATCTGTGTAGATTTCAGGAACCTAAACCAGTCATCGCTAAAGGATAATTATCCTTTGCCAATAATGGAGCACACATTGTAGACGGTAATTGCACTAGACATGCTATCATTACTTGATGGTTTTTTTGGAAACAACCATATTGCAATGGCCGAAGAAGATCAACTCAAAATGGCATTCACTACCCCTTAGGGAATGTTCACTTATGAGAGGATGCCTTTCATCCTCATCAATGCTGGTGCCACTTTTCAGCGAGCCATGGATTTGACATTTGGAAACTTAAAGGGAAAACTGATAGTCATCTATCTTGATGACCTTACCGCATTCTCGAAGAAGCGGAAAGATCATTTTTAACACTTAGTGAAAGTGTTTGAAAGGTGCATGTATCACCATATATCATTGAATCTGAAAAATTCCATCTTTGCGATGACAAAAGGCAAGTTGCTAGGAAGGGACTCGGATAGACCCTAATTGGGTTGATGCAATCAAGGACTTGAATCTTCCTACAAATAAAATTGGGGTACACTCCTTCGGCAAGGTTAACTTCATACAGAGATTTGTACCCGACTTCTCGAAGCTAACCAAAAACATCTTAGCAATGATGAAGAAAATGATTGCCTTCAAATAGACTAAAGAAGGAAGGGAGGTGTTCGAGAAAATAAACGAAGCCATCAGTAAAGCGCTAGTGTTGGTTCAACCTGATTTCAATAAAGAGTTCATTCTTTATTGTTACGCGTCAGAACATACTCTCTCCATGATACCGACGCAAAAACTAAATGAGGAGATTGAATCATTGATCGCTTTCATGAGAAGTAGCTTCAAGGATAGTGAGTCTCGGTACTCCCAAATAGAGAAAAATGAATATGCAATGGTGAAGAGGTAGTCAAGAATTTTAGATTCTACATCCTAAACTCCCACTCCACTGTATATGTTATAGATCGCACAGTCAAGAGTGTCCTTACTCAATAGGAGATGGGCACCAAAAGAGGCAACTGGATCGCAAGAGTCCAGGAATATGACTTGGATATAAGGCCTACCTAATAGTCCATGGGAGAGGTCTAAGTTAGCTCATAGCAAAAGATGGTGATCTAAAGCACCAAGTTGTTGATGGTGTCCCGGGAATAGAAATGGAAGAAGACCTTCCAATGGTCTTACTTGTTGAATCTGCACAAGAATGGTACATATAATTGTGGTACTTCTTGACCTACAGGGAATGCCCAACACACTTGGGGAAGCAACAAAAAAGAACTCTAAAACTATAAGCACAAAGCTATGTGCTTAGAGAAAAAAATTTATACAAGTGTGGGCTTGATGGGACAGTCCTACTATACGTCAGTAAGGACCAACAATGGCGGTTTTTGGAAGCATTTCATAATCAAGCATGCAGTGGCCATTTTTCATCAAGGGTCACTGCATTCAAAATCCTACGAGCATTGTTCTTTTGGCCAAAAAATTTCTGCGACGCATATGATTGGGTGCATAGATGCAAATTGTGCCAACAATTTGTTGGTAAACTCAAGTTGGCAGCCCTTCCACTAAGGCCAGTGGTAATAGATGCTCCATTCCAGCAATGGGGCATAGACTTTGTAGGGCCCATCAACCCACATTCCAGTAAGGGACATGTCTACATCCTTACAACAACATATTACTTCACTAAATGGGTTGAGGCAATCCCTACAAAGCAAGCTACTTTCGAAGTAGTGTGTAACTTCCTCAAAGAAAACATCATTACACACTTCAAAGTGCCAAGAAAGATCATGACCGATAATGTTACAAGCTTCTTGTTAGAGGAGTTAGTAGAATTTTGTTTCAACTACGGTATCACATTGTCCCACTCTTTAGATTACTATCCACAAGGCAATGGAAAATCTAAGTCATCTAATAAGAACATAGTCACGATCGTGCGCAAGATGGTTGATTCCAATCAATGGGCTTGGCACAAAAAGTTGTACGACACTCTTTGGGCTGATAGGATCATGCCCAAGAGAGCTATAAGCACTTCACCCTTCACTATCCTATATGGTACAAAAGTTGTATTGCCCATCACTCTAGAGTTGTCCTCTTTGCAGCTGGCATCTACAATAGAAGATGAGGAATTCAGAGATCCCATTGAGAAACGTATCTTGTGTTTGATGAAACTTCAAGAGGAGAGGGTGGAAATAGTTGATAAAATCAATCAGCACCAAGAGTAAGTGAAGAAGATCTTCAACAAGAAGGCTCGACAACAATACTTTGAGATCAGAGATAAGGTCCTATTATGGGACAAGAGACACGAACCAAAGGGAATGCACAGAAAATTTGACTCCCTTTGGCCAGGGTTGTTCCTGATCCATGATATTGCAAGAGAGAATTCCTACATTCTCTCACATTTAGATGGAAGGCTCTTCCCACTACCCTACAACAAGCAGTACTTGAAGCATTTTGTCCCTTCGGGGATGGGGTGAGTTCTTTGTAAATATTTTTCTTTTGCTTTAACATTATGTTGTTATGTATTTCCCCGTTCCGTAAAGTATAATCGTGTTTTAGGTGATTTCTTAGGTAGTCTTGTTATAGGTGAATAAATGGGTGAGCCCCAATAAATTGGTGAACTCCAATTATTAAGTGTACTAGGAAACTATTCTTGACTTTGTTACCCAACTGATAAGAGTACTGGTCTGCGAAACTTGAGATTCTCGATTCTCCTATACCGTAGGTATCCGACATGGTCACCAAATGGAGCCTAATGTTGTACCCAAAATAAATTTTTGGCATTCTACTTAAACTGAACTAAATCATGAAAAAATGTTGTCAAAATTTTGTTTTAGGTCAAACCAAACATAAGGTTTTTCTGGGTTTCTGTCAAGGAACATATGTGTAAAATTCTAAAAAACTGAAAATTAGGGTTTCAAACCCCTATTTTTAGGAAAACCCCTAAAAATAGGACCTTCCTAGAAATGATTGAAAATGATTTTAATAGGATTAATCGACTTCATGATCACACTGGTCAAGTCAAAATCATCAAAAGACATGTTTTACTCTGGTGGATATATTTTTATTTTTTAGGAACAAAGTTAGGAGCTCCACAACCATTAATTTTAGATTGGCCAGTACCAAGTGCTAAAAGCTAAGCTTCAAAAGATTCAAGAAAGAAACCATGGAAAAAAAGGATCAAAAGGATGTTGCTTTATGGAGGAGATTTTCAAAACTAAAAAATTCCAAAATTTGGCTAACTTTGGAAAACCACGCCTTGCTACCAAGGTGAAAATGTAGTCAAGGGTCAAATAGCACCCCTGTTGAAGAAAGGTTCTCTTTGATCTCAAAGGCCAAATGCAGTCATCAGATCTATTTGAAGCAGTCATCTTCTTCGTGTTCCTATTGGCTTGTCAACGCATCATCAAGCTAGACCATCTAATTCAGGAATTTCTAGCAAACATCAACGAAGTATGGAGATGTTGTAAGCAAGAACATGCAAAATAAAAGACAAATCAGTGAGCTTCAAGGAAAAAGCACCCCTCCTAGCAAAGGGCGCCCTTCTTTTAGAGACACCTGATGAAGTTATCAACAACTACTTTATACAAGGCATTTGTTCAACTCTCTCCCAGCTTCTCAATTAATTTGACAACACATTCACAGGACCTGTCAAACAATCAAAGGTTGACATCAAGCGGAAAATGCCAAAGGTGAAGACAAAATGAAGAACATGGAAAATGAACAAGTACCAAGGGAAAAGTGCCCCCTACTGAAGAAAGGCACCCAGTCTTTGGGGCATGCAGATGTAGTCTATTTGTTCGATGACCTCCAAGATGACCTTCTCCACTTTGATCAATCTCGACAACAAAACTGTGAGTGAAGACATCAGACAACTCAATCATTTGATGACAGAGATCGAACTGAGGCAGTTTACAACATGAATATAATCAGTCAACAAGCCAAAAGCGCCCCTACTGGCCAGGGGCGCCCTTCGATTTGAAGGACCTAAACAGACCTTCAGAAGCTGAGTAACCATTCATCCTTTGAAGGATTGATCCAATTACCCAATGTACAGTCAAGCAAAGCCACCTAACTCATCAATAAACAGTAATGTCAGATCAAAGCATGAAGGGTCTAAATGGTGAAAATGAAGAACAATCATGATAAATTGACCAACTCAAAGCCAAAAGCGCCCCTACTAAAGAAAGGTTCCCTTGAATATGGAGCCTCAAACTTAGGTTTCTAAATTGATGACTCCCAAGGATACCTCTTCAATATGGTTCCATCTCAACAACAGATCCTCCAATAGTTGCTAAAGATCAACTGAACGACCGAGAGCAAGGATCGAACAGAGGCACTTCAACTTGGAAAATGATAAAAAAAAGAGTTCAACATTCAAGGAGGACGCCTAAAAGGTCAAAGGTGAATTTTTTGACTGGAGTTAAGATATTTTGGAGGAAAAAGTGGCCAAATCATCCCACAATCAGTGGAAACCAACTTTTAGAACTCCAAATTAGGCTAAATTAGGCTTAAGACATGAGTTGCCACCCAAACTTGAAGGATTCAGACTTGAATCGATATAAACCAACTCTAGGCATCCCATTTCATTATTTATTTTGTAGGTTGAATATCAAAAACAAAAATTTTCTCTCAAGAACGTCTTTTCAAGTTCTGACAAGGGTTTTGGATCGTTCTTCATTATTTTTGAAGATCGGCGGCACAAAGGTTTTATTTCTCAAGGGTTGAATCCAGAGGTAGAATTTTCCAAGAAGGCAGCTAATAACTTCCAATCTACCTCTTGTCTACTTACTCTCTTCTATCTTAAATTTCTTGCATATCACAGAAAACAAGTTACCACAAATCTGACCAACTGGGTATGCTCAACATAATTTTCCAATAAAACCCATCTCTTCAAATTTTCCAGAAACAACAAACTTGTTGCCCCTATTTTTAGGTATTTTTCTAGGAAAAGTATCATAATAAAAAATCTAAGGAACTAGGCTTGTTCAACATTGAAGCACAAACAAAACCCATGTGTCATATTTTTCCCAGAAAAATATTTCTTGGTAGGCGCTATTTTTAGGGGTTTTCGGAAATTGTAATAATAGGGTCATGTGCATAGTTGATCTTTAAGTTTTTCAGGATGCAGTACTCCTAGGTACAATGCAATACCAAAATGGCCTTGTACCATGATTTCTTAAAAATGACTAACACAAACTTACATCAAAAAAACCCAATGGTTGATTCAGAAGATTTGGAGGGCATGAATCAAATCACACTGCAAAACATAGAAGAATCCAAATTGCTTCAATCTTCATCAATCCCAGTCACATTATAGAGTGTGGAGCTTGTAATTTCTTGCATTAATCATTACAATCCTACCACGAGAGAAATCTGATCAGTGGATGGGAGGGTAATCTACAATTTGAAACCAAAGGACATTGAAAAATGTTTTGCTATTCCACCATGCTCGACCAATGTGGTCATATTAGTGAAAGAATGTGAAAATGCATTCAAATCATCAAAGGACAGGTGTTTCAATAAAATGGTAGAACAATAGTTGAAGGTGAAAAAGGCCAACTTTCCCAAAATGGTTGGGCGAGGAGAATTCTGAGACAAGTATGCAGTGTTGATCTCTCTACTCAACAGGATCACTAGATAGGAAGAGGGAAATCAGTTTCAGTCATGGATGTACTACGTCATTGCCAAGATTATCAACAAAAGAGAACATTACGACTGGGCCACCCTAATCAGTGACACACTCCATCAACAAATTATCGGGTTTCTAGAGGCTCATGGGTTCCACATGTGTTCCTACCCTTGTATACCTGATTGCCCTCCAAGGCGAGTTCAAGACACTAAACAATGTAGGGACCTTAGGTGTGCAGAAGGTCCATGAACACTTTCCACATCTTGAGTTTACTCAAGTGGAATGACACTTCAAACAGATATGTGACCTCTTCATTATGCACACTGTATGAGACCTCTACCATGAGATGCACGTGCATATATCACCAGCAACCTAGGAGGCAATGGTGGACTAGGCGGATTGGTTTATCCAATTCCCCACTTTCACCTACATATGTGTGTATGGTTACAATGGTCACCCCTCCATGATTCCACACTAACCTTCAGATAAGGTGGTGTTCATAGAATTCCTAAGGCAATTGGCTGAAGTTCACACTCACCTATGCCTTAAGAAGAAGCCAGCTGCAAACTTTCCCATCCATATAGGACTTTATAGATGTAAAATAGTGGCTTATGCCAAATTGATGATCCAAGAAATGGTGAGACTCAATCTCCAATATCTCATTGAGAGAAGGTAATATGACCCAAGAGGCCTTTATGCAGTGCATCTTGAGCAACGCTCATCATACGAATCTTCTATGGAAGATTTATGGATAAATTGTGATGATGAGTTTGAGGTATGAAAAAGGAAATATAGTCAGCTTAGACTCTCAAACATTGTTGACTTTATGTCAAAAGACATTGAGGGCCTATTTGATGATGAAGGGGAAGTCATTTTCCCCTCGTTCTTTGTGGATCAAGTGGACTCACAACCACTCGAAAGAGTGGATTGGTATGCGAAAGAAAAGACATCTATAGAGGAGAGAATAAACAGAGTCATCATAAACAGTTAACTCTACCTAGGAAGCAAGAGGACAAGGAAGGTAGTACTTCCCTGAATAGAGCCACCACCAGTTCAATCTACACTACCTTCCACGTCAAGGAAGAAACCCAGACAAAAGCAGTGGAGCAATCCTCCCAAATGGATTCAGATGTCAGGACACACGAGGGGAAGAACACAGGGGTTACATGTGGAGACAGCCACACACACACCCGAGATAGTCATGGGAACCACTATAGCCGAGCCAGTGATTGAGATAATCATTGCAGAGACATAACCCATGGTAGAAGGAGTAGTGGATACGGTGCCTGTGATAGAGATAGATCCAGCTACTTCACCACCATCACAGCAGTCACAAGTCCCCATCGACTTGGACTCTCCACCGAGAGACATCACTACAACATAGTTTCATTCATCAAGCATTCAGGGGCCCAATATTCCTCCTTCTAGCGAGGCTAGTCAAGATTCTATCTAGCTTGAGGGTTTTCTAGAAAGGAAGAGGGAAAGGCCATCCTACCAACTTGACTTCACAAAGTTTGATCATGTCCCACAAGAAATGTTGGCGAAGAAATTAAAGAAGCAAGTACATGTAGGAAGGAATGCAAAGAATGAGTTCATCATATAGACTATTGCCCCACTTGAGGATAGAAACATACATGAGGTAGAGGTTGAGGACTTCACATTGTCCAATCTCAACCTCGGAAAGAGCACACGTCAGGTGGAGGCAGACCTTCTCAGAATTTCCTCAGTGAGCGTCCAAGAGAGGATGGCTAAGGATGGAAGAGACAAAGCAGCCCTAAAGGCTGAAAACCAACAATTGAGGATGTACATTTCTTGCCTAATGCACGACACCTGAAACATCTCAGCTTTTCCACAAGAATTGTTAGATATCCCTGCAGAGCGAAACCATCATCAACTAATTACATATGGAAAACACTTGAGAGATCAAGTCGAGGAATTTGTTGTCAGAGGATGGTGTATACTGGTGGAATTATACTAGTTGAGGGATAGAGCGCATGGCTCAACACAAAGATTCAACAGTCAAAGAAAAATACAGTAGAGAAGAGGCTAGGCAATGAAATCACAATTGCAGACTTGCAATTAGCCTATCAATCAGTCTCCACTAAAGAGAACAAGCAACATCTTTTTGCTTGGAAAGAACAACTGGAATAGAAGCTGAAAGCCTATGATGCCAATTCTATAGAACTGATTGACTATCGATGGATTGTCATAAATATTATCAACTTCGCAAGAACATTGGTAATATCCTTCCCTCACATAGAATATCATCACGAGGAGGTGAGTACATTGAGCTAGGTATAGTGCAGAATCAATTTTGGGATGTCATCCATAGCACATTCCTCCATGACCCAGATGGTTGCAAGTTAGCCAAAGTTGCAGCTATGTCTACCAAGTTAGATGATTCAGTTTCCAAGTGCATAGACTATCAGCAGCAGCTCATGACAGATGAAGTAATGCTAAAATTCCACGTCATCATCTTGCAGAGCATTAATTTCCCAGAGGCTAAGGAGGTAAACGACTGGATAGAGGCATTGTTGACCAATGGTGATGAGGTGTAAAGCACCCCAAGAAGGACGTCCTACCCTCTAGAAAGACATTAATTGTAACTGGAGTTAACTACTTGCTCACCTACTTTTAGACATAGAAATAAATCTTGTTGATTGGCAAGAATTGATTGTTAACTCAAGGAGATTTTAGGGTTGCCTATTCCTTTGAGTTCTATAAATAAGAGCCTTAGGCTCATTATTTTGTAACTTTACTTCATGGTAGCAAAACGCTAAGCAATTTTTCCTTCATATTGTTCGCTTAGTATATGTTCTTGGATTGTATTTGTTTTAATTAAGCACCAAGTACATTAATTGTAACTGGAGTTAACTGCTTGCTCACCTACTTTTAGACATAGAAATAAATCTTGTTGATTGGCAAGAATTGATTGTTAACTCAAGGAGATTTTAGGGTTGCCTACTCCTTTGAGTTCTATAAATAAGAGCCTTAGGCTCATTATTTTGTAACTTTACTTCACGGTAGCAAAACGCTAAGCAATTTTTCCTTCATATTGTTCGCTTAGTATATGTTCTTGGATTGTATTTGTTTTAATTAAGCACCAAGTACAACTTGTGCTCTCTCTACTCAGATAGGTGTGTCCAATGTTTGTTTGTGTTTTCTTGGTTTGATCACCTCAGGTGTCATTGTTTCTTGACACAAGTTTTCCCAACATGTAATCTTTGGTGGAATATTGAGAAAATAAATCAGGAGAGTTACCATGCCTATGATCTAAAGTCTCAAAGTTTTATCATTGCTTGTTGTATCCAATAATATTTTTTCAATCTACACCTCAGAAAGGCCTTGGTGCCTCCTTGGGAATTTAGGAGATAAGATTATCGTCCCTTTGTTGTTTCTTGTGATTTACTTTTTAGCCTACACCTCAGAAAGGTCTTGGTACCTCCTTGGGAATCCTAAGATATAAATCACCATAAGGATTACTTGTGTGGATTTTATTTCAGTACGGATCTAGGAGTTTAGAGCCTTTAGATGCATCCTGGGAGACTAATTCGACCAACTGATCGAACCTCCCATTCCTGCTCCTATGCCCTCATGCTCTGTTAACCTTGAGGAGATAGGATAGGTTAAAATCTAGTTTAGTCATAGTTAAGATCTGTCAAAACCAGAGAAAATATTAGCTACGATGCATTGTGTTTATGCACCCTTGTGTACTACTACTGAGTAAAAAAGATAGGATAGTGGTTTACTTTATTCCTTTCATTTACACAAAAATTAGAAACAAGAGGGATCTTCCCCTCCCAATTTGAAGAAGAAAACACACAAACTTGCAATAGCTAACTGTTTCCAATACGCACTCCAAAGGTGCTAATTGAAACACCAACACATATATATGTCACACTACTTAAGATGAAAGAAATAATATTTAGACCAAACATAAACAATGGAGTAGTGGTACCATAGCCTACTTCCCCACATCCACAAATAGAAGGAATATGGAAGTATATTAAATGGTTGGACATGGAATCAATTTTCATTGAAAGAAGATGTTGCATAACAAAACAAGAAAACAATGATAAAATAATGTGGATATAGCGAGAAACCAAGGGGAAAGAGAATTATAATCCCTACCAAATCTAAGTAAAAATATTATAACCAACCATTTAAAATTAGAGAGGAAAATATTTCCAAGGAAGGGGACTATAAACTTGAAAATATAGGGGATTATTGGGATGAAAATGTATTAGCACAATTTGTAGAGATCCTATCAAAGTTTCAAGAATTGTTCCCTAAAACATTTACATATTTAAAGGGGATAAAAGACAAGGTAGGCATAATGAATATATAGTTCTTAAAAAGGGATTAAACCAATAAGGAAAAGACCATATAGACTTAACCCAAACATGAAAAGGAAAGTAAAGTAAAGGCTAAGTTAGATAAAATGTTTGATGCAAGAATTGTCAAAGTTATAGAAGATGCAAAATGGATAAGTCCTATGGTTGTACAAAATAAAAAGACAAGGGAAGTAAGAATATGCTTTTATTTTAGGGAACTAAATAAATATTGCATACATGATCCTTTTCTCACACCTTTTACAGAAGAAATATTAGAATTAGTTATCAAAAGGGAGATTTATTCATTTATTGATGGGTTCTTCAGCTATCACCAAGTTAAAATAAGGGAAGAGGATCAACCAAAAACTATATTTGCAACAAAATGGGGCTCATACATGTATACAATAATGCCATTTGGCCTAAAAAATACATCTACCATATTTAATAGAATAATGATAAATGTATTCAAAGACTTCATACATGACTTTTCAGAAGTGTACTTGGATGACTAGAGAGTGTATGAATTGATAAAAGGCCGTGTGCAAGTACTTGAGATGATGTTAAACAAGTGTAGGAGTATGCATATAGCACTAAACTCGAAGAAATATATGTTTGCAGTGCCCTATGGAATACTATTGGGGCACATAATTTGTAAACAAGGCTTGATGGTAGACCCCATGAAAATTACATTAATTATGACACTACCACTTCCAAAAACTAAACCAAAAGTTAAAACCTCTTTTGGATACACTGGTTATCACCATAATTTCATAAGAGGCTTTGTTAGTATTTCCCAACCGTTAAAGGAATTATTAAATAATATATATGGTAGGAATATTGAATGGAATGAAGACTGTCAAACCACATTTAACATTGCAACACCTCATACAGAATCCAGAGCTAGGAATCCTATCAGGACTGTAGTGCGACAAGTGAACATCCATGTGGCGCATGCATCCCCAACAAAGATTCCTCCACCGACACGAAAAGATGTGGCCAGGTGGAAGGAGCAAGGTGGTGGTAGTGAAATTGCATCATCGAATTTACATTTTCTAAGGTAGGGGTGATGAAATGGGAAATTTGCCTCCCTTTTGGTAGTTCAAGTCCATGAACTCACATTCATTCACTCTCTCTTGGATTTTGATTCAATTTATCTTCACTCTTTGGGCTTCACTTCATTCTTTTTCAACTCTCTTACATTCTAAGTTCATTCTACAACTTTTTACACCACCTCTTCTTGGCTACAAGTTGTTCATTTTGGATCCTATGTCATGTTCTCATTGCAAAAAATTTACCATTAGAAGACCCAAGCTTCTTCCTTCCACTTCTTGCCTTAAGTGTCGTAGTTGTGAAGGTGATTTTGATCATTGTTGTTTGCTCTTCGCATCATTGTTTCTTGAGTAGCATATAAGTTTTCATGCTCTTTACTTTTCTTCTACTTTCTTTATCACTTTCAACACTTTGTGGCTATCTGGTTGTCCATGGAGGTGGGAACACCAAAGTGGGTGTCTGACTGAGGCAGTCCTCTAAAACACCCTAAACATTTATTTTTTATTTTTGTGTGTGCAAGTGCTTTTTGAGTGGAACTATTTAAAGATTCAACTCATGGGTGAAAAGGAATTATTTCTCACCTTTCTTGTTGTTTCTAGAATAGCTTAGTTATAGCACTCTTTCTATTGTACTTGTCATTTTTGTACTTTTCAACATTTTATCCAAACATAAAACATTTAGTAATCAGACAATAAGTAGATTTCCTTGCATTTTTGGTTGCTTTCTGGATCTATGTTTGTATGGACGCCAGCGCATTCCTGAGACACCAACACACCATGCTAGGGTCCTCAAATAGTATGTTGTCTAGGAAATAGGATAAACTTGGGAAACCAACTCTTTTAACCCTATGAACATTCATTTTTAGTAGATGGAAAGTGGCAAGCAGTCAACCCTTCCCTTTCAACCTAAAAACCTTGTCCTTTCCAAACTATTTAGAAAACCTAAGGTAGTTTAGGGCAACTCATTCCTTGGGGTTTTCCCATGAACTGGAGTCTCGGGGGTGATGGGTCCCCCTTCTCTACATTTTGGTGAACCTAACATGAACCCTTTGTTCCCGTTTCTTTGTATCAAGAGCTCTTCTCCCATGTCTTGTGTGTGTTGCAGGCTTGTGTGTTGTGAAGCTTTATGATCTTTACAACTCAATCTATAACCTCTAGGAATGTTGTCAAAAGAAGCATGCGACATTTAGAGATGGATTTTCTGAAGGTCACTATGGGTCTTACCCATGAAGAATTAACCTTTGGAACAAATATAAGTTTTTTCCCCCATTTTAGCGAGCATACATGTCAGTGTGAATGCAAGGTAAATTAAAAGAGGTTGAAGGCAATATACCTTAACCGTCTAGGAAGTAGATATTCAATCTAACACACCTAGACGTGCAAGAGGTAGCTCTACAGGTTCTCGGGCCCATAGGGAAACCTTGATGTGAAAGAGAGAGAGAGAGAGAGAGAGAGAGAGATGGATCCACAAGTAGTCAGTCCTGCAAAAGGTCTCTATGGTTTTTCGGTCCCACAAAAGTTGAAGAAAGGCTCCATAGGTTCTCAGTCTTGCGGGAGTCGAACAAAAGTTCTACAAGTTCTTGGTCCTGTAGAAGTAAGGAGCTTCATAGGTTCTTGGTCCTACAAAGGGAGCACCACAGGTTCTCATTCTTGTGGGGCTTGACATGAAAGGACTCTATAGGTGCTCGTTCCTAAGGAGTTTGATGCAAAAGGCCCTTACAAGTGCTTGGTTCTACAAAGGAAGCTTGACGAGGTGCTCAATCCTACAAATCAACATGTTAAGCTACAGATAAAACATGTTAGGTATAAAAACTCAAACAAATAGAGATATCATAGGGCAAGAAATTGAAGGAGAAGATTTCAAAGGGATCCCCTAGAGAACCCTTCAAGATAGAAAGGGGCCCACACAAAGGGACACTTCATTTTGAAAAGAATTTTTTTTTTGTAAATGATTTTTTCATCAAGGAATCCTTTTGAAGGATCTCTTTCATCAAGGAATATGATAAAAAGAATGCTCCTTCTCAAAGGAAAGTTTTTAGAATTCTTCATCATAAAAGTTACTCCTTTTTCAAAGGAAATTTTTTATATTCTTTTGCTACGAATTCATTTTTGAAAGAAAATCTTCACTAAGGGGTCCTTGTTGAAGAATGCATTTTGAGAAAAATGAAAAAAAGTTAGTAAAGGATTCATTAGACATTGAATTCACCTTATTGAAAATCAAAGAAGTATAGCCCCCCTTAGGATGGTGCGTGCAAACCAAAGGAGCACATGGCATCCTAAGGAGAGAAAGAAGAGGCAGTGATGTTGTGAGCCATGATACATTGTGAGATGTAAATATAGAAATGTTGTCACACATGCGAGGGACAACACATAAGCACCACAACATCACTAAGTAGATAGAGAGAGACAAAAAAAGACAAAGAAAATGAGAAAAAATAGAGATGAAGAAATCCAGAGACATGAAGATTTGGGAGTTCGGGGTTAGATCAGTTCATATATATATAAAAAGGTAACACATGATGTGTGAACAAAAGATCATCAATCACCAAAGTTCCTAGATCATGAAGAAGAGCACATGAAGACAAAATAAAAACAAAAATTTGGGTCAACATGGAAGGAAGGCCTAAATGCCCCCAACACTTTGTTGGGATATGGTGTTGTACACCATTACATAAAATGATTTATTATAATGTTATAATTAAATAACTATTTAGTTGTGATGCACCTAGGTGGTGTGGTTAATCACACTAGGTAATTATTTGGGGGCCACTTTATGTTGTATTGTAACATTGTATTATTATTTAATGTGTGGGAGACATGTGATAGTAATTTCATATTGGGGAAATATTAAATAAAGTGAAAACTTAGTACCCAATATTAAATAAAGTATTAGTGGTTTAGTGTTCACATGGTTTTGTGGCACATGGTTTTATCTTACCACTTGGTTGTATTTGTGTGAGCTTGATCTATAAAAGCAAGCACATGTTTAGTGGTTACGGTGGGTTGAGTGGTTTGGTTGTCATTATTGAGTTTTTTTGAGGAGTGCATATGTAAAGCATGGCATGGGATGTGTGGATTCATGCTTGGACACATGGAGATGCATTGGAGGGCTTGATGCTTTAGAGGTTTTCAAATTGTAACTCTTGTATGGCTTTATTGTTGATTAATATGATGGAGTATGGATGCTTTTGGAGGCTAGGTTTTTCCTTCTTGAGGGTTTTCCTAGGGTATATCTTGTGTCATATTTCATGGGTATGTTGTCTATTCTCTTTCATATGGATTCTGAGTACTTATTTGCATAAATTTCTCTTTTGGGTTATGTGGAAATTTTCATTAGATGGCCACAAGTTTCCTTACATGCTTTGCATCGCCCCCAATTGTTGAAAATCAAAGTCACAACATATAGAATAATGATGAAGCATATAGAGGAAGATCATGAAAAAATTTCTAGGCCTATATCCAAGCGCCTACAAGGATAGCAAGGGTCCTTTAGGTAGGATCACAAACATAAATACAAGCATGAAGGGAGCACAACAAACACAAATCTAATCTACAAATAAATAAGAGGTACTCCCCTACTCCTCATCAACCAACAGGCCATCCTGCTCCCAATCTAGAACATTATATGGGGTGGGAGTATGTGCCTAAAAGGGTGGGATAGTGAGGGGAGCACCCTTTGACTCTCTTGTAACAAGGGCCAAGGAAGAAGACCCCTCTAGGTCCTCTTCACTGAACTCTTGTGAGGTGAAGGTCATCGATCTTACAAAGATCGCTGATAGAGCCGGGACATCATCCACTGAGTTAAACATACACTAAATCAGAGTGCCATGTGTTAACCAGACGAGAGAAGGAGGCACCCTAGATCCATTTCTAACCTCATTGAGAGGGGCAATGACAAAATTAGGGGACATTGGGGTTTCCTTTGTCACAAGGAGGGCACAAGCCAAAGTAGAACTAGCTCCTGAAGAAGGTGACCCCTCCTTTCGACCACCACTTGCGGTGAGGTCATCCTCCAGCTTACACTTCAGCGAAGGATGTTGGATCCCCACAGAAGAAGCAGAGGTAGAGGAGGGAGAAGAAAAATTCATGACAAACACCACTTGTTTTGTTCAACATGTCTATGAGTTGTGAAAATGGAGGATTTCTGAAAGGCACATCAAAAGTGGAGGCTCCACGAAAGGAGTGATGAACACCTACACCCTTTTGGAGTGAGGATCATCAGCATATTTTGGAGGATCCAAAAGCAAAACCAAGGTGAGTAGAACTAAAGTAGAAGGAGAAAAAAGAGGAGGCACAGTAGGAGTTTTCGAGATAGGATCTATTGGATCCCCTTCTACCTTCTGCAAGGTAGCTTGTTTAGCGGCTAGAGATTTTCTCTTGTGCTTGTGCTTGCACACGAGTCGGTTACATCAGCTCCGGGCACTAGAAGTCGTAGCTTGAGAAGGGATCGGAGGCACCTATTCTACCATAGAAGTGTCCTCCATAACTATTGTTGGTAGAAGGGTAGCATCCTAAACAAGAGGAGGAGTAAGAGGAGCGGGAGTAGAAACAACAACAGGTGGAGAAGCAGATGTGAATGCCTCAGCAATAGGCCTCTTCTCATTCACTACTGGAGGGGAAAGACAAGGAATGGTAGGAGGCTGAGACACAGGGGGAAACTCCATGAGGACCCTTCCCCTTGTCGTAAATAATAGGTCTAGGAACCATGGGTAAGACAAGAAGTTTAAACACTTGGCGCTTAGATTTTTTTCAAGCAGGCACCATTGGGATCCCAATACAAGGCATGGGAGTAGGAGCCAAGGACACCACAACAAGGAAAAAAGTGGAAGCATATGGGGCAAGAGACACGGAAGAGGAAGGCCCAAGGTCATGAGCAAGCTTCCCCTTCCCCTTTTTATAGGAGGAGGAGGTAGCTTGCTACTATGCAATCATGCAACCTTTTACTAAAATAGTGTAGGGAGATACAAGATAGGTCACCTTTGGTGTTGTGCACACAATCTTATACTTGACATAGGAACAATATAGCAAGTTCCTCCTTGGAGGGAGCGGTCTAATAAGAGTAGTCCAAAAGTGTTCTAGTGAGAATCCCCCATGTGACACCAGTGGTTTGTAACCGATGTCATGCACAATGCCCAGGGAGCCCTCATAAGAAAACTTGAGACATTTATAAATTATTGAAGCAATTCCATTCATGGAAACCGGCCACAAAATGCCTAGTTTCACCCTAACAAGTTCTACTCTGAAATTATAACAAAAGAGGTATCCACATCCCTGGGTCCTACTAAGACCAAAAGAGTAATAGAACCAAGAGGAGGGACCAAGAGTCCATTGTGTGTGTATTTCATGGCCTTTGATTCTTTGTATTTCTCCCTATGCAAATTTTTATTAGGAGTGTTTCTTTTTTTATAACATTCACTTGGCTCACAAGGTCGACTAGGACACCAGTTACAATGCTCCCATTGACACAAGCATGAATGTACAACTTATGAGGTAAAATTTATGCTTGGTGATCCACTCACAGGCTGAGAGGGAGGAATACATGTGAATGAGACCATATTACCATAGTCTAATGGGACAAACTTGGTATAAGTAAAAGGTTCAAAAAATAAGTTTGCAAAATGAGATGAAAACATATCCATGTAGATTTATAATTCATTGTTAGGATTTTCCACAGACTTATTAGAGTTCTACTTTTTCTCATCGAGACGTATAGTATCATCATCAATGCAGTCCTAGATCTCATGACGTAGGCACATTCATCTTTCGCTATCATGTCTATGTATTCGATCGTATTGACAGAATTGATTCTCATCATACCAATTAGGATAGGGTTTGGAAAGAGGTTGGGGTTTGGTAATGTTAAGACTTTATCTTTCAATAATATTTTTAGCATAGAAGTGTAAGAATTTGATAACTATGTAAAATGCCTATTACGCTTTAGGATTTTTCGTTAGAAATAGAGACCACATTTGTAACAGCCTTGTTATTACCAAACACCGACACTACAGATTGACCTGCAAAATGGGAGTGTGAGGAAAATCCCCCAAACTATTCAACTATCTATTGGTATTCTTGTAACACAACACATAAGTGTGCAAAAGAATGATATTTTATTAAACCAAACTTCTCTTGCTAAGGCCTCTATATAGGTTTCCAACAAATACCTTTTACACATCCAAGTCGAGAAAAGGATAAGAAATTTTCTAGGAGAGAGCTTCATAACAAGCACTAAAATCAGTTATGTTCTCGTTGTCCCCTTCCTTACATCAGACGAGATCCGAAAAGGTCATCTTCAGTTCAATGTTAGCTTGGAACTATTAGAGAAACTGATTTACTAGTTGATCAAACGAAAAGATGGAATTGTTGAGTAAGGAACAATACCACTCAAGGGTGGTATCCTTAAGATACCTTGGAAATAATTTATCCATTAAGGCATCATGGTGAAAGAAATTTTTGCACATGGCATTGAATGTCGAGACATGCATTTGAGGATCTCCTTTACCACCATATTTCTCAAACTTCAAAATATCCATCCCTTGAGGAATAAGAGTATTTAGAATTTCTATTGACAAAGGACTGTGATGAAAGAAGGGTTGAAAGATAGGCTGCAAAGTAGCATTGGTACAAGTTTGCTAGCTTGTTCTATATTTGACCCATGTTTTGTAACAAGGCATTCAAAACAGGGTTAGAAGATGAGACAAGACTAGTGGGACTACCACCAAAACCACCTAAGCCAACAACCCCCATTCTAGTAGAGACCCCACCACCATGACCAGTATGGATTCCAGAAACACCACCAAGAACATTAGAGTCAACAGGGTTGAAAACTATGGGTACCTTTTTTTCCTTAACGACAAGGGGTGCTTGAGGAACAACAATAGTGTTACCAAACGGACCAATCTCGACCATGTATATCGATACCTTGGGCATTGATACTTTTATCTATGTTTCAATAGTATTGGATCTAAGGTCTTGGGAAATGCCATACCTAGGGTTGTACGATGGGACATGAGTGTACACTATGTTGGTGATTCCCCAAAGGAATTCAAGACCTACCAAATCTTTATCCAACATAACTCTCAAGTCATTAACAACCTTAACAGCCTTCTTCGTAACTCTTTCTTTTCCCAAATACTCTTCAAAATCCAAAAGCCTTCTATTTAGGGACAAAAGTTGTTTGGTGGGAACCTCAAAAGCCTTGTCCTCCTCCACATATGAAATGGAACGAGAAGCGGGGGGAGTAGGAATGTGAGGTTCCTCCCTAAAGGGACTAGAAAAACTTGTATTTGTTGTAGAGGTTAATTCTTTATGGGTAAGACTCGTAGTGACCTTCACAAAATCCATCTCTAATTGTCGCATGCTTCTTCTGAAAATGTGCCCAAAGGTTGTAGATTGAGTTGTAAAGCTCATAAAGTTTCACAACACACAAGCCTGCAACACACCCAAGATGTTGGAGAAGATCTCTCGACACAAAGAAATGGGAATAAAGGGTTCACGTTAGGTTCACCAAAAATGTAAAGAAGGGGGACATGTCACCCTTGGGACTGTAGGTCATGAGATAGCCCTAAGGAATAGGCTGCCCTAAACTACCTCAAGTTTGCTAAACAATTTGGAAAGGACAAGGTGTTGAGGCTGAAAGGGGAGGGAAAACTGCTTGCCACTTTCTCTTTGCTAAAATTGAATGTTCATAGGGTCAGAAGAGTTAGTTTCCCAAGTTCATCTTGCTGCCTAGACAACTCATTGTTTGAGGATGGAGGATGGAAATGCAGATCACAGACTCCAACATGGCACACTGGTGTCTCAGGGATGCATAGGCATCTATATGGACAAAGGTCTAGAAAGTAGCAAAAAACGCAAGGAAATCTACTTACTATCTAATTACTAAATGTTTTATGTTTGGACAAAATGTTGAAAAGTATAGAAATGACAAGTACAATGGAAAGAATTATATAACTAAGCTATTCTAGAAATGACAAGAAATGTGAGAAAACGTGCCTTTTCACCCATGATTTGAATCTTCGAATAGCTCAACTCAAAAATCACCTAGACACATGCAAACAAAAAAATGTTGGGGCTATTTTAGAGGACTGCCTCAGTCAATCCCCCACTTTGTTGTTCCCACATCCACAAAAAACCAGATAGCCACAAAGTGTTGAAAGCGATAAAGAAAGTACAAGCAAAGTAGAGAGAATGATAACTAATATGCTACTCAATAAATAAGATGATGTAAAGAGAAAAAAACAATGAGCAATATCGCCTTCGCAACTACAAGTACTCAAGGCAAGTAGTGGAAGGAAGAAGCTTGAGAGTGTTCCAATGGTAGCATTGTTGCAGTTCAAGAATGTGACGAAGGATCCAAAACCAATAGCTTGTAGCCAAGAAGAGGTGGTGTAAAATGTTGTAGAATGAACTTAGAATGCAAGAGAGTTCAAGAAGCATGGAGTGAAGCCCAGAGAGTGAAGAGAGAGTGAATCAAAATCTAAGAGAGAGTGAATGAATATAAGTTAATGATTTGAACTAGCAAAAGGGAGGGAAAAGACTCATTTTTTCATCTGTCAAGGATGCAAGGGGTGTTACACTTCATGACCAATGAGAAACATATCATCCCTGCAGATTCCAAAGGTATAAATCCTATCAGGATGGCAACACAATGTGCGCGTCCCCAATAGAGATTCCTCCACTGACACGAAAATGACGTGGCCAAGTGGAAGGAGCGAGACGGTGATGGTAAAATTGCATCATCAAATTTACATTTTCTAAGGTAGGGGTGATGAAATGGAGAATTTTCCTAGGGGTGAAAATTCATGCCATTACAAACACATTAAAATAGAAAAGTGTGGAAGCACCCATCTTAATCTTTTTAGATTGGAGAATACCATTCCATATGCATGTGGATGCATCTAGGATAGAAATAGGAGCAATACTAGCTCATTTTAAAGGAAACAAGGTTCATCACATAGCATTTGCAAGTAGAAAATTATCAAAAGCAGAGGAAAATTACACTGCAACAGAGTGAGCTTGACATTAGCCATGGTCTATGTGCTCCAAAAATTTAGACATTATCTACTATCCATGCCCTTTAATTTCTTTACAGACCATGAGCCACTAAAGTATCTACTAAATAGACCTATTAGACAAGGCCAAATATGTAGGTGGATACTCTTGTTTTAGGAGTTTGACTTTAAAATAATGTTAAAACTAGGAAAGAACAACAAGGGTCCAAATTATTTATCCAAAATAGAAATAGGAGAAGAACCAAAAGATCATCTGGAGGATCTCCTAGCACACAATCATTCAAAATAAATGTGGTACTAAAATAGTTACATGGCATTGCTACACTTTTATCAATCAGGGAATTCCCTAAAGATATTTTGTCATAGGACAAACAATCTCTAATGTGGAAGTCCATGCCTTATACATTAATATAAGGATAACTACATCACATAGGATGAGATGAAATTATGAGAAGGGTTATCTATGAACATGAAAAATAAACCTTTTTAAGAGAAGCACATGAGGGCATAGTTGGAGGACATGATTACAGTGACAACACAACCAAAAGAGTTAAATTAACTAGACTTTGGAGGTCAACTCATCACAAAGATGAAAATAATTACACAAAGATTTGTGGTATTTGTCTAAGGGTAGGAAAAACTACCACAAGATGAAATTCCCCTAAAATTAGTAGTAACACAAATTCCTTTCAAACAATGGTAATAAGAGACGGCAAAACATAACATGAATCTAAAATTGGGATTCCAATACTAGTAATTTATCACAATGCACCACTTGGGTTGTTCCTTGTATTCAGTCCCTTTCAATAAATAGTGGGGCCATGACACAACATGGTGAAATAACGACTCAACACTTACACCTTTTCTTATTTGAACATTACAGTCCATGTAACTGGTCATGCTTGGTGGTCATCGATTCAGGTGTTGAGACTGTCACAAGAACTCGAAAAGAAGACATATTTTAAAATTGAAGGAGTTGCATTTGAAGGGACATGACCAGGAAAGAAGAAGGAAGATACCTAAGATATCTATGATCTAAGGAAAACAAAACCCTAGTTTTCTATAGCAGAGGAGGGCATTGAGAAGCAAGGGGCAATGAAGAAGAGGTCAAAGGCTTGGCTTCGGTAGGAAACTCCCGAGCAGGGGCTTACAGGGTTTTTTATATTCCTTCTAGTACCCTCCTTGTACCTAAATTCTATAATTTTCTCTATGTAAAAGTATTTTGGGGCTAATTTTATTTTTAATGCATTATTGTTAGTATTATTTGCATCCTTCTTTGAGTCTTTTTTGTGGCCCTAAAATGCCACCATAAAACATAATCTCAAACCCTAAGGAGGGTCGAACCCCCAATATAATGGCAAGGGGAGAAATTGAGGGAGACCCTCTAGACGACCCTGAAAGGGGAAAATTTGATAATGATAACAAAAAGGAAAAAATCCTTTCAGGACATTATTTTGGGATATTTAGTGGATGTCCCAAAAGAGGATATTTTTGTAATAATTAATAATTAAGGCATCAACAAGGAGAGGCAAATGTTTGTTATAGAAAGTGCGCTTTCCCCTCCCAACCCTAGGAAAATTGTTATCTCCCCTAATGCAAAAATATTGTCTACCATTAATAATGAAGAAACCAAATTACAATGAATTGTGTTCTTTCTAGTTGCAATAGATAGGGATAAAATACTAGTAATAAAATATCTTGACAAGTTGTTTAAAAATGTTTGACAAAGAAAATTAGGGTTTCAATTTTTGTTGTCACATGGTACACAAAAAGGATTTTTTTTATTTTGTTTTCAAAGATCATGTAACACAAACTAAGATTTTGGACAAACAGTTCTGGACCATAGGCAGTGCTATTTTTTTGGTCCATAGCTTGGTCTCTAGAATTAATTAATGAAGAGGTGTTAGCCCTCTCATATCCAAGATGGGTCACAATTAAAAATGTGCCCCCTCAATTGTGGAATTTTTTGCCACATTTTCTCCCTCACATGGGTAAAGTCATGCGAGTAGAGAGAACCAATTCAACTCTTTTGCATATGGATGCAAGGGCTCTAATCTCACTAGTACTTGGATTTTACATCCTAAAGAAATAGATATTGAATCAGGTGGAAAATTATTGAACTATGGAGTTGAAATTCTCGATGGATTAAATGCATGTTTCCTTTGTAAAAAGGAAGGGCATTATAGAAAGAATTACCCCATAATAAAAATAATACAAGGAAACCCTAAATTCAATCAGAGAAACCCTAGTAATCAAATACAAAGTAAGGAAAATGGGAACAATCCATATATGAATGTTTTGAATAATGCTAAAGAAAGCTCGAATGTAGAAATCCCTAATGAAGATAGCTCAGAAAATGACAATAAGGAAACTACTTGTGAAAGTTTGATCTCACCTCCTGAAGGAGGTGGAATAAACTAGATCACTGCCAGATGGAAAATAGGCATGAACCTAGTATTGATAGGGACATGAATTTTTTATGCCCAAAGTGGCAAAAATTTCCTAGACATTAGATCCATACAAAGGGACAATGTTTTTTCTAGTTTATCTAGCTTCCCCCTCCCCCTAAACCTACAATGGGAGTTAAAAAGAATGCACAAGAGATTGTATTAGATGGAATTAAATAGAGGATAGCCAAGGAAGAAAGGGAAAACAAGGAAAAACATAATACAGGAGAGGAAGGAAAATATTCCTTAGTGGCTAAAGAACCTTCTAGCATTAATAATGCATTTGATCCCAAAAAAGAATATAATATTGAGCATGGTAATTCTTTGATCAAAATAAAATATGAAATACCCATTGAAAGCAACTCAGTAGAGGAATCTGCTAAAGCTATTAATACTAATGAGGTGAAAAAACCATAAATACTAAAAACATAGTAGATGGTAAGGTTGAAAACTCTTTAGGGATAAATAGTGCTCTGATTAAATTGCCCAAAAATAAGTCTGGACAAGATTGCATTGCCCATGTGTCAACATTGGGAAATTTTATTCATAGGAAGGATAATGAGATTTGTCTAAATAAAGTCACTATAAAGAGTTTTGAAAGAGAGAATTCATGTAATAGAGTTGTTCTTGACAATGATGGAACTCCAAAAGAAGGTGGGAAAGAGGCCTCTTATCCTAGCACTAGTGTGAATGTTAGGCCCAAGAATAAAAATGATCAAGTTTTCATCCCATAGAGGATATCAATGGACAAGAACAATCACATAAGTGATATGATAAGTTGCTAGGATTTAGATAAAGGTAATAAAGTAGACTACAACAGTCCTAGTTTTGACCCTTCTTTGTGTAGTGTAGGAAAAAGTATTCCTTTTCCACACTTAATTTGGGAATGAATAATTAATAATAAATAAATAAGCTTAATGATGCCTTAGTTTAGTGTTGTAATATGTTTTACATATTCACTTTAAGTTTAGGACCCTTTTAATTAAAATGGACTTAATTGTGCCTTGTTTTTGGTGTTGTAAGGTGTACCTTTACACTTTCATACTAATCTAGGGCTTTATTAATTAATTGAGGTTAATTTTCCTTAATTGGCCCCTTTAATTTAAATCTAAGATTAATTAATTGCAAATTTCGAGCGATAAAACCCAACATTCATAAATGCCTTAGCGTAAGATTTAACATTGAGCAATGTGTGTCCTAGGTAAGTGACCTAGGACCCATTTTCCATAGGGTGAATGGGTCCTCACTTGCACCTAGGACCTAAATTTGAATTATGTTTTTGGCAGTTTTTCAATGATTTCAAATGTATATTCAGATGTCGGCTTATGATATTTGATTTTCAAGAATTAGTCTTAACATATGTATAAATAAGAGGTCATTTCACTAAGTTTCACCTAGAATATTTCAAGCAAGCTAAGAGTATTTTCACAAAGAGCATTATCAAGAGCATTCAAGAAAATTTCAAGGCATTCAAGGGTAGAATTATTAAACATTATTGCAGCAATCAAGATTCCATCATCATGTCAAAGTCATATTGCATAATACATGTTGTTTGAGCTAATATGGTGATGTAGTGTTTGAGATCTATTCAAGCATATGAAAGGCATTGTTTCAAGACAAGTTTCATGATCAACATCTACATCCATTGAAGCCAATTCATGCTAGTTGTAGATCTACAATCCAAGGTTCAAACAAGGTTTGGTGAGTTGTTACATAGTGTTGTTCATTCATCATTCCTTCATGTTATTTTTTTTCATTTCAAGGTTTAAATCCAAAATAGGGTTTGACCAAGACAAACCCCCGTTCCCTAACAAACAAAAATTTTCTCTCTTTGATGTGTGATTGCAGATTTTAGGTGAAAGATACTTTGCAGAGCAAAATTGAAGAAAGTTGCAAAGTTGTCAAAGTTGCAAGAAAATTTGTCATTTCATGGAAACTATTCTACAAAATTTATTTACGATTGTCCGACAGTGAGAATCGAGAATCTAGGAGTGCAGACACAACAAAAGAGAAACCAGAAACAGATTTTAGATAACCCTAGCCAGGACCCATTCGCCATAGGGAAAATGAGTCCTTAGTGAGCTTCAAAAAGGAAAATTTTGGTGAAAGGTACACATTGTTTTCCCCTTCCCAGATTTTCCTTTTGATTACTATTTCTGTCATATTTGATTATTGTCTTTTATTTGCATTTCATAGCTTGCATTTTGGAGTTTGTTTGATGGTTTTGATCTTTCTCTCCAAAGTTCTATTTAGCTTATACCCCCATCCTTGCATAGATAGGAAATTTGTTGATTCATACCTTTATTTGACTCACCTTTTGGTTGATAGTCACTTCATTTTTTGGATCTCATTTCCTTGAATGAAATGAGGGAAATAGGTCGTTGTCATGAACCAACACATTCATCCCCCACTATTTTCCATCATTTCACTTTGTTATCGTTATGCATACCCAACTCTGAAGGATGGGATATTGGAATAGACATGGGGTGGCAATGAAGGAGTAAAACCCATTGCAAAAAGGAGATCATCAATAAATAATTTTTATTTGATAACAACTCTAATAAAAAGGTAATAGAAAAACAAAAACTAAATGAAAATCCTTTTTTTGAACATAGAAGAGTTGTTAGAGGTTAATAAAGGGTTTAGGCTTGATTTTCTACCTTTAACTAGTTGTAATCTTTCTATTGGATAGGAGGGGAAGTAAACATAATGGATTCTAAAGAAGCTTATTCAAAGGACTTAAATAGTGGAAGTGTGATAATGGAAATAGGTAGCTTATCTAATATGGAATGTGGAGATATGCTTGTAGTCTCCAACCATGATATTTCAATTAAGAGTGAGAGTGAATCTCAAAATAAGGAAGGGTTTGATCCTGTAGCAAAGGGATGGGTTAGAATAAAAAATAAGAAGAGAAATCAAAGAAATAAAAATGAGACTAAACCAGCCTTAAAAAAATTAGATAAAGAAGGCATAATCTGTAAATGCTTTGAGAGATTTAGGAATTATAAAAAACCCTCAACAATAAGGAAAATGGAAATTAATTGTACAAGTTGGAATGTGAGGGGGTTGGAATACCCTAATAGGAAATAGTGGTAAGAAGATATTTAAATCAAATCCATAACAAAGATGTGATTTTTTTGCAAGAAGTTAAATCTATCAAATTCACTTTAGAAACCAATCTTAGGTTCATCTAGAAAGATGCAAAAAAATTCCATACTACTCATTAAAAAGGAAAAGGGGGAGTTTCCATTTTGATTTCAAACAAGTGGGCATCATATGTGACTACGTATTGTACCTCTCCATGTAATAGGGCAATATGGATTATGATTGAAAAAGACAATAGGAAAATTGGGTTGTGCTCAATCTATGCTCCCAATGATCATTGGGAGAGAATTGAACTTTGCAGATGGATGTATGGACTTATAGACATCCATTTAATTATGGAAGGTGATTTTAATATGATTGAGAATAGGGAAGACAAATCTGGAGGAAGTGAAATGGAGTGGAAAGGTAGTGAAAAATAATTATGGTACAAAATGAACAATAAGATTAACCTTTTTTATCCTCTTGAAGGGGACAAGAAATGAAACCAACATATTTGGTTTACCTAGTGTAACTACGAAAAGGCAAAAAGAAGAATTTATTGCAGACTAGACAGGTTTTATGCCAACAAGGACTTTTTTAGCTTTGATCAAATTTGTGAGGGTTGTAGAGTCAAGGTTACACCTTCTTCCTTTGTTGATCATCATCCCATCTCTTTCAAACTTCAATCATCTAAGAGAGAATTCAAGATAGTGAAAAGCAAAGTAAATTTATACTAAATACAAATTTTCTAAAAAATAAATATTGTAATGAAGAAATATTTACCCTTAGAGAAATTAAAAAATGGATGTTAAAGGATAAATCTTCCATTGAAAGATGGGAGAACAATGATAAATGTTGAGAAACTAATTTTCAAAATATTGGAGAAAAAAGAGAATTAGATAATAGGATATTAGAAAATGACCTGCAGGATGATTTGGTCAAACTGGAGAAGGAAATTCAAATGGACCCCAAAAACTTAGGATTGAATGAGGAGTTAATCACAATAAAAACCAAATTGAGGACCCTACAAGCTAGGAAGATTCAAGGTTTGAAAATAAGAGCTAAATTGAACTAGTTGAACAATGGGGATAAGGGCACTAAATTTTTCTTTAAGTATATTAAATATAAGAGTTCCAAAGAGAAGGTGAACCATATTTGGGAGGAAAATAGACCCATAAGTGACCCCAAGGAAATAAAAAAAAAAGATGTTTCACAACTTCCATAAGACTCTATTTTCATCTGAAGGAAAGAATCCTCAAAAGCATTTTTCTAGGAACTAATGTAGGATCTTAATTCCTTGGAAGATCACTAAATATGTGGTAGAAAAGTTGAATCAAAAAAATTTAAAAGAATAAATTGAAAAATTCTATTCAAAAGATAAATAATGACAAGACCCTTAGACCCGATGGGCTCTCGATTGAATTTTATAGGAAGAACATAGAATAGATTGATGAGGATTTGTTGCAAGTTTATTAAGAATCCATTGAAAAAGGTTCTTTAGGTTATAATATCAATAAAGGAATCATTAAACTACTCCCTAAGTATGGGGATAAGACATTAATTAAGAATTGGAGACCTATTACCCTACTTAATGTCTCGTACAAGATTTTGGAAAAAATATTGGCTCTCAAACTTGTGGATATTCTCCCCAAGTTTATTAGCCCTACAAAAACATGATTCATTAAGAGAAGATACATATTGTCCAGAATCTCATAATTATCTGGGAAACCATGGAGTGGGCTAGAAACTCTAGCCAAAATACATATACATTCTCTTACTAGAATTTGAGAAAGATTATTATAGGGTAGAGTGGTCATTTCTGATGATATCACTTGAAGATTTTGGCTTCCCAAGTGGATTTTGTCAAATGGCGAGAACTTTACTAAATGATGTTATAGCTCAAGTTGATATTAATGGATATTTTTTAGATCAATTCCCCCTGCAAAGGTTAATCAAGCAAGGTTTCCCTTTTGCACTTTCCTTGTTTGTGATAGCCTCTAATGCCATGTTCTACATTCTAAGGGATACTAGTTTGCTACCTAAAGTTAAAAGACTAAATCTTCACAATGGAGATAACCTTTTAAACATTCAATTTGCAAATGATACTGCAATTTTTGTAAACCTTAAAGAAATAAATGTAGATTATCTTATGTACAAATTGAATTTAATTTGTAAAGCCTTGTGTGCTACAATATCCAAGGAAAAATCTATAATGCTTAGTTGGGACAAGTACCCCCCAAATTGGTTCAATAAGTTTTAGTTTCAATGGGGAGGACCTAACAAACAAGTTAGGTACTTGGGAATTCCAATTGCAGTTAACCCTTGTCTAAAAGATAAATGGGACTAGGATAAAAGTAAAATAGATAAAACAACCTTTGTAATTGGAACAAGTAATTACTTTCCTTGGATGGAAAGTTGTAAGTGTGTTAAAAAAATTATCTTCTTATAGCTTGTATTACTCCTTAGTTTGGTTATTTATTAGCTACCAAATAAATGAAATACAAAAAAAGATTAGGAAATTCCTCTATTCAGATGAGAAGGGCAATAAGAAAAAGCATGCGGTTAAATGGGAATGGTGTTGCTTAAGAAAAATGGAAGGAGGATTAGGACTAAAAAACCTCAAAAATAATGGCATATCCTTGGCTAGCAAGTGGATCCTTAAAGACTTAAATGGAAATGAACCTTGGAAGGTATTGGTATTGAATAATATCCACTCTATTTTCCCAAAACAAGCAAAGAGTTAGAAACAACTCCCCATAAATGACATTCTATTTGGGAGATTTCTAGTAATTCTAACTAGATCAAATGTGTTCAAGAGTTTATGGAAATCATGGGAGATAATTAGAAGTCATATTAAGAACTATGAGTATGTGAATCAAACCAAGGGAACTTTGTACCCTAATAGGTCAATCTGGTGGGACCTCTCTAAAAAATACAAACCACTTACTCTATTTCATTGGATGCTCAACTAAAACATGGCATTTAAAAGGAATTAGATGTTTTAAAGATATAATATGTAATAACCAATTAAAATCATGGGTAGATCTATCTATTGAGTTCAAGCTTCCTCCATCACATTGGAGAACTTTCTCTATTCTTAGGGAGGCTTGTAGCAACATTCAATTCCCTGGTTGCAATGTAAATGATAATGAATTGATTGAACATATCACTTGAGTAGATGATACTAAGATTATAAAATTAAAACATTAAATAATCTATAAAACCTTAATTTTATCAATAGACCTTCTAGTCTATCTAAACAAACATTGAAATATAGATTCCTCAGATACATAGTGGTAAAAAAAATTCAAGTTGTTGTGGTCTAATTTACTAGAACCTAAGACTACTTACTTTAAATGGTTACTTATATTGCAAAAACTTCTTGTTAAGTTTTCTTCTTTAGTTTCAAGCATATGTTTTGTATGCCAATAGCCTGAAAGCATTAGACATATCTTATTTGAATGTTTGTTTGCAAAAGAGATATGTAACATGTTTTTGGCTAATCTTATGGGATGGGGGAGAAAGGTAAGGTAAATTTGAAAGAGATTCTCTTTGGTTCTATAGAAGATTTAGGTATGGCATATAATTTTTTTTGGATTACTTTATCATCTAATATCTTATGGGCAATTTAGAAGGCTAGAAATAAGGATATTTTTTAGGGTACTAGGAGGGTCTTATTAAGTATTTTAGAAGATTCATGTTTCACAATATTGTTGTGTAGGTGACAATTAGTATGGAGAACTCAAAGGAAAAACTTGTGAAGATGATAAAGGAAGGAGTTGTGGATTTTAGCGTGATAGAGGTTAAATTTGGAGGGCTTTTGTATCTCAATAAAGCTAATAATACCCCTTTCATGACATTCTATTTAGAATTTAAAAAGGAATACAACAAAATACCCAGTTGTGGCATAGGACAAAGAGGTAAACCTCCACAATAAGGGAAGATCATATATAGTTCCACCAAGAAAACGGTGAGAATAGGAGCAACTACAGGGATGAAGACAAGTTAATCAAAGAGAAAGTATATAATATTATAAAAAAATGTTTTTTTTTTTTATGTTAACAAGTCATTGTAAAAGATGAATTATGCCATGTTCTCATGTTATGGTAAATGTATCTAAGCAGAGCTAGTATCTGAAGGTTGCATAGTTTGGTTTTCCTTAAAATAATCTATATTTTACTATGTATGTATCACCTTGTGTGGTTTTCTTAGTTGTTGACTATGCAATTATTTAAATTTTATGATATTTAATACAAAGAAATGGGCAATAAACTTTATTGGCCCCATTGATCCCCCACCAAACATTTAAAAGTAAGATTTATAATTTAACAAGGGTAAAATATCTAACAAATTGGGAAGAAGTAAAACCTATGAAGGATTGTATTGCAAAGACTATCACATGATTTTTATATGAAAACATAATCATTAGATATGGATTCTCGTTCAGTATTAAAAGTGATCAGGGTATTTACACTGTGTAAATAAAATGATTGTGAAACTATTACAAAATTTTATGATCACACATAATAAGAACTCACATTATCATCCTCAAGAAAATAGAGCAAGTGAATCTCTAAACAAGATAATTGAGATGACACTACCTAAAATGTGTGATTGAAATAGGTTAGACTGAGATATAAAAAGTACATGTAGTAGTTTGGGCCTACCACACATCTTATAAAGATCTAGTAAATTTACACCATTTCAACCAATATATGGAATTGATGTCACAGTTCCTATGAACTTTATTATCCCTAACCTACATACCACACTTACATTGTGGTTGTATGATGAGGATTCTTTAGCATAGAGAATAGAAGAATTAGAGAAATTGGATGCAAATAGGTTCATAGCTTTATACAACCAACATTTAGAGCACAAAAGACAAAAAGCATGGCATAACAAAAACCTTGAGCTCAAAACTTTCAAAATAGGTGATTTAGTCTTAATATATGATAGCAAGTTCAAAACGCAAGGGAAACTAAAAGTGACATGGCTAAGACCTTACTACATACATGAAATTATGAAATTTGAAGCAGTGAGACTAAAGAAATTAGATGGAGATCATATCATAGGCTATGTGAATGGAGCAAGAATTAAACATTATCACCAACCAAAAGAATTAATAACAAAAAGAGAAATACGAGAAAATGTTGTACATTATGTATTATAAATTAATAAATAATAAAATCAAACCATAAACGGTCAAGGGTTACAAATGACTAGAAAATCCCATGAAATTTAAAGGGAAAAAATAATCAAGGATTAAACAGATAACCCTAACCCTAATTCAGACCTAACTCATTCACTAAATTCTCACTTTGAATTTGAACACTTCAATGAAATAGTGGACCAAGCTCTACAAATTTCAAACCCTACAAAGCTAAAAATAAAATATTGCAACACCAAACCTCATAAAATTTTCTATGAAACCATACCCAGAATAAAAGAAGTATCCATTTAAGGCAATAGAAGTGGACAAAGATAGAGAATTTTCAAGTAATTTGGTACATGTGGTATATAAAATATATGTAAGGAAATATATCCACGAATCAATGGTAAAAATTGATCACACACAATTTGAAGAGATTCACCTAACATTGCTAACTCTAGACCCAAGCACATATCAATCACAATACCAAGAGGTGAGACATAAACACCTAGACATATGGAAAGATACCCAGACCTATGTGATGAACGCATATGGGTTAGGATAATTTTTAGTAGGGTGCACAACGAGTTCATTTTCGTTGACAAACCCTATCAGATCACAAAGGAAGCCATCCATGTCATCAAAGGGTTAAGTATGGTAGGTGAAACACTAGTAAAGAAAGTTATAAAAAATGATAGGATAATTGAGCTAACTAGGTCTACATTGGATGGTAATAGCTTGAGTGTGAAAGCAATAAAAAACCCCATAGTGCGGTACACCACCATGGGTATCACCTACAAAATTTATTATGCAAATCGAGAAGACTCGGCCATAGCAACTGCCATACACACCACATACCAAATTGTGGTAGAAGGGAAGGACTTCAACCTCTACTGAGTGATGAGGGAGAAAATAGTGGAGAACATTCATAAGAGAAAAATTTCCTAGTGTAATTTGTGGTATGGTACACTACTAATTTTTTGGGTATTCTATTTTATTAATGAATCACCTAAATTCAAAGGGAATGTGTGGAAAACAAATGTAACAATAGAGGAGAAAATTAAGTACCATACACAAAAATCCAAAGATAAACCAACCTACACTACTGCCTATTGGGGCTTTTTCAAAAGCATTCAACAAAATGTGTAGGCCAAAGAATGGATCCCATATGAATATGTTAAACAATACATCAATAATATATCTTTCTTAGTAGATAAAGACTACACATATATGGAGGTTGTATAGCCAAGAACAATATGGATACCTAAGCTCCTATATGAAGTAACACAAAGGGAAGTCAAGAAAACATCTTAAGTAAACCAAAGGACCCAAATGCAGAGAGATTTGGGACATACAAGGAGATCATGGATAATATACATACGAAAAATATAAAGGATAAGTTAGAAAGAATAAAGAAAATTTGCATAATAGTGGGGTATCCCACAAAAAGGGATGGTACAACCATCTTCCTCCACACCACTTCCCAAAAAAAAACACATTAATAGCAAGAAGGTTCAATAGACTACATGGAATTTCTAGTGCACAATCAAAGGGGCCCACCTCATCTTCACAAATTGTTTCCATTCTATTGGTGCAAGAGATATCAAAGACCCTAATACAAATGAGTGCAAAGAAAGGGACTATAAAGGAGAGGCCAAAACAATCAATAAAAAGAAATATAATCTAGATTTTTGGAGAAGAGGAGAAAGCAAAAAATGAGGAAGTATAAAAGCCTTTGCAACAAAAGAATAAAAGGGGGAAAATATGGAAATCCCACAACAAGAAGTCCCAGAATAAAAATAGCCCCAAAAAATTGATGTCACAACCACTACAAATTCCATAATTTACCATGACATGCTACCGCAAGTGCTCAACATGTATGAAGAAGTATATACTTAGAATAAAGAGAGAATAATCCAATGGTTGGTCAAATACATCAAGAAATTTAGTAAGATCATGGAGGAAGTCAATGAAGGCTTCCTAGAACCAATCATTGTCACAATAAGGGAGAAGAGAGAAAAACACTTCAAATAGGAAGAATAAATAAGGGAAAACACAATACAAGATGTGGGGTTTGATCTAACCTCACAACAAAAGGATAAATTGGCACAAGCATAGGAAAAAGAGCTCGGGACAAAGCAAAGGGTAGACACCCTAATGGAGGGAGTGAACACAAAAATAGCCAAGGTGAAAAAATAGTGCTTACCAAGAAGCTCTATGACTCCTTAGAGTAAGAACAAACAAAAACAAATAATAACTCCTCTGAGAAGTGGCCAATCAAGTATAAGAGATGATGGGGGACAAGAGGTAAATATTGTAGAAGCCTTCACATCTACCTCCCCAAGTTATAATCAATAAAGAGATTCTTAGCATAAGAGAAGTAGTTGTAGCTTGCATCAACATTGAAACTACTCTAGTTGCCAATAGTAGGTTCCCAAGTGAACCTATCAAACATCTCCCCACTACAAAAAATTCATCACAGGGATATATTCCATGCTACCATCAGGGAAGAGATCTTGCAATGACATGTGGAGAGTGTGAAGAAACTACAAGAGGCGGTCAACATATTACAGAATAACATATCACACATACAAAGGGGCACTTCCATTCCCCTTCCACAACAATTCAAATAATTGGTGGATGGCCTACAATCAAAATTATAGTCATGAAAGGACAACATAATACAAGAATCCCAACAAAGAAATTTTGAAGAAAAAAATGGATGAGATCACAAAGGAGTGTGCAACAACACATTCTCAATCAAAAGTTCAAATAAATAATATTGAAGGAAGCATAGCGAAGGCCAATATAATATATCAATTTTTGTCTTTAGTGGCACAACCTCACCAAAAATATTAAAGATCATATCACTTAGCTAGAGGCCCAAATAGTGCAGATTGCCTCTACATATGACCCACTAAAAGATATGGATGGTGCAGTAAGAGCACAAATAGAAAATTTGTATACACAACTATAACAAGTTTGGGATCAAAGGGAGAAAATTAAGATGTAGATCAAACAATTAAAAGAGACAATAAATATAAATTGGCACACTTAACAATAATTTTGCGGGAAGCAAAGAATTCAACACAATAGATATAGATACCCAATAGTCTTATAGAGGTAGAGGCAACACACATCAACACTCAAGGACACATTAAAATCATACAACAAGCAAAGAAACAATGGGACACTACACTTGCATAGTTGAAGGTGATCTACAAACATATTCTTCTTGGGAACTAAACATCATGTCTTGAGGATAAGACATCAATTTAAAAGGAGGGATGATATTACCAGGGTCACAATGTAGTGTGAAATCTTACCAAAAGCTATCACATAGGACTTGTGAAACTTGAGGCTAATATGGGAGGCTAAGAAAAACGGAGGTGCTCTATAAGGGTCACATTTCTCTAAGAGACAATGTGTGTGTGTATATATATATATAATAGATAGAATAAGATAGAGAAGGAATGAGATATGTGTGTGTGTGTTATGGATGAATAGAGAAAAGAATAATACTTTCCCTATAATTGATATAATATAATATATGGAGATATAAGGATTGAGATATATGTGTGTGTGTGTGTTTTGGATGAATGAATGTGATTTTTTAAATGTTATATGTGGAATGCATATTGATCTACTTTTCCCTTCCATGATTACTCTTTTCTCTCACTGTATCCTCTGGGGTATAAACAAACTACATAAGGTATATTAGGGTTCAAATCTTTAGATTGTAGTTCCCTATTTTCTCTTGCCAATAAATCCAACTAATGGGAGTTCAAGTAGTTGTGAATTCATGATTAAATGGATTTGCTTTTGTTGGGCCAAAAAGTCCTTTATGGGCTACATTGGGGAAGTTGCAAAAGAATAAGATGACTTATTTGGAAATATAGGTGATTGAAAATACATGTCTTTCTCTCTTGAAGGATTTGTTTGATCAAAAGGGGAAGATTGAACTTTTTGTATCTTTACTTCTCTTTGAACCTCCTCATAGGCCTTCTTGGTGGCTTCTATTATTTCTTTCTAGATCTGTTTGTTGATTTGTGGGTCTTAGAGCATAATTTTATCCACTCTTTGCTTTGAGTGGAGCTCCCTAGCTTGGATTTGTACTAATTTTCCTTTTGTTCTATGGTAGAAATTGGAGTGATCTATGTTATAACATATACTTTGAATTTCTCTTCTTGTGTCACTATTTCCTTCTTTTTTAAAGTTGATGCCAATTTTGGTGGAAATTGTGTTGTAGACTCATCTAGTGTCTTTGCAAAAGTCACCATGTATTTGATGATGGCCTCCTCTATAATGGACCTATTGAATTCCCATTTTCACATATATATTTGCAATATCTTGTAGTATCCTTCTTTGAACAAGCCTATGAAGAGTGTATTAACATTTATCATATATTTTTCTCGTGCTTCTACCTTTGCTTATTCTCCTTGTTCTTCTTATGCAGAAGTTTTTGTTGCCTTCTTGCTCATTTGTTATTTTTCTCACCTTTGCTTCCTTTTGCACTCATTTGCAATAGTGCTTTGGTAGCTTTTTATACAGACACCTCACTTTGTGTAGATGTCATTGGTAATTTTTGTTAGCTCAACCCTTCTTTTCTTCTATCTTCTTGATTGCATAGATGCACTAGTGGTTCCCATACTTGGATCCTTCTAGATCTTCATGGGGTCGAGGTGCTCTGTTCCACTGACTCTTCTTTTGAGATCCCCCATTTATGTTTTAATTTCTCTCTATTTTTCTTTGTATGCTCCTCAAACATTTTTTGGGTAAGTTTATCCATGAATTCCCTATATGTCGTGAATCTATTTGCATTAGGGTCTTTTGGTAGTTTGAGCAATGTGAACACATAGGAATCTATCTTCAAGTCATTAACTTCATATGGAAGTTGGATAATCTAAGATGTGTGGGGTTCTACATTAATGTGTAATATTTGTCTACCAGAAAGACTATATCCATATACTATTGGACCACATCAGAGGGTATTCTTTCCCACTCTTGCATCTTATGTTGTCGGGATTTAAATAAACCCCAATATGTTTTAGTAAATGAAATGGTGTCCTTGAAGTGTATAACATGGTCATTTATTTGTGCCACCACTGGTTTGGAAGCTTCCCATCTTTTTTCTCACAAACGTCAAAAATTCATTGAGGAAGTAGAATGTTAGACAAATGATGACCAGGGTTCCATACCTAAATTGGTAGTGAGATTGTTTCATCTGTTGGATGTTCTCTAGGATCTACTCATTTAATATTTCACAACTTCAATGTATTTCCCCTCAATGATCATCTAATAGGTAGCATGAATGAAGGTTTTCATTGTAGAATTTTCTTGGTTTGTATATTATACTTTGTACCCGATCCCCATTGTTGCATATCTAATTGTTGGGTTGTAATTTTTGCAATGTCCAAGCTTTGACTATCATAAATTTCACCAACGAGTTTGGTAACCTTGTTGTTCTCGATGGCCTTCTTTGGAGGGAATTCTCCTTGTGCACATAGCCCTATTACTTCTTCAATTGCTTGTTTTTTATCCAATAAGGCTTGTCCAAGTATGTATACTTGTCATGTATTTGGTTTATGCCTATCTAGATCCATCCTTCTGCATTTGTAAAATATGGGAAATTCCTCCACACATCTTTCTTCTCTTGTATCTAATTGTATTATGGTAAATACTCTCCAGTCCCTAGTTTTAGTAGGTCATTTCCATAGAATATAGTCAAATATACACATGCAAGGATTAGTTGCATAGCCATTGAAGTGACTAGAGTAGAGAACAAGTCATCTTGTAGTTTGTCAATCTATAATAGAACACTCCATTACTACATAGAAAGATAAGTAATTAAAAATATTTTTTTCATTTTGAAAAGTGTGTTTGTGTATTATTACTATCTCAAACCATTAGTCTAGGCTCATTATTGAATTAAATTCTTTATTTATTAATTTACCCTATATTTATTTAAAATAAATGCTTATTTATTTTTATTTTGTTTATAATTAATATAGGAAGCTCCTACATATAGTCTTATCATTCATTTTTATATTGGATCATACACTATGATTTGAAACTTTAATATTAAAAAATATTATCATAATTTTATTTGAAGTCTCTAAAATCAAATATAATTATAATTACTTTATTTTTTCAATTTGTGTGAACCTTATAGACATCTTATATTTACTATAATTCTCCATATGAAGAGCTCTAGTCACTATTCTTTGATAAGATTTATCTTGATGATCTTATCAAGATGTGTGATCCAAAATATAAATTAAAAATTTGTGCATAACTTTTTTTTAAAATCTCTTTTAAAAACATTTAAAAGTCTTTATATCATTAATAATAATATAATTTTAAACTTTCAAAGACATATTAATTCATAAAAAACAATCTAAAAGACTATACTCAACCTCCTTATATGTAATGAGCCAACCCTCCTCACATTAAGTTTATTTGAATTGAATGCCAATAACTTGTAGAGGAGAAAATGCTATGCCTCGAACTTTTCTCTTGTCATTTTTAACCACTTTAGGTCAATGTATTTGATACACAAATTTAACATATAATTTGATTGTTTTGGTGAGTTTAAGTACACTAACACAAGTCCAAATGAAACACTTGGTCATGCACTATCATTGTTGTAATGCCTAAGATTTGGAATGTAAAATAGAAACCAACAAACATGCAATTTTCTACTTCAAACCAAAAAAACCTCTACATAGAGGTCACAAAAGAGATCAAAATATCACAATAACATCAAAATCAACTCAAAATGTTATGCATGGCTCTATTGTGATTTGATTTTATCCTTGAATAGTTGATATTTGGATTATACTTTGCTTAAATTTACCCATTTTGACAACATTTACCTAGCATAAAGTGATGATTGATTGGAATGAAAGAAAGAGAGCCTAAATTTATAGAATTTTGGAAGGGGGCATGGATGGTCAAGATCTGATTGTGAGATCAATGGTGGAGGATGGTTGAGAGGATTTCCTTAGGATCAAGGAGAAGATGGAGGGTGGAGATGGAGGTTGTTAAATTGTGAATGACTAGGATGAACTTACTAAATTTAGTAAATGGTTGTGACACGAGGGAAATATTTAAGGGGTATGCACATCTAGGAGGGCTTTATATTATTGGGTTGGGTTGAGAGAATAATGGGACCATAAGGATAAGTGTTCTTAGGTGCCCTTATTCTTGAAATGTGTTGAGGGAATATAATAATTATTAATTTAATTATTTTAGCCATGTGTGAGATGGATAATAGGTGGACAATGATAATTATTTATTGATTTATTGTGAGGTGAGATGGAAAAAGGGGATTAATTAAATAATAGAATTATTTAATTAAGTGATGGACTTTAGGTGAAAGGGATGTGCTTAGTTGATTAGGACTAGGTGAATGAATTGAAAAAGTGATAGGGAGTAGGTACACTAGGCAAATTTCTAAGAGTCTATATTTTTCCCTTTTTGATGCAATGTCATGAAAGTGGTGTTGTGTCAAAGAAGAATAAAAAGTATGATGGGATGAAGTGAATCTTCGGTGGTGAGTTGTCAAGTGGCCACTTAAGGATGATGATGGTATTGATTCCCCCTCAAAAGAGTTGGTGGAAAAAATGAAGCACAAGTGGTCTCTTGAAAAGACAAAGGATATTAAAAGTATTTTTCATAAAGGATAAAATATTACTTGAGAGAAATCATGTTGGGATGATGTACATTTCCATGAATATAGACCCAATGATGGGATAAGGATTGGTCATATTGATGGATTCCAATAAGATGATTGGATGATAGGATTATAGATTGCATGGATGTACATATTGGATGATGAAATCTCACAAGGATGTAATGCAACCAAATAACATAGGATTAGGATTTTGAATAAATGATGATCATGTGCAAGGTGTAACCTTTTATTTTCTATAGCACTTAACATTATGAACCTTGATATAAGGGATCTTGATGATGACACACCATGTGCATATGGAATAACACACAAACAAAAAAGGTAAAAATAGTATAGTGATCTAATAGACATGTTGTCATTAGCATGAAATAATATGAAGGATGAGGGTGACTGTGATAGTGTGATGGATGGAACACTAGGACTATAGGTAACAAAAAAACACAAACCCATACAATACAAGAAAATAAAAATATGCAAAAACATAAGTTGGTATCTAATGACTTGTTGAAGCCGAGGATGTATGGGAAGATGGGATTGTATGAATTGCTTGACAAATTGGTGATGAGGATTGGATTATATTTTTCCCTTGATGAAGTTATGAGCTATAGATTATTTTGATGATGATTATCATAACATTGTTGATATGGGAAGGACACATCCCAAAAATAATTCAAGGATCGGGAAAGACATATTCTAATGATGATTGATTGGATTGATTTTAGATTTAAATCATAACTTATAGCAAGATAAGAAAGAAATATTATGGATGTTTGTGAATGGATACAAATTCTAAGTGGGGTCTAAATAGATTTAAGGGCTTCAACATGAATAAGGTGTTTTGGGAACATACTATAAATTGGATTATATTAAGATATGTGTTTTCTTTTTTGTCAGATTGATGGTGGAACCAATGGCAAGGGATAATCCTTGAGCCTAGAGAAAAGGATACACATGGTTTTGGATGGAATGGTTGATGGATTAGATTGGATAGAGAGGATATAGATTCTATGGAGGGATTTAAGGGAGACACTCAAGGAATACCTCACATAGGACTAAAATGTTTTGATCTAAAATATGGGTTGGATAGTTCTATGGAGTGATGATAGATGGTGTGTAACCAAAGGATGACTATGCCAACGATTTTCCAAAGTATGCTTTAAGTGTGTGCCCCCAATCTTTGCTAAGATCAACATAGGTAGGGAAGGCAATGCGACATGACTAAATGGATATGGTGTATGGGTATTATGGAATGACATGATAGTATATACAAGTTTGGTGGAATGGATGAGATAACTATCTGAATTGTCAGGTTTACTTAGCTATTTGATTTACATATGATGCCCATGAATGGGTTTCCACAATGGTACTTACTCAAGGCACTACAACAATTATTTTTCACCATTGGATGGATTATAGTAAAGATAAAGAAGTATTTAGGTATCACGTTCATGGATGTTGGTGTAAATAGGTGTTTTACCTATCTAGGTCCTATTTACATGTTAATTCCACTTAGGTCCTAGAAAGGAATCTTTCTAGTTAAGCATTAGTTATCACTTATCTTATCTAGTTGACTTTTATTTAATGCTTGTGTACTATTTAGTTATGAGTTAGTTGTCTCATGTTATAGGATTAAGACACTTGTCATGATCTTGTCTAATCCTATCCCTCACCTTGCCTATATAAGCAAGGAATCATTTGTACATTGTATATTCATTTTGGCATTCTTGCATCCATAATCATAGCATGCTATTTCTGCCATTTCTCTCTTGTGGAAGTTATTTTGTCTTGCAATTAATCCTAGAGTGTTGAGGAGTTCACCATAAATTCCTACAATGGTCATCTGATGTAGCTGATTTGGATGCTTCAATCATGATATTCTAATAGTATCCTATCTTATAGAGTTTATTTGCTAGGATCTTTGCACTAGTAAATAATTCATAATTTTGATGATGTGCTTTGATAGTTGGGTTGGCCTTGTCCATATAATATAAATGTCAATAAAGTTCCATCATAACTCTTATGGTAGAGTGTTACTACAAGGATGCAATGGATTCTAGGTTTTAGATTGGATTTAGGATGAAGGTGTATGGATTTAGATAGTGGAGTTAAAGATTGGGATTTTATTTTTTGATTTGATAATTGGGATTTTGGAGGTGGATGTGTGGATTGATGGATTTTGGATGTAGGGATTTGAGATTTATACTAGAATGAGGGATGTTGGTATTAGGGGGGTAAAATTGGATTTGGATCTAAGATAAGGCTTAAGATTGGGACCAACATTCTTTTTGTATTATGAAGTTTTGCATGATAATTGTGAATGTGGTGCACATCTATTGTATGTAATGTGCGACATATGAGTAATGGATTTATTTTGATGACTTACTTTGATTGGATGCATTAATTTACTTTGCTATGAGATCCATATTTAATTGTTTTTCTCTTCTTGATGTTTGGATACATGTTTCCTTTTAGATTTATATTGATTTTGATATGGAATTTACATTTTCTTTTTCTTTGATAGTTGATTATGATCTTTTGCTTCATGGAAATGTTGTACTTTGTATAATAGGTGATGTTGTTGGTTCTAATCAAGGGATTTAGGATGTTGTGAGTGTAGGTTGGTAGTATAGATTGAGGAAGTATGGAAAATATGGGTGGAAGAAGGATTCTTAGAAGAGTTATGGGTGGCCTCTATTTTAATGCTTTCATTGGATGAGACTACCCCTACTATCCTTGAGTTTTCACCATTAGAATAATTGCCTAGAGATGTGTAGCCAAGATCTCGATATCCATCATTTTCATACACTGATACTAGTTATAGAAAGCCTTTTTCATGAAGGCCTAACCCTTTACCATTTTAGCCCATGCTTTGACAACTTTTATTGTCAATAGGATATTTTTCACTTTTGAAATAAAACACAAATCCATCATTAGGCAACCATGACTTAGTAGAGAGACCTCTATTTTCTCTTTTTCAAGAAGGCCAAACCATATGAAGGTGGTTGAATCCAACTTATAGGATGATTGTGTTTTATCCTTGTTTATAATTATGGTATCTTGATCAATGATATGCTCAATGTGATCAATCATGTCTTGTGAATCTTAATGCATGGTGGGACCCATATCATTAGTTTGACTATTAATTTGTCCAAGGGAAGCAAGTGTCTAGTCTTGGGAAATGGAAGTTTTTGGAGTATGGATGGAATCATCTTTTATTTTATGGTCATTGATGGGATAAATATGGAGAAAGGAATCACCTTGGTTTTCTTGATCAATAGGGGGATCTTGATCAAAAATAAATTTTTGGATGCCATGATCATAGATAGGATCATGATCAAAGATTGGATTTCATAGGTTTCATAATAATCTATTGGATCTTGATCAAAGATGGGATTAACATGAATATTAGGATCATCTATGGGGATTTTCCTAGTAACTTGATCTTGATTTGTGTTGGAGCTTGTTGTGACTTGCTTTAGAGAAAGCTGTTGACATAGCCTTAATTACTTCTTAGAAAAGACGAATACACTTTTCTTTGCTCCTTGAATAGTTGTTGTGGATGCTCCTTTGCTTGAAGATACATGTTTTGACAACATATACCTAGCATAAAGTGATGATTGATTGACATGAAGGAAAGAGTGCCTAAATTCATAGAATTTTGGAAGGGGGAATAGATGATCAAAATTTGATTGTGAGATAAATGGTGAAGGATGGTTGAGAGGATTTCCCTAGGATGAAGGAGAGGATGGAGTGTGGAGATGGAGGTTGTTAGATTGTGAATGGTTAGGATGAACTTACTAAATTTAGTTTAAGTGGTTGTGACATGAGGGAAATAAGGGACATGTGCATCTAGGAGGACCATATTCTTGGGTTGGATTTAGAGGGACCATAAGGATAAGTTTTCTTAGAATGTGTAATTTAATTATTTTAGTCATGTGTGAGATGGATAATAGGTGGAAATTGGTAATTATTTATTGACTTATTGTGAGGTGAGATAGATAAAGGGGATTAATTAAATAATAGGATTATTTAATTAAGTGATGGACTTTAGGTGAAGGGGATTTGTCCTAGGTGATGTCTTTACTCGATTAGGACTAGGTGAATGAATTGACTAAGTGATAAGGACTAGGGAAATTTCTAGGAGTCTGCAATTGTTAATTGTTACTACTTTTGGATTCGATTGTGTGAGTTTTTCCATCGAAAATTCAAATCACACTTTTGATCCACCATCCGAATGATAGAGATTTTTTTTCTTCTCCTAATGCTCTCTATCATTTAGATGATGGATCATGATGTGTGATACAAAATGTTGATGAAAAAACTCTCACACAATTGAATCCAAAAACAAGGAAAATTAACATTATGGATTGTGGAAATATAATATCATTAATAGTCTACAATTGTATTTATAACCTTTTAGACTCAATTCCTATCAATCTATTATACAAAACCATAAATAATTCCCATTGGCGGGATTATTGGTTTGATATTGTCTTAGCTTTTAAAATTTGAATTTCTTCATTTCAACAAGGCTAACAATCCCAATACTTGACCATAACTCATGGGTATGGGATCCAAAAAATTAAATTATGCATCCAAGGTTATGTATACAACAACATCAACATAAGACACTAGCACATGCCATGAAAAAACATGGAATAACAAAATCACAAAAAAAATCAAAGGGTATTTCTCCTCTTGTAGGTAATTAGTTATTAGTCACCCTCTATTAGCAATAGCAACAATCAATCTCTCTATAAAGAACAAGAAACATCCATTATGAAGGAACAATACAATTACACACTTTGACACAATCACTCATTAGCTTTGTATTGTCTTTAGCAAGAAGAAATGACAAATTTAATGACATTCATTGACAATTCTTATATCTTTTACCTTTACCATTAAATTAGTCTTGGGACTTGACTAAGGCTCACGAAAATTCTAAACTTCAACCTTTACATAGCAAGCCCCATGGTGCTCCTTAAAACCACCATTGTTTTCCTTAGCTTAGCTATAATTAGATAAATTAGTTTTGCAAGTGTCAAAGGTCCAATTGAAATTTGATTCTAGACAAGATTGTTATTGTAATTGCACACCATACACTCAATTTCTCTAGTTTCAGCCCTATTTTCTCTCTTGTCTATAATCTAGTTCCAAATTGTAGTTATTAATCCTCTCTTATTACATCATATTAATCAAAGATAACTTGTCACCTATTTAAAATGCATAAACCAAAATCCATAATACATCTAATTTTTTATATATTTAATTTTAGACTCAATTAATTACTCTAATAAATGTATAATACTCAACTCAAATCTTATATATAATCTATTTTATTATTGAGTATATATATATTTGAAGGGTTATTTTATTTCCCTTCATAACTATAAAGACGTAATAGGTCAAGGGATGAAGAATATTTAAATAATCAAAGTGGCCAAGAGGGCTTGGGCAAGCAGGGTTCTATGAGAGCCCGTCTCGAAGAAGTATAAACTAGGTTGGTTGTTGGCTCTATATTGCCAAGAGTGTAAAGAGTCTGCAATCGGATTTTCTGAGAAGAATTTTGTTTTCGGACTGTAATTTTTGCCAATTTCTTGGCCTTTTTTCCATCATTGCGTGAATTCTATTCTTTGGGGGATTTCATCAATGAGGGCCGTGGGAAGAACACCTGCAACCTACAATGCTCTACAACATTAGAGATATAAAGCTTTTGAATTAAGTTGAATCAGATGTAATGGGGATTTCAATTGATAGGTTGAGCGACTTACCTGATAATTTATTGTGCTGCAACATTCTCTCTCTCCTTCCTCTAAAGGACGCCATTCGCTCCTCCGTCCTCTCCACTAGATGGCGACACCTCTGGACGCACATTCCTTGTCTCCATTTCTCTCATGACTTTTTTCAATCACAGAAACATCCAGACAGAGTGCGAAGTGAATGCTTAGGATACCTGAAACGCACAGTTGATGATATTCTTCTCCGCCATTCTGCCGAGCTCGAAACTTTTAGGTTTTATTTTGGACATTCGTTGAGCAGAGTGAATGTTGAGAATATTGCAGAATGGATTGACTGTGCAGCTGCTAAAGGAGTTAAGTATGTGGGGCTTGTCATCGACTTTAGCAGAATGGAAATTCATGTACCACTTTCTCTCTTTGATTGTCACTCCCTCGCCGATTTGGAACTTGAAGGTTTTACGTTTACAGAAATACCCACTTACTTTGGGGGTTTCTTGTCCCTTAAAACATGTTCTCTTTCTCGTATTGAAAATTTGACTGATGACAAGCTTCAACAGCTCATAGCATTATGTCCGCATCTTCAGAAATTGGTGCTGGAAGGCTGTGATCAGTTAAAAAATTTAAGAATTAGGGCTCCAGATCTCAATAGCTTGAATTTGACAGTTTGCAGTTGGGTAGAATCATTAACAGCAGACTGTCCGCAACTGGTCAAGCTCGAAGTGAAGGATTGTGACAGGCTAGCTAAATTGCAGCTAAATTTTTGTGTGTTTCTACAAGGTCCAACTGCTTCAGATTCTGGGTCATTTGAGGGAGTTTCTACTGTGAAATCATTAAAAACATTATCTTTTATCGCATGCCCAGAGTTTTCAAACCTCCCTTTTCTTACCCTACTTGGCAGTTTTCCTGATCTTGAAGAATTGAAATTAACAGCTATCTTCTTCCGGGTTAGTAATTTGTTTTGCCTTAAGTTATGTATATTTTGATTTTATGTAAGTTATGGATATTTTGATTTTATGTAAATAACCTGCATTTTTTTTAAATCTCAGGACATGAGAGTAGGCAAGATGGTAGTACCAAGGCAAGATGTTGCAGCGCAAAAGTTGTTGTCGCACACAATGTTTCCAAATCTGAAAAAGGTACACATAGAAATATCACCAGAGATGAGTCAAAATGAAATAGTTATCCTGGCTTTTCTTCTCGCAAATACTCCATCCTTGAAAGTTATGAGTAGCATCCTACCTCACTGCCCCAAAAATATTCACGACCGGATGTTCATAGGTCAAGTGCTGTATTTAGATAGGGTGTCTCTTGGAGCAGAGATAAGAATATTAAATAACAGAAAACTATTTGATGCAATTTGTATGGACATGCCTTTCTCTGCCTCCGACTATTCACAGGAGGCAGCAGATTAGAAGAAAGAAGAAACTAACAGGCCTTTTGTATTTATAGGTTATAAATAACCTATATAAAATAGGTGAAAGTTACAAGTTTTATCAATATCACGGGTAATACAATCTTTCACGATACACAGCTACATCTAACAACAATATATAGTTCTTAGAGAATTCATTCAAGAGGCTACTCTGGCATGAAGTCTACAAGACACACTAAGTTACCTTCTGATTTAGGATCGGCAGTTAAAAAAGGAAGAATGATCAGGAAGGAATCCTGCTTCAATGATTCAGCGGGCAGGGTAGCTGTTCATGTTAAGAGCTCTTTGGAGCACCATGGCTTCAAGTTGCCCAACTAGCTCGGTGTTTGCTGGTCTCTGTGGTCGACTTCAAACTGCTAGTTTTGCGATCATAGCTGTTGGTTTACAGCCTTGGTGCTGTTGGTACCTGTAGTTGTTTCATTGCTGGTTATGGGTCTTCATCGCTGTATCTTTATTCATCTTTGTAAAAGGTGTTGGGCCCTTTCAGAAACCCTCCATTGCCATTAATAAAAAAAGAAGAAGTTCGAGTGTGCCAATTTTTTTCAATAGGTTTCAAGCTCCGCTTTGCCCTTCAGTGCTTTGTATTGTTTGGAATAATGCAGAAGGATCTAATATTAGACCTCTTCTTTTAAGAAATGCATATCATGTGAGTACAAGGATAAATAATTTACATGAATGTTACGGTTTACACAGGAGGTCTCTTTCTAAAAAATGAACACAGATAACAAATGTGTCTCTACCCCAAGAGGAATTGACTCAACATTTTTTATGATACTTCCAGATCTATCTTCGATATCCCACCAGGACATTTTTTATGATACTTCTAGATTTATCTGTGATATCCCAAGAGGAATTAACCCAACATTTTCTATGATACTTCTAGATTTGCCTGCCTGTGATACCAATGCCAACTCTTGCCTGACAATTTTTCCTATTCTGAGCACTGAGCAGGGATGAGTCTTACTGGCTCACACTATTACACTGTTTTCTCATCCGGTACTCCAATTTGGTCTGTTTCCAGAGGAACAGGTGGTGCCTGAAAGTTGAGATTTGTGGGCACGCTGACCTGCATGCTGCAACTCTTTTGTAGTGAAGACGATTGCTTCTCATTGTTATCTCTTGGGAATCGGGAGGGGTATTTTCTTCTTGTTGGGTTTTGGTTTGTTATCTGGGATTCATCGTTCACACAAGCATTACGTAATGGCAGCACCCACATTCATGTACTTTCAAAGTGGGTGGTGCAAGGAAGCCCTAAACTTGACGGCTGTATGGTTGTACTTACACATTTTTATCATACATTACAATTAAAGTTTAGGAAGACTGTATGTCAAAGGCAACTTTTAATGGATAACTGTCACCAAAAATTTGCTTTATAGGCAGGGTTGACCCACAAATTTAAGCCCTGGGTGGTAAGGTTGTTTCTCCCATTCTCTATCATCATCACTAAGCTTGCCTTTGCGAACCAGCGGTGTTGTCTTGTGAACTTCATGTGCTATAAAGTGGTGGCAGAGCGAGAGGTGAATAAGGGGGTGAGCTTGTATTTGTCCATGAGGCAGCAGGGGGCACTGGACAATGGCTGTGAGAGTGAGAAACTGATTGTTGCAGAACGCTTGGGATTCCAATGGAGAATATACCTGTGGTCTAGGGTGGGGGAGCAAACATGTGCTTCCTGCATGTTTTCTCCACTGCAAATAATTTGTAATTGATTCAAAATGGCCACTTTAAACATTAAATTGTTCCCTGGTTAAAACACCCAATAACACAATTTCATAATTATAACTACAATCTTATTCATTTCCCCCAATCAGCTAGCCATCTACAAAGCCTTATTAGTGATATATCTGTGTGCCTTTACTTGCTGGTTTATGTATTGGTATTTGATTGTATCTTCTTAATTTACACAATTTATCAATTTCTCATCATCGAGAGACTTAAAAAGTGTGATCTGAGTCCTTTTTAACAAAGAGTGGTACGGTGAACTTTTTTACAGCTAATTGGTCAGCATCTAATTTCTGGTTTTAATGGGTAAATAATATGTAGGTGTATAAAAAATCGCCAATTTTTCTGAAACACATACAGACTAAGGGATAACGGGCAGTTCAGAATGTGTTAATGGAATTCGATTTTTAACTTCGTTGACTGCAAATATATGTAAGCTGGCATTTTTAGTATATATCTATTTTTAACTAATTGGGAGTTGCCCTACCTTACAAGTCTTTATCAGCGTGCGCATTGCAACTTAGAGTTTGACTGCCAATTTAATTTAATTTATGTATAAATGTCCATGGAAGACCAAAATTGATCCACGGGACTAAAAATTATATGTAAAATGTCAACTGCAGTTTAAAGTAGATTATCTCTTTTTTCTCCAATTCTACAAATTGAAAGTATACACGTAACTCACATTAACAGGCATATAATTCCAGAAACCATCCTGAACAGAAGTTGCAAAGGCAGCCTATCTCAAACTACCACAGGTATGGCGTATGTTTTTGGATCTCCGTTTAAGTAATCTTCAATTTCTCTCACTTTTTTAATATGGATAATGACCATATTGCATTAAGATATCAACGTCTTTAAGCAGACTTTAATGTGATGAGTAAGCATACAACTATTCCAGAAGCCTCTATAGTAACTCCCTTAGTTATTACCTAAACGGCCTAATCAGAAATTTTGTACGGTTGCAGCTCTATTAACAGCAGCATGGAGTGGGTTACTAACTCCCTAATAGCCCAACATGCAGTCGACAAGATGGATTCTAGTGTAAACAATTACTTAATCTATCTGTACTACTAACTTCAGGCCTAATCTCTTCACAATAGAGCAGAAAGTTAATTAAAGTAGTAGGATTTGGCTGGATCATAATTTTCCGATTTTGGACCATAAGAAATCATAATTTTTAGATCTTGTTGCAAATAAAATCCTTAAAGATATAAATGGTATGCTCAATAAACATTTACAACCATATTTGGCTAAAGTAAGATAATTAACAATTAAAGGAATATTACTTTTGCTAAGACATGACAATTCCTTTGCCTTCTTTTGCCTTCTACATTGCATAGTTCGGGCTAAGGTTGCAATGTGATCTCAACCACATGGATAAGAGTCCTTCTCCACCCCATTCCATCTACCCCATCCGAGCAGATTCTTCCGAGGAGATTCTTTGACCTTCCGAAAGAGGTTATTAATACCAATCATTTAGTGAGCAAGGTAGCTACCAACTAACAATTGACCCTTACTAAGATATTCATTCCTTACTTGGTTGGAACACAATCACACAAAAAGAGATACTAAAGTTTGCACAAAGGGAATAGCTTGGTCTATCATTTTTTTTTTCCATCTCTTGTGATGACTTCTTTTGAGAGTCTATAGAATTGCTAAGCGGTAGAAAATGGCATCCATCACCTACATGCCATTGTCTCCATGATATGCATGATACTAGGGAAATTCATCGATGTTACACCCTGATTGTATAGCTACTATTGCATAGGGCAATTGATTGTAATGTTTGAATCATTGAGATGAATAAAACATGTTGTTTTTGTTATCAATATAAATGTGTTTTATTTAAATGATTGTCTCATTTGACGGATACTTCTATTGATGTAATTCTTGATTAATGTTACATGCAAGTTATGGAATAATGTTTATTCTAACTTTTGAGATGTTTTATGTATACTGCCTTGTTGTGAGCATATGACTCCTGTTGTCGTGTCATGGTGTGCAGGTAAGAGGACCGTTCCTCTAGGCAAAGGAGAAATATCATTCGGGGAGGAGCTTGGTCGGGTAAACAGTAACGAGAACCATTTGAGCATACACACACGTCCCTTAGACTGAGTAAGCTAAGTTAGTTTGTTGAGTTATGGGTAAGTCATCCGTAGGCTTGTATGTTGACATTAGGAGTCTTGTCTACTTCTGAATGCATGTAAAAGTGATGCTTATCTGTGTAACTGTTTATGATATTACATTACTAGTTAGGAGGTGGGCATGTATACATGTATATGGTATATACACGTATCCATAGGTATATTCATGTTGATACAAACGTATGAGGGCAAATGGATATACTTGTACGAGTGCATCAATATAATATACATACGTATACGTGTACATAGAGGAAAATATACAAACATAAATACATGTATATATACCCACAACCAACCTGATATATATGGATATTAATAATATTATTTGAATATTGTCGTGGAATTTACATATACACATATACATAGATATGTATATTGAAAGTATGCTGACTGGCTTGCAATATACATATTTATCAAATAAATATGTAAATGTGTATATATTTATATATGTATATATAAGCATATTTAAATTGTAATATTTATATATATATATACATACATATATATAAAATTTAAATGATTTGATTTAAATAAGAGATCGATACATCTCATAGTAAAGGAAGACTTTATTTTTCAACTATGAATAAATCAATTTATGGGAAATCGATTAGTGCACTATGGAAATCGATTGATTTCTAATTAAATTATATCAAATCATTTTGAATCAGGTTTTTGAGACAAATGATGCCAAATTTTGAAGAGGGAAATATTTCATGGGAAACTATTTTGAAACAATAGAAAGAAATAAAATGAAAAGAAGTTGCGCTAGAGAAACTCGCGCCTGAAGCGCACGACGTAGACCAAGTCAGGAGACAAAATGATGGTTGTTGTTCTTCAAGCCACAAATAATGGCAAGGTGGAAATCGCACAATACTGACCTATTCTTCAAAGTTGAATCATTAAACAAGATTTCTGAAAATCGCCCTAAATTAGAGGCATGCCTGAGAGGTGTCAACTCATAAATTTACACCATATGCAAGTTTTAATTGTTCATTGTTTGTTGTCATTGAAGGAGGTCAATTCACCTCAGGGAATTGCCACATTTCATCATGGAATTGTTCAACAATCTAATCTGGCAATTTACATGCTTGGAGAAGTGGGTTTGTTGAACAGGGAACTCTATAAAAGGGCACCCAGGCCATTCTTCTACATTGCTCTTTGGTAACTTGAAATTATTCATATTGCTGAGAGTTCATTTATAAATTCTGAGAGAATCATATTGCTGAGAGTTTTTCATATTTACTGTGTGAATCATATTTCTGAGAATCATATTTCCTGTGAGTTCATTCTATTCTTTGAGTTTCCATAATTTATGAGTACAACCAAATAGCTGTGAGTTATCTATTTTCATTTACTGAGAGCAATCATCAAATCTATGAGTTAGAATATTGACTTCATAGTGTTTATAATTGAGTGAGAAGAGGAGTAAAGTTGAGAAGTGAAGTCTACAATTGGAAGAGGAATTGTCAATCGTTCAAGTGCCAAGATATCTTCTTTGAAGGAAGCTTTGAGAACATGCATGGGATAATCTTCTACTATCTACCCTATTCTTGGTTATTTAATTTAAAGTACAAAATCTTTATGCTTACTATTGTGCATAGGTTGAAAGACAATCATAGTTGTGATTTTGTGTGGAAGAAAGAATGAGTTGTTATGAATTACTTTACCTTTTTGTACTTAGCAAGTAAAATGAAAGAAGGTTAAGAGGTTGCTTATTATGTGCATTACATTTCTTGTATGATCTCCATATAAGGAGAGTATGTGAAAGTAGATACTAAATACTAGGACCTTATAGCATCGAGTCAAGTACAATCCACAGCTTAAGTTAATAAATTAACTTAGTGAAGCTTGTGTAACTCCTAGGATATTGATTTCCAAAATAGGAGAGGTCTTTGAGTTTACTTGCTATGTTGTTTCATTTCTAGTAGGTTAGTATGATTGTAGGACGTCTAGGGTACGTAATATCCACTAAAGCACAAACCTATGCGTAGAGTAAGATAGCCTTAAGTCAAATCGGCCCTGAGTAGTGTTTATGATAGATGACCTTCATTTGAAGTACTGGATGAGAATACTTGGGCCAAAGCAGTGAAATGTACGACTTCCACATAGATGTGAGTTAGTTGAGACTACACTGTCAGTTCATTGTGATCCTTATACTAGTTCGAGATTGTGAAATAGCAAGGTTCTAGTTGTGTAGGACACAACACTATGCTCAGTTGGTAATCGTTAAAGGATACCCTACCAATCTCTTCTTCGAAGGGAGGGCCATCTATCTAACGATAGGTGTGTGGGGGACCGCATTATTAGTTCGTGGTTGGCGGAAAAGTGCCCGAGTGATGTTTCTCTTCCACAACAAGCGACCGATGTACCAAGATTTGAAAGGACGGACTCCTGGACCTTCTTACTTCTATTTGTTCAAAAGCTCTCGAGCTATGTATGTAATTGTATTACTTTTGTACTCTGATATATATTTGCAATGAAAATGGAATTCATGTGGAAATATATTGTAACTTGTATACATTTATCAATGAAGAAAGGGAAAATTTTATTGTATTGCCTTTGTTACTTGTTATCTTTATATGTTTGGAGTAAAATTGGAAAAAAATAAATTTACGCAAGGGATAGGTCGTTACAATCGAAGCCTCATAGATAGCTCATGGCATCCATCTCTTGGATACTTAGGTGATCACTAACTAACTCTAAGATGTAGTCAAATCACTCTACTTGCAGAGCAAGCTTCCTGATTGCTAACAAGCTGAGCAACGATAAGCATATCTTTAGGCGAGTCATAGGATTTTTTGTTTTGGTCACCTCAGAAGGAGGGGAACAAGCTACATTTTAGGGGGTATACAACCCTCCACCTATGCCTTTGTAGGGTCAATTACTCCAATTGTCATGTGTTGTCATAGAAGATGGCTCCTATATTTGACTTGGTTCTACAAGCGGAAAAAGTTCTCTTACAATGAAATAAGCAAGCCATAGTCATCCAAGACTACCCTCTTACTTACTAGGACCAATATAAGAATAGGGACATGATAGTCATTTTAATCATAGGGTCTACCCTTTAGGATGGTACACAGGCTTGTGGAAGGATATCCCACATATACCATGGTAGAGGATAGCAAAATCATACAACTTGCAATTAGGCCTTGAGCAAGAGATCTTGAAACTTAAACTAGCATGGCATTATCTAAGTAAAGTGCAAATTTGATAAGGTTTAGTCTTGCATATAATTTTAATATTAGGTAGTTTGTAACAACTAATAATGATGGAACATGCTTATCAAGATGGTTTAAGTTTGATCATAAAATAGACTTTTCTACTACCTCACCTTTTAGGACAACCTTTGAACCCTCCAACATTAAGATAAATATAGATGTATATGAGTTACATCAGCCCAACACATTATGGTTATTCATAAACAAAATAGTTGATATTGACAAGGATGTGTTATTAAGGTTATCTATTCACCCCCTTCCCTTATTGAGGTTTGTGAATGAGGACCATTATTATTTAGCAATAAAAGCGGGATAGTATAAATGGGAAGATGTAGCCAATAAATACATATGCAAAAATGAACTTTGAGGATCTCGCTTGTATGACTAACACTTGTGGTTGACCACCATAATAGGGGATTGTTATATAGGGAAGACACCTAAAACCTTGACTATAGAGGTAGGGCAAGGCAAAATAAATGTAAGAAATGCAAGATAAGGTTGAAAATGCATTGAAAAATGAGTAAAATCATTTATGGACAGTCACAATTTTTTACAGCAACACTCTTGAATATAATTATAAACCTCATTAATCACCATTACAATATAGAATTTAAATATAGCTGCATAAACAAAAGGGAATCTTGTTATACTAGCATCTAACTCATTTTAACTAACAATACTACCCTAAACTTAGCCATAGAGATGATTGGCAAACCAAACCCATTTGGAATGATTGAGCAACAATAAAAAAGATAAATTTTCAAGTTTGGTGTCTAAGGTCAATACCATCACAAAAAGCAATCCTTTAAACTAGACATGGCCCCTTTAAAGCAAATTAATTAAACCAAAATAAAGGAGCAACAAAAGAAAGAAGAGAACCTATTGTACTGGCATCCCCAAACTTAGTCTTGGCACCAAGGAAATGGCTTTCAAACGATATGCAAAGGGATTACTCTAATCCACACAACCCCCTTCCCTAGCTCTAGAAATAATGCCTAAAAATATTCAAGAACCCCCCTTTTATTTCCTCCTCATGTCCTTCTCTAGTGCCCTAATCGATTTTCCGCCATTCATAGGTTAGGTGATTTTTTTGCAAAGATATACAATTGTGGTAAATGCAAAATCATGGTCTCCTCTTGGGCACCATGTTGTTGGTCGACCAAACCATTAATTTTGGCTACTTCCCTTCACCTCAACTTGTAGTTTCCTTAATTCCCCCACCCTTTACATCTCTTTTTTTAATGTGATTTTCAATTGGTTGATGGATAGGTAGGATAAGTTATATAGGTTTGTTTAATTTTTTTCATCTTCTTTCAAATTTGTATTTACTAATATCTATTAAATTAAATTTTATTTATTCAATTTAATATTAATTGTTATCTAAGGTTAATTGAGAAATTAAATTGGGGTAATTATTAGCACCACGATGAGAAACATTCATAAGCAAATATGGGTTCAATGTAAAATATGTAATTGTGTCCTTAGGGCCTAGCATAAATATTCAAACAAGGCTTATGGACTCCACCGATCAACAAATGAACCATACTAAATATTATAAATGCGTACTAGGTACTACTTTAGATGAACCTATGGTTAAGAAATGACATTCACTCAAAGGTTTTTGACACTGAGTTGGCATTAGGATACTTCTCTCTCTATGAAACCACAAAATCCACTTGACCTTGACCTTGGCATTCACATATTAGACAAGATTCCTCACACAATTCACAAAATAGGGGTTAGTCCAAGTTAGTTGAAAATATAATCAAATGCATTTAATTTAACATATAACATAAACAAATATCTAAATTTATCAATAATAATCCTTAATGGTTGACATATTCACTCACACACACTAAATCGTAAAATATTATGATTACAACATCTCATCCTTAGTCCAAATTACAATGGAGTTAGGGGGTCTTAGATATTGATTCTTATGGGCATGTGACATCTTCCCTTAAATTAAACCTATATAAATTTATGTCTAATTTTTGAAAGAACATAAGTATATAAGACATACACATATAATTCAATGGTTGGACTTGCAATTAAAGTTATACAAGGACATATGCCATCTTTATACCATTGTTTCAATTGTAGGCTTTGTAGAGAATTATACAATACAACTACATAATGAAGTTCAACCGTATTATTATAACTTCACTCAGGGTACTATATTTATGTATATAGCATGCATTCATGCACTTTACAACATAGAAAAAGATAGAAAAATCTTGAGGGGTTATTACTCTTATATTAGAGACGATTCCACACATTCTACAAAATTTGTGCAAGGTTGCTTTTAAATATTCTATAGTAATTTGAGTAACATGAACATTATATTTGGTCAACATATCATATGGTCAAGTAATTGCATATAACAATTCAAGGAATCATATATGTTATATTGATTAGGTAAGATGCATAAAATTAGTAGTGTTCAACATATATAAATTTTCTCTAACGTTAGGCATGGAAAAGGGGAGCATGATGGTGCAAAAGTATGTATTAAAAGAGATATAGCATGAAAAGAGTTTAAATACAAAGATGGTGCAAAGTTGATAGATGTAACATCCATCGTTAAATGGGGTAATTCTAAATAGGTATAAATATTGAAGGTAAGTATATAGTTCATAATTTTTTTTGGTTGGTAAAAGAACATTGCAAAATGATAGAATTAAGTGAGTTATTGTAATGAAATAACTTGCACAATAGAAGAATATGATAAGAAATACACTACAAATACTTGATAATAACTGAGAATAACAAGCCACTTCAAGGGGTAAAACCTCCATATATCTCCAATGAGAACATAATTCATAATATGATGATGAAATAAGACTCACTACCTCCTATATATACCTTATTTATGCCTAGGATATCACCCAAGTTGGCTTAGATAACCTTATATAAGCCCTAGGCCGACCTAATTAACTAAATAACAATATAATAATGATAATATGACTTAATTAAGAGTTAAGCTAGCCATAAGCCGACTATTCATAACTCGATGTACTCTAATATTAAGGGTGTAGCATGCCCCCCTCTTTAGAGAAGCAGTGTCAATGCTAAGAAATTTTGGATGCTTCTAAATGAACTCCTCGTCCTCCAATGTGGCATCTTCAATTGGTAAATTTTTCCATTGGATGAGATACTGAGTGAGTGTTCTATCCTTAGCTTCCTTGTTCATTTATGGAGAATAAATGTTAGTTCCAATATGATTCTTCCTTCTTCATTGAGCTTAGGTAATATTGTCTAAGTCAGGATATTATTCCCAATTACCTTCTTCAAACAAGAAACATGAAAAACTGGATGTATCTTTGTTGTTGATGGCAATTCCAGCTTGTAGGCAACACTACCTATCTTTTGCATGATTTGATATAATGGGCCATAATATTTTGAAGACAACTTGTTATTCTTTGACTATTGCTTCAGTGGCCTTTGCTTGTAAGGTTGCAATCTCAAGAAAACACAATCCCCAACTTCAAAAAAAAATTCACTATGGTGCTGGTCCACCTACTACTTCATTCAATTTTGTGTCATGGATAGATTCTCTTTAAGTCCTGAAAGTACTTGTTGTTGATGAAGCGTGTGGTTCTCTACAACGTGAACTCTTGGTGACACCTTCAATGATGATGTGATGGAAGGAGGATGATATCCATACAATGCCATAAATGGAGACATTTTTGATGAACTATGGAAGGAAGTGTTACACCATTCTGCTAGTGGTAGCCAATCTACCCTTTGAGACTGTTTATCTGAAGTTAAACAATGTAGATATCCTTCCAAACATTTATTAACAACCTTTGTTTGCCCATCAGATTGAAGATGGTATGAAGAACTATGAACCAATTGAGTACCCAAACATTTGAATAAATTTGTCCAAAAGTTACTAGTAAAGATAGGATCACGGTCACTAACAATAACCTTAGGTATACCATGTAGCTTTTGAATATTCTCCAAAAATGACTTTGCAACTATACTTGTTGTAAAACGATGTGATAAAGCAATAAAATGTGCATATTAGTGAGGTGATCCACTACTACAATTATGACATTCTTACCATTAGATCTTGGAAGCCCTATGATGAAGTCCATGGAGACCTCTTCCCAACGTTGGCTAGGAATAACTAAGGGTTGCAAGAGACCAAGTGTCTTAATTGTATCCCCTTTATTTCTTTGACAAACCAAACATTTTGCCACAAATTTTTGAGCATCGCCTTTTCGTATTTTGAGACTATTTATTTGAAGTGAGACAATGAAGATATCCTTCCAAACACTTATTAACAACCTTTGTTTTCCCATCAGGTTGAGGATGGTATGAAGAACTATGAGTCAATTGAGTACCCAAAAATTTGAATAAATCTATCCAAAAGTTACTAGTAAAGATAGGATCACGGTCACTAACAATAACCTTAGGTATACCATGTAGCTTTTGAATATTCTCCAAAAATGCTTTTGCCACTATACTTGCTATAAAAGGATGTGATAATGCAATAAAATGTGCATATTTAGTGAGGCGATCCACTACTGCAATGATGACACTCTTACTATTAGATCTTGGAAGACTTGTGATGAATCCCATGGAGGCCTCTTCCCAACATTGGCTAGGAATAACTAAGGGTTGCAAGAGACCAAATGTCTTAATTGTCTCCCCTTTATTTCTTTGACAAACCAAGCATTCTACCACAAATTTGTGAGCATCCCCTTTTATTCCTTTGAGACTGTTTATCTGAAGTGAAACAACGTAGATATCCTTCTAGACACTTATTAACAACCTTTGTTTTCCCATCAGATTGAGGATGGTATGAAGAACTATGAGCCAATTAAGTAGCCAAACATTTGAATAAATTTGTCTAAAATTTACTAATAAAGATAGGATCACGGTCACTAACAATAACCTTAGGTATACCATGTAGCTTTTGAATATTCTCCAAAAATGTTTTTGCCACTATACTTGTTGTAAAAGGATGTGATAATGCAATAAAATGTGCATGTTTAGTGAGGCGATCCACTACTGCAATGAGGACATTCTTACCATTAGATCTTGGAAGCCTTGTGATGAAGTCCATGGAGACCTCTTCCCAACATTGGCTAGGAATAACTAAGGGTTGCAAGAGACCAAGTGTCTTACTTGTCTCCCCTTTATTTCTTTGACAAACTAAACATTCTACCACAAATTTTTGAACATCCCCTTTTAGCCCTTCCCAAAAGAAGTTGTTTTGGATATGTCTTCAAAAATGTTGAATGGCCACCAACTAGAGACTCATGAAGCTTTGTGAGAATATCTTGTTTAAGAGAGGAATTCTTGCAAAGACACACCCGCTCTTTATACCACAAAGTATCTCCCTTCTAGCAAAACTTATCTAAACTAAGTTAGGATCACTCTGTAATTGTTGAATACGATTACTTGTTGCAACATCATTCTACCACTCTGCTTTAGCTTCTACTACCCAATCTTCTTGTAATATTGAAATGGCATACAATAAAACTTCATCCTTCTCATCCTTCCTTGATAGTGCATTTGGCACAACATTTTCCTTCCCTTTATTATATACAATTTCAAAATCATATCCCAACATCTTAGTGACCCATTTTTGTTGCTCCTCAGAAGATAATCTTTGTTTCAAAAAATATTTTAGGCTATCATGATTGTCTTGACCTTGAAGTGTCTACCCATTAGATAAGGCCTCCATTGTTTTACTACATGAAGAATAGCGGGCATTTCCTTCTCATAAATAGGTTTGAGTTGATTCTTGCCCTTTAATTTTTGACTCTCAAAAGCAATGGGTCGACCCTCCTGCATGAGAATTGCTCCTATACCATTTCTTGAAGCAACACATTCCACACTAAAATCCTTGGTGAAATCTATAGTGGCAAGCACTAGAGTTGTACATATAGCCTCCTTCAACATTTCAAATGTTGCATTAGTAGATTCGTTCCAGTGAAAATAATCCTCCTATAAAGCTATGAGGGGTGTTGCTATACGACCATAATTCTTCACAAATCTTCTACAGTATCTAGTCAATCCCAAGAAACTCCTCAATTTCTTAATGGCTTTAGGAATAGGCCATTCCATGATAGCCTTAATTTTGTTAGGATCCACCTTTACTCCATGTGAAACAATGTGTCCCAAGTATCCACCTCGTTGAGCCCAAAAGCGCACTTGGATGAGTTAGCATAGAGTTGATGATCTTCAAGAACTTCTATACTTGATCTAAATAGAGTTGATGATCTTCAAGAACTTGTAATACTTGATAACATGTTGCAAGTATTCTTCCCATTTCTTGTTATAAATCAATATATCATCAAAGAACACTAATACAAACTTCCTCGAGAATTTCTTAAAGATCAAATTCATCAAACTTTGAAATGTATATGGTGCATTGGTAAGACCAAATGGCATCACCAAAAACTCATAATGACCCTCATGAGTCCTAAATGTTGTCTTACAAATATCTTCTTCCTTGATTCAAATTCGATGATAACTTGATCTAAGATCTAACTTTGTAAAATACATGGCTCCATTTAATTCATCTAGTAAATCATCAATGATTGGAATAGGAAACTTATCTTTGATGGTGTACATGTTGAGGACTCTATAGTCCAGGCACATGCGCCAAGTTTCATCCTTCTTACGCACCCTCACCACGAGTGAGGACTAAGCACTTTGGCTATGCTTGATAATTCTTGCCTCTAACATCTCCTCAATGATATTTTCTATCTCACTTTTTGTATATGTGGGTACCTACAAGGCCTAATGTTGGGTGGTTGGCTCCTTGGAACTAGTTGTATGGCATGATCATGATCCCTCTTAGGAGAAAATCCTTTAGGCATATCTTCGAAAACCACTAAGTGAAGATCAATTATTTCTTGTAAATTTGGATGGGTGGGAGCATTAGCTTGAGAGACTTCCAATGAACATAATTGGGCCACAAATCCATCAAATCCTTTCTTAAGCAACTTTTGCATTTGATGAGAGCTTACCATTTGTTGGGACTTTGCCTTGAACCTTCTTAGCTCTAATGTCTTTCCATCTGATTGAAATCTCATGAATAGTTCTTGGAAGTTCATCTCAATTGTTCTCAAAGTAGTAAGTCATTGTACTCCAAAAAAAATATCTATTGCACCCATGAAGATAGCATGCATTGGGCTATCAAGGTGATAATCTCCCATGGATAATTAAATGCTATGGAAATTTCTAGAACATCTAGCAATGCTGCCATCTACAATCAAGACCTAAAACTCTGGAGTTGAATATATAAAACAATTTAAATGAGTAGCCAACTTTTTGTTGATGAAATTATGAGTACTATCCAAGTCAATCAACACTGTTACTTTCTACTTCTATAAGGAACCCACTACATTGAGAGTATGGGGCGCTAAAACTAGAGATTGCATGACAAGAAATGATTGGTTAGGGATCATGTGATTTTTCATCTAACTCCCTATCACCCTCTAATATTGGTTCCTCCTCTTCTTCCTCACTCAGACCTTCAATATAGAACAATTTCTTTTCATTGCATTTACGTCCTCGATGATATTTGTTGTCACAATTGAAACATAACTCTTTTTCTCTCTTCTCCTCAATTTGTTGTGGAGTCAACCTAATAGGTTGAGGTAATGAATGTGTAGGATATCTCCTTTTTCTTACATTTACAATCCCTTGTCGCCTACTAGCCAAAAAATTCTCAACTTTTCTTGCCACTAATATTGCTTGTGATAAGGAGTGTGGTTAGAACAAACATACTTCATATTTTATGTGATCCTTTAAACCACCTAGAAATAGTTCCTTCATATTTTCTTTTATCACATTCTCCACTCTTAGAGAAAGGGTTTGAAATTGTTGAATATAATCCTTGACCATGCTTGTTTGTTTTAATTTAGTGAGCTGGCAAAAGTAGCTATCCATAAAGTTATCTCCATAATGGGTAGCAAGTTCCTCTTCAAAAATTGACCATGTGACCACACAACCCTTCTTTCTCTTCTCATCACATAACCAATGATACCAAATAAATTGATCTGGTTCCAATACAATGATGCCATAACCACCTTTTGTTGACTAGGAACATGATGAAGATCAAAGAACTGCTCCATTTGGCATAGCTAATTGGTTGGATTCTTGCCATCAAAATTTCTCATATCCAACTTGGGTATGAATTGCCTTGGCATAGGATTATTAAAGGAAGGATCCTTCTTGGAATTGGAATCAAGCCTAAGGAATTCATGTCCAACAAAAGCATTATCTTCCACCTTACTAGGTGAATCTTTGCCCTTACACTTCATCCCTTGAATAATCGTGTCCAAATTCTTAGAAAATTCATTTATGTCATTCCTAATTGATGAAATTTTCATCTTGACCTTGTTGATCTCATCATTAGGGTTAACATCCTCAATTTCTACCTCATCCTTATCTGAAGATTTCCTCGATGTGGTAACATTCTTTTCACCTCTTGTTGAGGGTCCCATCATGATGGTAAAAAATAATTTTGCAATAAATCACACAAATGAATTTGAAATAATCTAAAAGTTTTACTATAACTTACTAGGGCCTAGGTCGTACTCTCTTAGGAAAATTCCCCAAAATTTGGTGTTTTGTAGTCTTGAGAGCAAATTTGTTGGAAACCCTAATTTTCCAATAAATAACTTATTTGTGCTTCAAATTCTTTGAAATTTGGTTGGTAGGCTCCTCTATTGCTTATTAAAAAACACACTAAAAATTAGGAACAAATTCTACAAGATTTGTGAGATATACACTTTCCAAATAAATTGGATAAAAACCCTAATTCTGCAATAAATCATTAAATTTTGCTTCAATTACTTTGAAATATAGACTATAGCTTCTTGAATATTTTCTTCAAAAGGTTTTTGAAAATTAGAGATTATTTTTCCAAAATATGAGATATATGCTCTTCCCAAAATGACCTCTAATATTACAAAAACGCCTTACCTTTACGATGCCAAGATCATGCTCTAATACCACTTGTAATGAAATAACTTGCATAATAGAAGAATATGATAAGATATATGTTGCAAATACTTGATAATAACTAAGAATAACAAGCCACTTTGAGGGGGTAAACCTCCAAATAACTCCAATGAGAACACAATTCGCAATATGATGATAAAATAAGACTTACTACCTCCTATATATACCTTATTTATTCCTAGGATATCATCTAGGCTAACTTAGATAACCCTATATAAGCCCTAGGCCAATCTAATTAATTAAATAACAATATAATAATGATAATATGATTTAATTAAGTGTCAAGATAGCCACAAGTTGACTATTCATAACCCAATGTACTCTAATATTAAGGGTGTAGCAGTTATACTCTTTAAGAATCTCAAATGCATGTCCACAGACTATTCATACAAGGCGAATGGTGTGCTTCTATTTTTATGTACAAATTTTACTTGGAATGGATGTGATTAAAAAAAGTGGGTTGATAAATAGTGTGCTAGAACTTTCAAGTCCACTTGAGATGTATTGACTTCCAAGAGCACAACTCATGGAGATGAAATCATCAGTTCACTTTGATGATCTTTCAAATCTAGTTCGACTAGGTATTATAAATGCATTTTTAATAAAATAATATTTTATCTTGTTTTATAGTATTTTGTATCATTTATTAAATTAATTTTATTAAACACAAAATTCATTGTAAGACATGTTTATTTATATTATGGATGAAAACAATGGAAGAGTAAATTATTATTTGTATCATCTGTTGAGCCAAAAAAGAAATTGGGAGCCTCTATCATAGATAGAAAAGATATTGAGTATCTTATAGGATCAATGGTTGTTACAGGAACATGACTTAGAAGGTACTCAATGAAAAAGTCCAATGTTTAATTGTTTGAAGACTTTGACACAATTTTTTTAAAACTATTTAAACCTTATTATGACATCAAATGTTTAATTAATCAAAAATAAGGGTGGATCATTGAATAATAACTTGTAGAAATTTTATATGTCTAATCATGAAGTAATACAATGCCATAAAATGTAGAGTGAATCCACATGATTCATTGGATTGAATTGGAGTGACACAAAGGTTGTACATAGTTTGTAAATATATCATGTACTTCTTAATCGAAGATTTTAATTTGACTATGTTATACTTTTCTTAATTTCCTTGATTTAAGTATGTTATGTACTTTTTAATCTAGGAATTTTGTTTAAGCATATTATGTACTTCTTAAAATGTAGGTTAGTGGTGCCAAACAAACTTTTATATTCTTGTGTGTTGTTAGTGAAGTGCAAAAAATGATTGAAGTATAATAACAAAAAGAAATGCATAAAACATAGTCTTTTAACTCAAATCACCTTCATTCTCCTTGATTATGCTAGAATATGCAACCAAAAACCTACTAGGATATGCTCAAATGATTGAGCTAAATGTGGATTGCCCACTAAACCATCATTACCGAGGTAGAATTTTGATAATGTGATGGCAAGTGAAGAAACAACATAAGATTACCAACAATAGATTTGATGAAAGTGAAGGATGAGGGATTCAATTTATAGACTTAGGGTGAAAGAGATGGCTGCCTTAGATATTGCCAAAAGGTCAAGGGCTTAGATTGAAGAGATTCTCTCAAGCAAGAGGGAATAGCCAAGTGTCCAATAGAGGTTTACTGGAGATGGAGGCTAAATGATGGAGATTGGGTGAGATTGTGATAGGATTCCCAAAAGAGACAATCTTTTAACTTTTACCCATTTTTAGGGAGGTGGGAATTTAAAATCATATTTTATTGATAGGAGAGAGGTGGCCCCATGCAAGGTCAAATTAAAAAGTGGCATTTGTCCTTAGTGGATTTAGGGAAAGTGACGTGGGGAAATATTGGGTGAATGCATAGGCTTGCACATGTGAAGGGGAAGGACACATGACAGATGATGATAAGTTTGGGAGGTGGAAGAATATAAACTTAAAAGAAAATGTTAATAAGGTTTTAAGGGATGTTTAATTAATTAATTAATATGGGATTAATTAATTAATGGGTTTAGAGGAATTAAATGATGGGGGCTAATGTTAAATAAATTTAATTAATTAACCTTAAATAGAAGAAAGGAGCAAATTAATTAAATAAAAGTTTAATTTTTTTTAGAGGAAAATATGAAATTAGTTAAATAATTTATTATTTAATTAACTTAGGTCAAATTTGGGGTGTCTATATTTAATAAAGAATTTTATATTCTTGAAATAAAAATAAGCTATTGATTTGCGTGACTAAACAAATCCCTAACCTTTTATGCTTTTTCAATTGGTCTAATGAGCTTGGTTTGATCCTTATTGGTTAGGTTAGTCTAGATTTATTGAGTGGTGAAGGTTTGTATGTATTGCATTATGAGTATTAAGTTCATTATTTTGCACTAACATAGATACTTTCATGGATATTGATATTACATAATCTATTCAATATTATAATTACCATACATGCCAACACATTTAATTTTAAACATGAACACATTATGAATTCTTAATCTTAGGGCTCTAAAAAGGGGTTACAATATATATATATATATATATATATATATATATATATATATATATACAAATACCAAACTCAATTTTTGGTTACTCAAATTGGTTTTCTTGTGGTGGAGAGGAATGCAATGCTCCAAAATGCTTTAGCTTTATTAGTGAAAAGGTGTTAGGAATTGAATTTAGCATTATGCACTTCATGGGATTATACTAATGATGCCAACATGTTAGGGTGGGTGGGTGAATGCTGGTGGATATGTATTTTCAATGGTCAAACATTGCAATGCTTCTAAACTACATTAGTTTGAGATAATCTCTTAAGAGCCCTAAGAGAAAAAAAGTTGTCAAAGTTTCACCTAGCCTCTTAAACCATGGCATCTAGGAATGTCTCCTTTGTATGTACATGTAGATGTCAATTCCCTTTACAATAATCTATCTCAATTTTTATTAACTTGAATTGGTTATTCTAAGGTGGGGAGGAATGCAATATTGCAAATGCTTGAGTTTCATCTAGTGAAAAGGTGCTAGGAGTCAAATTTTGCATTTCACACTTCATGGGATTGAATCGGTGATGCCAACATGTCATAGTGGGTGAGTGAATGCTAGTGGAGGTATATTTTTGGTGGCCAAACATTGTAGTGCTCCATACTACATTGGATAGAGAGAATGTCTTGAGAACCATAAGAGACAAAAGCTATCAAACTCTTTCCTGGCTATTTTCTCAAACTGTGACACCTAGGAATGTCATATTTGCACCCGCAGGTGGTTGTTAAGTCCCTCTACAATACTTTTATCTCATTTTTTCTAACTCGAATTGATTTTCCTATGGTGAGGACGAATGAAATGGAAAATTATTTAGTTTCATCCAACGAAAAGGTGTTAGAAGTAAAAATTTACATTCCACACCTTGTAAGGACTAAACTAATAGTGTCAACACATTTGAGTGGATGGATGAATACAAGTAGAGGTGTGTTTTAAGAGGCCAAGTTTCATGATGATTTTGGGATACATTGGTTTGAGATAGTCTCTTAAGAGTCCTAAGAGAAAATTATTGCCAAACTTTATCTTTGCCTATTCTCTTTGTGTGAGGGGGAAAATCATAGATGCTAAATAAGATAAATGTAATTGAAGTAGAATATAATCTATATCAAAAACACTAATCTAGATCTATTCCTACACTTACGAAATGCACAATTTAGAATACTAAATTCAAGAACATGTAAATAAAATGCATAAACAATTGAATTCAATAACAAAACTGTTACCCATCTCGTATTGTAGTATATTCGCGAGGATGTGGTTGCTCATATCACTGCAAAGCCTCCATAGTTCGTGTGCAAAATTTCGAAGAACGATGCGTGTATGGTTGATTGAAGGTATGTTGAAGCTCTATCAATGGTGTTTTGGCATTACTTTGTTATCTGAATAGGTTGATTCTTTGATCCTTTTTTGTGAGGAAAGGAGTTTGTTATATAGAAAATATGATTTGAAATGGACGGTCAGGATTAAACAATGTTGAATCAAGATCGATGGTTGAGAGGTGTTGAGAGGATTTAGATATGAGTAATTTGTGCAAAATAGATTGCATAATTTGTGTGATTGAAGAAATAGATTGAATGATTAGTGGGATTGAAGAATAGATTGATCAATCAGGGAATCGTAATTTGCTAAATCAGGAATAGATTGAGAAATTAGGGGATCGTAATTTACTCAATCAAGAAACTGGTTGAGAATGATTAATTAATTGATTTAATTCATTCATTCATTTTGGAGTTGAATGTGCAAATCAAGTTTGACTTTTGCAAATAAAGTAGCATTAGTTTGATTTGATTTTTTATGATGTTTTGAATAGTTTAATTTAATTATTCAAATTTTGGAGGGAAACTGTCGTAATTAAATTATTATGATTTAATAATCAATTAACTTAGGGGAATAAAGTGATTTAGTGACGTAATTAAATAATTGGTGTTTTTTAACTAATTAGGATGAAATAAAGTGAGATTGGGACTTTATTAAATAAATGTAATTTATTTAATTTGTCCAGATGATAGAAATGTGAATTAATTAAATAATGTCGTTTTATTCAATTAATAGCAGAAATATGTTTTTTAGGACTTTATTAAAAAAATGCAATTTATTTAATTCATCGAAAATGGTGAAACAGTGAATCAATTAAATAATGTCATATTATTCAATTAATAGGGGAAATTAGGGTTTTTGATGTGCAATGCAGTGATGTTTAATGTTAATGATATCGATGATGTGCAAATTTCGTTTAGGGTGTGTGATAGGTTTTAGGTCAATTTTACATGTCTAAATTTTGCCCCTCTTTAAGACAAAGTACCGGTTGCTTTGTTTCAAAGATTCCAATGTTAAGATCAAGTTTTTTTAAAATATTATGCCCCATTGTGCCTTGGCGTTCACCAGAATGATGGTAGGACTCTGTGTTGCTCCCTTGAGAGGTTGGCCAAAAATTTCAATTTTGAGGTCAAACTCACGACACTGTTCTATTTCAATTCAGATGTGTTTAGGACAAAAAAATTAGGTCTATAGGTCCCTTGTTGCTCGTTTAAATGTTCTTAGAAGCTCCTAATTTGAATGTAGGAAAGTTCCCTAATTAAAAATAAGGGTTTCCTAGGTAAAAAATAGGGTTTTGAAGGTTAAAATAGGAAATTAGGGTTCTAATTACCTCATTTGTGCTTTGATCCTATAGTGAAATCTTGTCTCTAGATTTTCCATTTTGACAGTTGTTGAGGAGCAATGCCTAGGATTCAAGGAGTCCCACATTGTTCAAACCCAGTTCGAGAGTTTGGATGGCCCACAGGCATTGGTGGCCTGGTATGCACCCTCTCACTTCTCATTTTCATTTGCTCATGTTCTCATAATTCATGTACAAAGTTTCCTAAGTCAAAAGTGATGGTTTTAGGCTTTTGCGCTTTTGCATCGTTTTCTACACATTTGCTATAGATTTGTGCATTTGCAAAGTTTCCTCACTTTTGATTCTACCGCGCTTGACTTAAACCAACACACTTGTTTTTCATCACTTTTGATAAAGTTTCCTCACCTTTGCTAAGTTTCTCTCACTTTTTCTTGTTTGGAATCCTAAGTCTCATTTTTCGTTGTTTTTGTTTCGTTTTGCGCATTCATAGTGGAACCCTAACATCATGGGTTAAAATGATTGCAGGTGGTCCTTAAACCACTGCAGTCAAAGGAGAGATAACCTCAGGATCTATTTGATTCGATTGCCCATTTTGATGTTTTGGAGTAAGATTTCCTAGATGCGGTTAGGCTTCATCATATTTGCTACATGCCTCCCATCCGATCTCACACAACAATGATGATTGCACTTGTGGAGCGGTGGCATTCAGAGACTTCCTTATTCCATTTACCTACAAGAGAAGCAACCATTACACTCAAGGATGTGTGGAGGATTCTCCGCATTCCTATCCATGGTGAGCTCGTGACATACCATGTTCGATGGGGTACCCATGCCATGCAGCATGTGTTGGGTGTCAGACACTTGGAGGTTTGACAATCCAAGATTGATTTGTCTGAGTTCATTGGCAGTGCAAACCCTGTTTCCCTTGTTCTTTGCGGCTTGATTTTGGGACTAGTTGTTCGTGATAGCAGAAGTCGTTAGTTCCTTGTTGGATGGGGTATTTGCATTGAGGGTATGTTTAAGCATGGGACCAGATATGCATGGGGTTCATGTCTTCTCACCCACCTCTACAAAGATATGCATGAGGTTGTATATCAGGGCGGGAAATCTATTTCTGTAGGTGTCTCTCTTTTGCATATTTGGGCTTGGGAGCACATTGCAATTGCTCAGCTTGATGGGATAAATGATCGTACTGTTGCAGATCCATACTCATATTGTTATGGATATTTATTCCACTACACCTTTCCTGGGGATCTTCCGTACTAGTGGCATGTGTTCGACGACATGCCAAGTTTTGTTAGGAGACCTTATATGGACTTTGAGGCATGGCCAGAGGATCCAGAGCAGCTTGTTTATTGTTGTTAGACCAGATGGTTGATTGGTCAATCTCATTCTCTTCTAGAGCGGTACTTACCTGACAAAGTATGGTGTTAGTTTGGAGAGAGACAGGGCCATTTTCCTGATACTTATGAGGCTCGGTTCAATCAGACCACTAGAGAGGTCCGAGTATGGGGTCATCAGGCAGACATAGATGTTGTTTTTACTACATTCAAAGCACTTTCCCCAGTTGGATGGGTTTGGCCAGTTGGTTCAGCAAATCCAGGTACCACTCTTGATTTTGATCAATGGTGGGCACAATGCGCGCCTTTGAGATTCACAGATCCTGGGGGTGATCTAGCATTAGGCAAAGTAGGAATTATAGGTCGTCCTAGGGAGCAACAACGCATTAAGGTTTTTGCAAAGCAACTTGGTCGAGTCAGACATGACGTAGCATAGGATGATCAAGCTCAGGGTCTGGGACAGGTTCTAGGTCCCCCTCCACCACCTAGGGATGGTGGTGCTCAGTTAGCAGCAGAGATAGCGTGATGACAAGCCTTGGAGGCACAGTTGGCAATAGCGATAGCAGAGAGAGATACTGCTCGACAAGAGCGAGATGGTTTCAGAGCAGAGCAAGACACAAAGATTGGTCATTGTCTCGTGGCTGAGATCCAATTACAGGGTGTTACTACTGATAGAGATAGTCTAAGGATAGAGCAAGACAGCATACGAGCTTAGCGAGATCAACTATTATAGATGTTGACATACTATCAGACCCTATATGATGCTACCATTCCTAGGGTTGCTCTGTGTCCACAGTTTGGAGAGCCTAGTGCTGCAAAAGGTGGAGGTGGTGCTGAGTCGAGCGGGCATTTTGTTAGACAATCAGATCTAGAGGGTGGTCTGGAGCCTGATCTATAGATTTCTCTCCTTTATGTTGGGCAATGTTATATTTGTACTTGATCTTCATGTTGTTTATTGCTCAAAGACATATTGTAGACATGTTTTTTGTATATATATTAATTGGCCCAATCGAGGCCTCGTATATATGCATTATTTTGTATTATCCTATCACACTTGTTTCATGATGATGGTGTACTATGACATTCTCCCTTTTTTTATGATGATATATATGAGATATACCTTCTTAGATTCGGCTCATTATGTGTTATGATGATCATGGATGACTATGTATGAGGATGTATGTTATATATGCTTTTATACTTTTTAGATGTTTTTCAAATGTATGCATATGATGTGGGTGGATGGATCATACTTTATATCATATGATGTTTTATTATGGATGATCAATATATCGTTTGATATATGATGTTTTTATGACGTTGATATATGATGGATAGATGCCTTATTCATGATACATGATGTTTTGTTGCTTTATTATCATCATGATATGTATTGACGACATTGTGGATGCAAGATGGATATGGTACTGATGATATTATGATGCAAGACGAATTTTAGTTAGAAGAATTTTTTTGATGATGGATAGAAATTTGATGTTGTTAGTAGTTGATGTTGCTTTCGCTTTGATTTGGAGGCTTCATAGTTTTGAACAATCCTGTTTGATGTAGCAAACAAATACGATGCACCAGGGTATTAATGACCAAGGTGACTTTGTATCTATTGCGTGGAATTTGACTCCACAAACAAAGAGTATCTTTGCTCATACCAGACATACGAAAATTTTGTTTGAAGTATATAGTCGGGTTGTGTTAAAAAAATTTCGGACCAGTCACTCAGAGAGGTATAGAACACCTAACATGTAACTACTTCACGAATTGTTTCAACACAACTTTCATATACTCAATAAAGCAAGTATTCGCCATGGTAGTATTACAAAAATATCTTACAAACATCAAATCGAAATGATGCTCAATTGCCCCATTCCTTCTTCTCTAAATCCTATGGACATCCTCAAGAGATCCTGAGAATGAGTCAATAAAATAAATCATAAAAATAAGACTACAAAAGATTAAAAAATCAAATTTCTGGTATCACTTTCCATTTATGTATGTTTGAGGTTTTAGGATTATTATTTGTTGTTTATCATGTCTATCATTGGAATGGATCCGTTAAGGCACATCTCAGGATGTTGTTGGTGAATTGTCAAAAGATAGGTAGTTGATACTTTGGCATTGTTTCTCTAATTGTGATCAAATCTTTGCGATTTGTTTGCTTGAAGGTTCTAGCTTTTGATGTTTATCTATTTTGTTAAAGGGTGAGTGTGACAATCTGTTTATTATGGGTGAAAATTTTATTACATATTTTGATGACGGGATAAGTCTTTTTGATTTTTCGAGTTTTATGATGTTTTTTTAATTTTTATGGGACTAATCTAGGGCCTCAGGGGCTCATCAAAGATAATCCTTGCCTACGATGTACATGTAGTGGCTCATAGTTTGCTTGGTTTGAGTGTTTTTGACCTTTTCCATTTTGTGAATGTTTTTGGATTTGTATTTTTAACTATTTTTGGATTTTGAATTTTTTGACTAAGTTGAAAGAAAGCATGATAGAAACCTAAGGGGACTGACCTAGGGTCTCGGGGGCTATTAAACCTTGCCTACGTTGTACACACAGAGACCATGTAGTTCAACCATTTGAATCAAATCATAAAATTGTTTTTGGGATAAACAACATTGATAAACTGGATTGATATTCCACTTATGTGCTTAGAGGATATGTTGCGGGAAATCTACTTGAACTAGTTGTGAGGTTCAAGCAAATGTTGATATCTTAGATTGTTTTGAGTGAAGGAATAATCCAATGATGATGTTTTATTTTCAATGTTGTCAAATGTTTTTGGTTTTTGTGGTTTTAACCAAGATAGGATACTCAGAGATCTAATCCATGACTAGCTTCGAGAAGTTTCCCCCAGTTGGAGACAAGACTACTTTCCTCAATCAGTAACAAGCCATGGTTGAATACATTTTTTTATTATGAGACAAATGGGTGGATGTTGTGGATAGTATTGATAGATAATGATGCAAGTTTTATTCAAACATAGCGCATGTTTTCCAGGTTTTCACTATGGTACATGTTCTAGGAGCGCCACAAAGTGGTTTTCACTCAAGGAACGTTTTATTTCTCTTTACTATTTTTATTGCTTTTTGATTTTTTTTCCATTTTTTTGGACTTTTACCTTTTTTCTAGGGATATTCTAATGTGCTTCATGTGTACAAATTCTTGAGGTGGTTGTTATTCAGTGGTTCGGCCAAAAGCTCTTCTTCAAGAGTAGCCAACTGATAGGCCCGAGAGCCATAGCTTGTTGTGATGACGAATGGGCCTAACCAATTGGGTTCAAATATTCCTTTTCCATCCTAATTCAATTGTACTTTCTGATTCTCCTTGAGGACTAGGTCACCAACCCAAAAGTTCTTGTCCTTGATCTTGTCATAGCTTTGTTTGAGCCAATTCTGATAAACCTGTAGATGGTTTAATGAGCTCAAACACCTTTCATCTAGGAGATCCAATTCATTTAGCTTGGATACCTGGTATTCTTCATTGCTAACCATGTCCTTTAATGAGATTCGCAATGAGGAGATTTCAACCTCGATAGGTAAGACAACCTCTAATCCATAGACCAAGCAAAATGGTGTGGCACCTGTAGGTGTTTGGATGCTTGTTCGATAAGCCCATAGGGTTGGGTTTAGCTACAAATGCCAATCACGACCAACTTCATTAACAGTCTTTTTTAGTATTTTCAATATGGTTTTGTTAGATGCCTCAACTTAACCGTTTCCTTGGGGGTGATAGGGCGTGGAAAATCTATGCTAGATAGAAAACTGGGAACAAAGTCCTTGGACGTCCTGATTTTTGAACGGGGTTTCGTTGTCTATTATTATCGTTTGGGGAATTCCATACCTGCAACTCAGATAATTCAAAATGAATTTTGATATTTGTTTGCCACTGATATAGGTCAATGGAATTGTCTCTATCCATTTAGTGAAATATTTTGTTGTTGTGATAATGAACTTGTGCCCGTTAGATGAAGCAGGTGAAATCTTACCTACCAGGTCTAATCCCCATTGTGAGAAAGGCCACGGTGTTGTGATGGGTCTCAACTCTTGTGTTGGTGCATACACAAGATCACTATGTTGTTGGCATTGACGACACTTTCTGGAATACTACATGCATTCTCGTTCCATGGGGGACTAATAATACCCCGTTCTGAGCAGTTTCTGGACTAGCTTAGGTCCGCTAGAGTGGGACCCACAAATACCTTCGTGTACCTCTTGTAAGGCCATTTTTTCTTCTTCTACATTAAAACACTAGAGTAACATACCATCTAGACTATGACGATATAGGGTATCTCCTAGGAGTGTGAAGCAAAAATTTCTACGGGTGAAGGTTTTCTTTTGAGTGGTCATTAGGTCAAGTGGTATGATACCATGTTGGATGTAGTCAAAAGTATCTTGGTACCATGGGGAGTTAGGACCAACAACAACACATACCAGTTATGATTCTAGGATGTTGAATGCAAGTACAAGCTGTTGTTCTATGAGGAAATCATACTTAGGAACATTCTATGGAATATCAAGAAGTGAGCCTATTGTTGCCATTGCGTCAATAACTTTGTTGTTGATCCGAGGAACTTGCTTCGAGGTTATTCTAACAAAGTATTCATTGAAGCTTTCCACTATCCTTTTATACAACTCAACAATTTGTCATCTTTTGTTTGGTACTCATCGTTCACCTGTCTGATCACTAGCTAAGAGTCTCTAAAGACATGTAGCTCTTTTATTCTCCATTCAATAGCCATTATAAGCCCTGTGATCAAAGCTTCATACTCTGAGATATTGTTCATGCATGGGAAAGCGATCCTGTAGGCCTTGGGTATACTATCTCCTTGTGGTGTGAGAAATAGAACACCTGCTCCAGAGCCATGTTGAGTATGGGACATGTCAAAGTATAGAGTCCAATGGGTTTTTGTTCTGTCATTAGGACACTTTCATCTAGAAAGTCCACTGTGAGAGGCTTGTGATCATCTATGGGTGCTTCGGCCAGTTGGTCTACTATGATTTTTCCCTTGATAGCTCTTTTATCCACATACTCCATATCAAATTCACTCAGGATCATCACCCATTTAGCTATTCAGCCTATTAGGGTTTCCTTTGCTAGCAAGTACTTTAGTGGGTCTTCTTTTGAAATCAGCTTTACCTTCTTGTTTAAGATGTAGTGTCTAAGCTTTTGTGTTGCAAACATGACTGAGATACACTCTCTTTTTATGGGTGAGTAGTTCAATTCATAGCCCACCAGTGATTGGTTGATGTAGTACACCGCTCTTTCTTTGTTATCCTCATCTAGCTAGGCTAGGAGAGTTCCCAGTGCTGCTTGTGTGGTAGACACATAAAGTACTATTTCCTTAACATTTGGAATAAGCGGTATGAGCACAGAAGGAGTAAGCAGGTACTCCTTGACTTACTAGAATGCTTGGTCACATCTCCCATCCTAATTGAAGGTAATTTCCTTGTGTAGGAGATGAGTGAAAGGGTGACATTTGTCTGCTAGTTGTGCGATAAATCGCCTGATGGATTGCAACTTCCCTTGTAGACTCCTCAGCTTTTTCAATGTCTTTGGTGGAGGCATCTCTATTAAAGATTTTACTTTTGCAGGATCCACTTCAATCCTCCTTCTTGACACTATGTACCCTAACAACTTTTCGTATGTTACTCCAAACACACACTTCTTAAGGTTAAGTCTTAGATTATATTGTTCAAGTTGATCAAACACCTTTGCAAGATTTGTCAAGTGATTTTCCCTTTTGATTGACTTTGCTAGAATGTCGTCCACATAGTCTTCCATGATTGTGTGTAGCATATCGTGGAAGATGGTCATCATTGCCCTTTGATATATTGCTCATGCGTTCTTTAGACCAAATGGCATTACATTCCAACAGAATGTCCCCCAAGCACAAGTAATTGTTGTTTTGTGTTGATTGTCTGGAGAGATTTTTATCTGGTTGTATCCGAAGAAACCATCCATTAAGGATAGCATCTCATTCCTTGTTATTAGATCCACGATCATGTCTATACTGGGAAGGGGGAAATCATCCTTTAGGCAGGCTTTGTTCAGGTCCCTGAAGTTTGTGCAGATCCTTATGCCCCTAGTAGGCTTTGACATTGGTACCATATTTGATATCCATTCTGGATAGTCAATGGGTCTAATGAAACCCACATTTAGTAACTTCTTTAGCTCTACCTTTACCAATAATGCTATCTGAGGATGCATTTTTCTGATTTTTTGCTTGATAGACTTTTCTCTAGGGAAGACGGCCAGATGATGTACCACTAGTGTTCGATCTAGTCCAGGCATATCTGCATAGGTCCATGCAAATTTTACCTTTCGGGTGTTGATGAAAGTTGTGAAGTTTGCTTTCTCTTCAGGATTGAGCGATGCCGCATGGTATGTTATCTTTGGTTCCTCTGTTGTACCAACATTTATGGACTCTGCTTCTTCTACTAGGAGTGTTGATATTTCTTTATATTCCAATATGGGGAGATTGAACCCTCCATCTTCGAGTGCCTCGAGGAGGTTTTCACCGTCAGATGCGTCCTTTATTTTCTTTTTCGGATCTGATAGAGCCACACTATGGCTTTCTCTATGGGATTGCATGTTTATTTTTATGTTTTCTCTTTCATTTTTGTGACTAGAAGATTCAATCTCTCCACCGAAGTATGCATCTTGCTCGAGTTCCATGATGAACCCTGCCTTGTGATCTCCTGTCGGTGTGTCTATTAGAAGTCCCATGAACTCTGTGATTGCCTCATCATTCTAGAATTGATCTAGAACATGTGTATGTTGTTGTTGATCCCAATCTATGATTTGTGGGTAGCAAAGTGGTAGGCTATTATCATTATCCACAAAACTTACGAAGGTTGCCGAAAGGGTTAGTATGGCTCTGGTATCTTTTTCCCACTGGGTGTCTAGGTCATCATTGCTAGAAGTGGGGGAATCATATCCGATGACGAATGAAGGAGAATCCTTGTGAGTTTTGGTTGTAGCTTTGTTTCTTGCTTTGCAAAGTGTGTTTAGACCACCCACATGTTTCAAGATGAGGTTCCTCAACATGTTGATTGTTAGTGTTTATTTCCTTTGAGATGCATGTATGATACTTAAATGCTTGGTATATCATTACACTTTACTTCATAGATATGCATGTTATATTTCATGTTTTGAATGTCGTGATTGTATATCATCAGATGCACTGATTTACATTTATATGATGTTGGACCTCATTAGGTGATTATGCTTTGCTTCGACTATTATATATTGAGTACGTAAACATGACATATGTGTTGAGTGGTTATACGTATATGATTGTTTCTCCATTTGGCTACACATGTCTGAGTTATTCGCCAACTGTGGTTATTTCAAAGATGTCACGTTGGGCCTCCCTATTATATTCCTTGTTTGTAATCAAATCAAGTATGGTATGTGTCATGTTTGACATCATGTTAACCTAGATCCAAATAGGAGGCAATTACAAAGTTTGTTCGTGTTGTGAGTTGGCAATACTTGTTTGGTTTAATTTCCTTGTTTTTCATAAATGGAATTATAGGAATAGAAGTTGCATTTGCTATTTTTGTGAAATATTTCTATGTTTGCAGGAAAAGGAAAATAAATAAAGTTGTTTATTTTAAAAAAATTCCTTTGTGTTGGGAAATGCATATTTATATTTGATTTAATCATCTTGATTAAATGATTACAAATTGATGAATTTTGAATGTTTTATTTTGTTAAATGGTAATTTTGATAAAATAGAGAAAATAAAATAAAGAAATAGGAAGATAGAAAATAGAAAAAAGGGTTAAAAGAAAAATCAAAAGTCTTTTTATTGCATTATTCTTTGTTCAGGAAATAATTCTCTCCAAAACCCTCCATGGGAAATTTTGAAAGTAGGTGAAATTGGATGGATTTAAATTGGAATGGATTGGGAGATGGATGGAATAGGAAAATTATTGTGAATGTGTGTGTGTGATCTTCCCCTCTCTAAATTTGTAAAATTGCAAGTTTCCATGGTTTTGTTGTGCTTCTAATTTCAAGGTGAATCTCTCTTCTCTCCTTATTTTGTTTGTAATTCTTGTTTTGGATATAATTTTTTGTTGCAAGTATGAGCCAAGTTGGTGGTGTTGTCACTAATGTTGACATTGATGTCAACATAGTTCAAAATGTTGCAGATTGTGCATGTATAGTTGAGATGTTGTGAGTACATGCATCTATCCTTTTGACGTTGTAGATGTGCTAAAATGATGGGTTACCAAGTGCTTTTGAGAAAATTAATAAAGAGTGAAGTCAGAGTTATGTATGTGTTCAAAATGTGCTATGCGTTTTTTTCGTGTTGGTCCTATGCTCGTGCGGATTTGAAGGTTTCTTGTTGGTGATATCTCTTGATTTGTTGTTGCTGGTTTGATGGAAGGTGAAAGTTGTGTTCAACGGTGTGTAAACTGTTTTGGCATAATTGGTTATCTGTGCACTGGAAGAAATGTTTCTACTTCACAATCCTTTGTTATTTTGTTCCCGATCTTGTGGATCTAGAATATGTCTTGTAATGATGCTCTCTAGGTTATGGCAAAGATGTTAGAGTCTTGGTGCTCCGGAAGATGAGCTTTAGAATTGTTGTGTGGGATTGCATAGTCTGGATGGATTGTTGGAAAGAGTTCTATATTTGAAGATTGTTACACCTTGTTGCGAATGTATCTGGAAGTATCTAATATGTGTTCTCGTGCTTGAGGAAGCGTGTTACGTCATCCACATGTTATCTTATTGTTGGAAAGTGTGTACTTCAATGTTCATTTGTGTTTTCATTAGGTTTGGCTGACCTAGTGTTTACACTTCATATGAAGAATTGAAAATTTAATTAAGGAAGTGTGTGGTTGATCTGAGACGTTGTTTTTGGTCTTGGTTAAGTGTTTAATTGGTCCACTCTCATTCTTTTCCACCACGGGAATGTTGAGTTGCCAACCTAGTTTGAATTTATGAAATGAATCATATGTGGCCAACCTTGGAGAATGTTTCTAAGGTTGAAGATGGTATAAATGCAAGTTGAGTTGCGAAAGATTAAAATATACAAAGTAACAAAGTAGCCACAAGTGAAGAGCAGAGTTGTGCAAAAGTGAGTTGAGGTAGCAATACTTCATTGTGTTAGATTCCTGAAAGTAGTGAGCTGAAGGTTTCTACAATCTTCTGATGAAGGTTGCAGATGTGTGTAAATTGTTGTGGTGGATCTTTCTGTTATCTTTTGTATTTGTAGGCAGTGATCCTCCCTATTGGACAATGAGTCCTTTCTGTAGGAAGTGAGCCTTTGTATCTGGACAGTGACTCCTATTTTGGGCAGTGAGCCTCTTGTATTCATTTTGTTATCACTTTATATTGTGAGTTAATCCTCATCGTGGTTTTTCCCTTATTGGGTTTTCCACATAAAATTTGGTGTTCATTGTGTTGATTTTTCTTTATCTGCATTATGTTCATACTTAATAACAGAATAGTGTGGTTTTAAAGTTGATAAGTGCTTGAAGTTTTGTGATCTAATCTAGTGACAACGGATTCACCCACCCTCTCAGTTGTCCAATGCCTTTTAAAAATTGGTATCAGAGCTTTGGTTCCTTGGTGTAGTGCTTAACCTCTTAAGGAAGATCCAATGGCGCATAAGTTAGCGATCCCTATGTTCAACGGATCTATTATAGTGACTAGAAAGTGCAGATGAGAGGATATATTATCTCTCTTGGTTACAAGACCTGGAAGGCTGTTGAGATGAAGTATATTGCTCCGATGAATGGTCCTACTATTGTAGATGAGGATTTTTTTTATGAGGAGAATGAAAAAGTGAGGTATGCTATTTATAGTGCTTTATCCAAGACTGAGTGAACAAAAATTATCTCTCTTGGTACTGCTTATGAAGTTTGGAAGAAGTTGGAAGATCTTTATGAAGGAAATGATAGAGTAAAAATTACAAAGAAGTTGACGACAAAGTGTAGATATGACAATATGAAAATGGAAGAAGGAGAAGATATTGCAAGCTATTTTCAGAGAATTGATATGGCAACAAATGAAGTTAGAAATCAAGGGGGTACTCTGACTGATGAAGATATGATTGAGAAGATTCTAATGACTCTATCAGAATGTTACAATGACAAAGTTTCAGTTATTAAGGAAACATATGATCCTAAGAAATATACTAAAGAAGAGCTATTTGGCACCCTGACTGCATTTGAGATGAGAAAGTTTGGAAAGAAAGAGGAAAAGACAGAAACAACATTTAAAGCAACAAAGATTGAAGATGATCCAGATAGTGATGGTTCAGATGAGTTGGAAACGAACTTTACAAAGAAGTTGAAGAAAGGTACTGGTAAGTATAAAGGTATGTTGCCCTTGAAATGTTTCAGTTGTGGTAATATTGGTCAATATGATTCAAGATGTCCAAATAGAACTATACATAAGAAGAACAAAGATCATAAAGATAGAAAGGATAAGAAATACAAAAAGTTGTACTATGTTAGAGAAGAAGTTGGAATCTTTGATGATGAATTTGATTATGAGAATGATGATAGTGAATGCTTGTTTTTAACTTTGGAGAGTAAATCTATGTCTACTTACTCTAGAAAATGTGCAAGAAAAAGTGATTCAGAGAACAAGAAGGATGAGATGGAAGGTACTTTGGTCACCGCATTTCATGCTAGGCAAGATGAAGACTATTGGGTGATTGACAATGGATGTTCTAATCACATGACCGGAGATAAAAGTAAGTTTACTAAACTTGAAAAGTATGATGGTGGTTTGGTCATGTTTGGTGATGATTCAGGAGCAAAGATTTTTGGGAAAGGTATAATTAGTTTTGATAGAATACACAACACTGATGATGTATATTATGTAAAGGGTCTAAGGCATAACCTTTTGAGTGTTGGACAAATGTGTAGCAAGGTTTTTAAACTTGTGTTTCAGGATAATACCTGTGAGATCAAAAAAGGATTTGAAGCTATGGTTGTTGCAAGAAGGAGAACTCATGGAAACATCTATCAGCTTAAGGGTTTTGATGGTCAGTGCCTTGTATCTCAGGTTAATGAAAGTTGGTTGTGGCACCAAAGAATGGGATATTTAAACTTTGATAATCTAGTCAGGATCAGTTCAAGAGATGTTGTCTAAGGTCTGCCTAAAATCATAAAGCCTGCTAATACAGTTTGCCGAAGTTGTCAGCTAGGGAAACAGACAAGATGCAGTTTCAAAGGAAAAGATCAAACTACTACCAGAAAGTTGGAATTAATTCATACAAACCTCTACGGTCCTACTAGAACAAGAAGCCTAAATGGTGATAGGTATTTCATCCTCCTTATTGATGATTATTCTCGAATGACATGGGTTGCTTTTCTTAGAGAAAAGACTTAGGCTCTAGATAGGTTTAAAGTGTTCAAAGCAAGAATAGAAAATGAAGTGAACCTAAGAATGAAATGTTTGAGATATGATAGAGGTGGAGAATTCACTTCTAGTGAGTTTAATGCATTTTGTGAAGAGCATGGCATAAAGAGACACTTTTTTTAATCCAAGAACCCCTCAACAGAATGGAGTGGTTGAGAGAAAGAACAAGATTGTACAAGAAGCTACAAGAACCATGATGAAAGAAGCAAATGTACCTAATGTGTACTAGAGAGAGGAAATACACACTGTTGTTTATGTTCTTAACAAACTTTAAATTAGAGGCAACAACACAAAAAACTCCTTGTGAGTTATGGATTGGTAAGGCTCCTACTGTGAAATAATTTAAGGTGTTTGGAAGCAGATGTTACATTAAAAGAGATGATGGAAATCTTGGGAAGTTTGATGCTAGATGTGATGAAAGGATTTTCCTTTGATATTCAACTACCAACAAAGCATATAGATGCTTTAATAAAAGATTGAAGAAGATTGTTGAGAGTGCTAAAGTGAAGGTTGATGAGGATGTGCATAGACCCATTGAGATAAGTAAAGTTGAACCTGATGATCCTATCTACGAACAAGTACCTGAAGAGAATAAGGAGGAGGAAGAAGAAGAACATATTGAAGAAGAAGAAGAAACTCTGAAACCTGCTATTAAGACTCCTAAGTATGTCCAGAAGAATCATCTGGAAGAATAGATAATTGGAGATAAGTGTGAAGGTGTGAAGACAAGAAGTAAAGTAGCAGTTGAGGTAAATTTGTGCTTACTTTCTAAAATAGAATCTAAGTCTGTATGTGAAGCATGTGAAGATTAAAGTGGGGTTAGAGCTATGAAAGAAGAGTTGCAACAAATAGAGAAGAATCAGACATGGGAACTGGTTCCTAGACCTGTGAATAAGAATTTAATTGGTTCAAAGTGGGTGTTCAGGAATAAGTTGGATGAAAATGGTGAAGTTATAAGAAACAAAGCAAGACTTGTATGCAAGGGATACTCACAAGTTGAAGGCATAGACTTTGAAAAGACATTTGCCCCGGTGGTAAGAATGGAAGCTATTAGGATGTTTTTGGCATTTTCTTCCCACAAGGATTTCAAGGTATATCAAATGGATGTCAAGTCTGCATTTTTGAATGGTGAATTGGAAGAAGAAGTATACATGGAACAACCTGAAGGATTTTAGTTATCAGATAAACCGGATATGGTTTGTAAGAAGGCATTGTATGGACTGAAACAAGCTCCCAGAGCATGGTATGCAAGATTGGATAGATACCTGACACAACAAGGATTCAACAAAGGCTCTGTTGACAGTAATTTGTAGTTCATAGTGCAAGGCAACAAAATGTTGATAGTGGTAGTATATGTTGATGATATCATCTTTGGAGGAAATGAAAGTATGTGTAAGAGATTTGCAGAGGAAATGCAAAAAGAATTTGAAATGTCCATGATTGGTGAGCTAAATTTCTTTCTTGGTCTTCAAGTAAATCAAATTGATAAAGGGATATTCATTTCACAATCTAAGTATGTGAAAGAGTTGTTAAAGAAGTTTGGGATGGATGACTCCAAACCGGTTAGTATTCCTATGGTGACTAGATGTAAGCTAAGTAAAGATGATGAATCTGCTAAAGTTGGTCAGAGCAAATACAAATCTATGATTGGTGGATTGTTGTATCTTATTGTTACCAAACCGGATATCATGCATGCGGTATGCTTAGTTTCCATATTTCAAGCAGATCCTAAAGAGGCACATGTTATAGTTGTAAAGAGGATATTCAGATATCTTAAAGGTACACCGGATTATGGCTTATGGTATCCTAAGGATGTTGATTTCACTTTAAGTCCTTATACCGATGCAGATTGGGTTGGTTGTGTGGATGACCAGAAGAGTACTAGTGGAGGTGCTTTCTTTCTTGGAAGGTGAAAGTTGTGTTCACCGGTGTGTGAACTGTTTTGGCAGAATTGGTTATTTGTGGACTGAGAAAATGTTTCTACTCTGCAGTCGTCCATTGTTTTGTTTCTAGTCTTGCAGATCTGGAATATGTCATGTAATGATGTTCTCTAGGTTCATGTAGAGATGTTTGAGTTTTGGTGCTCCAGAAGATGAGCTTTAGAATTGTTGTGTGGGATTGCATAGTCCGGATGGACTGTTGGAAAGAGTTTTGTGTACGAAGGTTGTTGCACCTACTGCAGATGTATTTGGAAGTATCTAAGATGTGTTCTCGTGCTTGATGAAGCGTGTTATGTCATTCACAAGTTATCTTATTATTGGAAAGTGTGTACTTCAATGTTCATTTGTGTTTTCATTAGGTTTGGTCGACCTGGTGTTTACACTTCATATGAAGAATTTAAAATTTAATCAAGGAAGCATGTGGTTGATCCGAGACATAGCTTTTGGTCTCGATTAAGTGTTTAATTGGTCCACTCTCATTCTTTTCCACTGCGGGAATGTTGAGTTGCCGACCTAGTTTGAATTTATGAAATGAAGCATATGTGGCCGACCTTGCAGAATGTTTCTAAGGTTGAAGATGGTATAAATGCAAGTTGAGTTGCGAAAGATTAAAATATACAGAGTAATGAAGTAAGCCACAAGTGAAGAGTAGAGTTGTGCGAAAGTGAGTTGAGGCAGCAGTACTTCATTATGTTAGATTCCTGAAAGTAGTGAGCTAAAGGTTTCTGCAATCTTTTGATGAAGGTTGCAGATGTGTGTAAATTGTTGTGGTGGATCTTTGTGTTATCTTTTGTATATGTAGGCAGTGAGCCTCCCTATTGGACAGTGAGTCCTTTCTGTAGGTAGTGAGCCTTTGTATCTGGACAGTGAGTCCTATTCTGGGCAGTGAGCCTCTTGTATTCGGTTTTGCTATCACTTTATATTGTGAGTTAATCCTCATCATGATTTTTCCCTTATTGGGTTTTCCACGTAAAATTTGGTGTTCATTGTGTTGATTTTGCTTTCTGTTATCTGCATTTCATGTTCATACTTAATAATAGAATAGTGTGGATATAAAGTTGATAAGTGTTTGAAGTTTTGTGATTGAATATGGTGACAACTGATTCACCCCCCCCCCCTCTCAGTTGTCCTATGCCTTTTAACATTTTCACCTTTAAGGAGCATGGGAATTTCCTAATAGTTTCCAATTTTTGCAATTAGATTAAGTCAAATTTAAAATTAAAATTTTCAATTTGACCATTTTGTTTCCTCATAATGCCCAAAATTTTCAAAATTCTTGAAAATTGAATTTGATTTCATAGTGTGGTTGTCCATTTTTAGAGAAAATGGTACTTTTTATTTTTTTTTAAATTTGAATTGAGAAAAATGAAAATTTAAGGTTTCAACATTGAAGTTTGAGAAAAATTGTCGGTATTTGCATGTAAAATTATCTAGAACTTTTGAATTTTAAATGGGTTTTTGGATGTTTTGGAATGGGTGAAAAGATGACTCTCCCATGGATTTTTTGTAAGGATCATTTTGAGATCCTATTTAAATTTGTGTGCCTTGTTTTTTTGTGACTTACTCAATTGTGATGAGTCATGATGAACCTCAGATGAAGGTACTAGAGAGTCATAGTGGAGTGGCTCTTAACATCAACCAAAGCATAAGGGGACCTAGGATATGATGATGAAGAGATTCCTTAATAAGTGATAATTAATGACATTTGGGTAAATAAATTTAAGCAAGTTAATGGTGAGTATGACATAGCCAGAGCACTCGCATAGGCTTGGTATGAGTATAGAAGGAATTCCCACTCTTAGAGCACTAGGACTTATAGGTTGGGTTCCTCACATGGGCAGGTTGATTCATACCTAACTGCACTTAACCATCCCTTTGATGTTTGTGATGACACTCTATACCTCCTCTCTAACATCTTATCATTGTGCCATTATTGTGTGTGCCCAATGAGTGTGTCTTGTTTGTGTGATTGGTGTTTGTGCTAAATAAAGATATTATATTTGTGCCCAATGAGCAATGTATTCTTGGATCCATCCTGTGATGTTGATTGTGCAATTCTTGCTTTATGTGTATGTTGTTTGTTTTCTCCATGTATGTTATATGTATAAGACTTATCCTAATGTGTTTGTGGCTCATGTGATTATCTCCTAGCATGGCAGAAGTAAGGGTACCATGAGGTTGGGTGGTGCAAAAACCATCATCAAGGTTCAAGGATCTTGGGAAGAGCTCCATGATTGTGATCCACTTGGTAAATATTTATCAATTAATTATTTCATTATTGTATTTTTATAAATTTTATTTGAAGGACACTTAAGTCCTCTATCTATTTGTATTATGCTATTTAAACCTCCTTAAGTGGATGGAATAATTTAGTGGTTTAGACACCCTTACATGTCTCGATGTTGGAGTCAAACACACTTGTTATCTTATATGCTCTTTAAATTTCATTGCAATGTTAGATAAAAATGAATGTTGATCACACTTTAGTTTAGGATTTAAAATGAATCCTAACTTAGAAAACATGTTATTTAACTTTGAGCCTTTAGCTCTCTTTTGTGTGCATAGTGTGTTGTTGAGAATCATTGAGGGGTCATTTAGGATTCTCCAAGTGGTATTGGTGTGGTTGGGGGGTGTTGAAAACCTTTCCCCTTCACCCCTTATGTTTTTGGCCTCATGTTAGAGCTTCTTGTGGTCTTGCCAACCCTTGAGAGTTATCTTCTTTGTGGGCTAGTGTGAGGAAAGATCAAGTTTCCAAGACCTTAGTTCCCCAATTGTTTTTGTCATTTCAGAGTTTATTTTTCATTGAGAACCCTTCCTTATAGTTCTTGAGGGTTGTGATTGTCCTAAAGACCAAAATTGAGCTTAGGTTTTCTCACTGGTAAATACATGGTTGGAATAGGACTACAACATTTGGGAGGGACTATAGTGTTGAATAAGGAATCTAGTGCTAGAATAGGACTCCAATTGCTAAACTTGGACAATTGAGAACTCACGCTAATGTCATTTGGTGCCATATTTTTATTATTTTATCATCTAATAGTTTTTTGGTCATTTCTTAGGGAAACCTTGTGAACAAAAGTTGTTCCTCTTATCTTGAGGAGTCTTCCCATGTTGTTTCATTGACAAGTGTCATACCTCAATTTTTATGGCACTCATTTGTCTCAAGGGAAGCATGTCCTTGCTTGGAAGTGAATAATCATTGTTTTAGTTGATGGAGGGTTTGTATCTCCTAGTAAGGCAACCTTTTGTGTAGGTTCTCCCTATTATTTTAGGTTTTGTTCAAGGTTTATCTTGAATGGATTGGATGTGAAAGGTTGTGTTGTCTAATGGAGGTGTGTTAGCTCCTATTTGTTCCATCATTTGTGTGGGTTTTCATGGGTGTTGTAAGGGTTTCCAAGTGTGTGTTGGTGTGGATTTGAGGTTGATTCTTTCATCATACTACCCTTGTTTTTGGTTGTGAGAGAACACATTCATGGGTTAGTACTTGATCGTTGTTCAAAAGTCATTTCCCCTCCTGTAAGTTCATCTTGGTGACTTTATCCCATGATTAGTAAGCATTCTACTAGTGTCACCTTTCTTGTAGCAATGTTGAAGTCATTCACGTTGTTTTTGTCCTTGTGTCATTATGTTTCATATGAAACTTGTGTGCACATTGTTGTGCAAGTGTGACATGTTGTTGTTGCATATTCTTCACGGTTGTGGTTGTTTCAAACAAAAAAATGTTTGGGTTTTGTCTTAGATGTGTCAACTTGGGGCATTGCACTTGTAATGTACCCTTTTCAATAAATTTATGTTTGTGGATCAAAATTACATTTCTTATTTTTGGTGAGCTAAGATTGATGGATCTTGTATAGGAGCGAATTTGCACCCCTTATGCAAATTCCCCTTTTACCCTTCCTCACTTTAGAAAACCAAATTCGAAGGCTTAATTCCACATAAGTCTGCTTCCTTCATTCCACTTGGTGCCCATTTTGAGTGTCGACAGAGGAATAACTGTTAAGGACACTTATGCAACGCACAAATGTTCACGCAACGTGCTTACATCCTTGGCAAATTCCTACGTATGGAGCCTGCAACACATTACACTTCCCATTGGAGGTCGATTTGTAATGCCCCCTTCGACTAACTGACCAGAATATGGTCATTTTCTTCATTCTCTCCTTCAAATTCACTCCTTCATTTCATCCTTCTAACATTCAACTTGATCTTTTTACATCCTTTAGCACACTCTCCAAGCATTCTACACAACTTTTCATACATCCATCACTCTCAAGTAGCACTTTGCACTCCATAGCAACAGCAACAACATTTCGTCAACTCCATAGACCAAGTGTGGAACAAACACCATTGTAGCAGGAGCTTGAGTCCTCTCATTTTCTCCTCCATTAGCTTGTGAGCTCTTGGTGGAGGTGGTTAACTTTCTACTCCTCTCCTCTACGATTTGGTTGAGTAGCATAACACTATTTTGTAGTGCTTTTGTGTTCTTTACTTCCTCCTTTATCATATATTTCTCCATTATCACTATCTTGGTTGTTTGTGGAGGTGGATACACCAAAATGGGGGTCTGATTGAGGCAGGCCCCTATACAATCACCCAACAATTTTCCTCTCTCTTGTGTGTAGGTGGAAGTATTCTTGGAGCTAGCTAGTGAACGAGTACCCTTGTGAGATGATTCTTGCCACCTTAACTCTTGTGTATTTACTTTATCATATTCATGCATATCTTGCCTACTTCATAGCTTTGTTTTGGCCCTTTGGAAGTAATCAGCTAGGTCATTAGTCTATTTTCTAGCATTCGACCTTGTCTTCTTGGTCCTTTGGTCGTACGAATGCTAGGGCACCTGAGAAACGCCAGTGCACCACGCTGTCGTCCCGGAACTGCGTTTTCATCCTTGGGCAGAGAGCTCCTTGAGACATAGAGTTGAACCCAAAAACTGGCTCGCCTAGCCCCATTTTGTGTTTCGGGTCTATAGATTGATCGAAGGGCCTTATAGTCCTCATCATTCTCGTCCCTCATTCCAAAACATCCTTTTAAACTGAGGTAAGTTAGGGAAACCTTCTGCTCTTGGCTCTCCGTGACCTGGGGCCTTGAACGTGGTTGGTCCCCCTCTCTTACATTTTTGGTGAACCGCATGTGAACCATTTTGGTTTCGTTCTGCGATACTAAAAGTTCCTTTCCTCGTATCCTAGGAGTGTTGTAGGTGTGAGTGTTGTGAGGCTTTTGCCTTACAACCCAACCTGCGACCCCTAGTAGGCATAGTTGGAAGGTTCTGAAGGTGTTGCATAACAAAACCTTAATTGGGTCATCGTCTTATCCTTTAACCTTTAGGGACTCTGTGAAAGTATCATCTAGTGTGCGTAATGGCCTCTTTTCTGCATCAACCTATCCCCTCTGTGCAGCCTGTGAGCAGTGGTACTGCTATAACCTTCACTTCATAGGACCTTCTAATGGGTTTTAATAGGGAACCATCTCCTCTCTACATCCCGACACGAATCAACGGAACACATTGTAGCAGGTGTTCTCGTTGATCCAACAATCTCAAGTAAATATCATAACTAAGGAGATCATTCTAATCAAATTTTTGCATAAAGATGGGTATGATGCACCTGTGAGCACCATCTGCACACATCATAGACTCTCCGTGCCCCCTTTGGTTAGTATTGTCTTGCCGGTTTTGGTCAGACCTAAATCTGTGAATCTTCTATTCGACATAATCCCTTGGTTTGAACTCTTTAGGGTAAAGTTGGGTATCCCTTGGTTAGTAGCTATGAATGTCATGCCCTCGGTTGTGCATAAATGTTTAAAATTTATCCACGGGGGTTCCATGCATGTGATTCATGACACCAGTTATAAACCATCGGTTGCTCATGGTCTAGCTACTCCTTGGATTACTCTTGGTTGGCGCCCATTGGTCATCTCCTACCTAGGATGGACCTCTTGCACCAAACGTATCAAAAGTATAACAAAGGGCGCCTAAGGCCGAAAGTGAGATACCCTCCGTCACCTTATGTTGTTTCACATAGGGCTTGCCTGAAAACTGACAGTTATGCCATTAAGGCATGTAGGAGGGAAGAAGGAAAGTGGTCCTTAGATCCGCCTTCTTTAGATCCTCCTTCTTCCTCTTCCACTATTCAACCTGATGCTTCCTCTTGCCCCACTGAGGCGCCATCAGATTTCGTTTCACATTTGTGAGAGAATCTTAGAGAGAATCTTATGGGCCGCTTGGCGAAAGCCCAAGTGTCTCGCATTTGAGCTTCTTGTTTTTCCCATGGAGCCTAGACCCACTTGGTATAACAGGAAGAAAGGTCCTAGTGGAGAGTCCTTTTTGTCTTGACCTTCGCGGCCTCCTACCGCTCTTGCTCCCAAAGCAATAAATGGGAAGAGGGCCATTGCCGAGGCACTTGATTCAACTCCCCTCGCTACTTCTCAACCTACTCCTCTTGCTCCCGTTTAAGAGCCTATCCCTCTGCTGGAAACAACTATAGTGGACAATCCCATAGTTGAGCAGGAGCCTTTGTTCCCTCGCAGCCTCTAGCCTTCGGTTCAAAGAGTCATAGAAACTGCCTTGCACACGAGCGTAAGCGCCGACGAAAGGCTCTCATGGCTGAGTAGGCTGCCTTACAGAGGAAGGAAGAGGAGACGAAACGCCCTTGTATCAGGGCCTCTTGATGCGTCCTCCTCTCTCCTCCCCTTTACTTTTGTTCTAGCTAGCTCTATATCGCTTCCGGCTTCCGCTACGAGTGCGAATGTGCCTGACCCTAAAAAGGTGCAAGTGTTCATCACTCCTTCAATGGAGCTGCCTCTGTTGATGTTCGTTTCAAATGTCTAGCCTTTCCTAAAGCCCATAGACATGACTAACACCTCAGTTGTATCTACTGTAGTTCTTTCCTCCTCCTCTTCCTTTGCATTGCTTGCCTCGTCTGTGGGGAGTTTGCTTCCTCCGACGAAGCAAAAGGTAGAGAGTGGTCCTTCCAGCAATGGAGGACGTAAGAGGAGCCCACCTTCTTCGAAAGGCGGCTCTGCGCTGACTTGTTCTATCCTAGTGACGAAACCAATCCCAACTTCTCTTGAGTTCGTCATCGCTTTTGAATCACTCGATGAGCCTAGTGGTGAATCTCGAGTGCAACCTTCCCCATTTGTTGAAGTGAAACATGGCACTTTTTTGAAGTGCATGTTTAACTCTTTGGACAAGGTTCCGGCCTTGTCGGCGATTTTCACAAAATCGTTGACCTTAGCTCCATAGGAACTTGGCGGAGAGGACCTTGCGGGTCCCTCTTCCTTTGCCCTTGTTGTGGGAGGGTCGGATGCTCCTCCTCTTAACATTCCACCACTACAGGGTCATCCTTCTTCCCCCTATGATGATCTAGAGTGGGAAGTGGATGACCTCTTGGTCGATCAGTGTTAGGAGACCTCTTCTTTATCTTTAGATTAGGTGTGTGTGTGTGTGTGTGTGTGTGTGTGTGTGTTGTGATGTGTTCCCCCATGATCTGCTATGTGTGGTTGGATGAACCTTATTACCCCTGTTGGTGCTTGGATACAAGTGTGGTTTTTGTGTTGTAATCCTTCTATTTGTATCATCATTCTTCCATATTTGTGACTTGATTTTCGATAAATTAGGGATGATGCAAAGCGTTGGGGGCATTTAGGCTTCCCTTCCATGTTGACCCAATTTTTTATTTTTACTTTGTCTTCTCGTGCATTCTTCACATGGTCTGATATAGTAGGGGGTTGATGACAATTCATTTTATATACTATTACTATACATATATATATATATATACATATGTATGTATATATATAGGTATAGTATAGATATATGAGTAGTTCTGACCCCAAAATATTAGGCTACCCCTATGCCCTTTGTTTGTGTTTTCTTTTCTCTTTCGCTTTTTCTTTATCTTTCTCTCTTCTTTGCTTGAGTTGTCCCTCTCATGTGTGACAACGCCACTTCTTCAACATTTTAATTTTCAAAAATGCATTCGTTTCCAACGAATCCTTTCTCAAGAATCTTCACAAAATTCTTTTCAAGAATTGCATTCTTAACTTGAAACCCTAATGGAACGTGTTTCCTTCGTCATGGGTTTGTAAAGAAAGAACTTGAGAACCTTCCTTCGAAATGGGAACAACTTTGATCTTCCCCTTGCATGGGGGCATAGTCTTTCTTTTGAATTCCTTGATGAAGTGAACATCTTTCAAAAGGATTACTTGATGATGAATTGATTCAAGAAAAAGACATCTCTTTTGTACTTTCAAATAGCATGTCCCTTGAGTGGACCCCCTTCTTCACACAGGGTTCCCAAGGGACCCCTTTGAAAGTTTTCCAACTTGTTGGTTTGCACGACTGCCTGCTTACTTGCCTACGTGGTTGCTTTTTGACATTTTTTATCTGTGAGTAAACATGTCACTTTACAGGTGCGCTTGTGAAGCCTCTTTTTGACTCTGTGGAGTTTTCTTTCTTGGGTTTCCTCCATGTGAGAGATCGTGGGGGATACCTCCCTGTAGGTCTGCAGTCTTGTAGGGAACTTTCTTTGAGCTTCCTCCATGCGAGAGATCTTGGGGGTGGCTCCCCTACAGGTTTGCGGGTTTGTAGGGTGCTTTCTTTGGGTTTCCTCCATGTGAGACATCTTGGGGGACACCTTCCCTACAGGCTTGCAGGTCTATAGGACACTTTTTCTTGGGTTTCCTTCATGTGAGGGATCTGGAAGGACACCTTCCCTGTAGGTCCGTAGGGCGCTTTCCTAGCTTCCTCCATGTGAGAGATCTTGGGAGACACTTCCTTCCAGGTCTGCGGGTCTGTAGGGTGCTTTTCTGGGCATCCTCCATGTGAGAGATCTTGGAGGACACCTTCCTTGCAGGTCTATGGGCCTGTGAGTTGCTTACTTTTCGGGGTTTCCTTCATGTGAGAGATCTTGGGGGTTGCCTCCTTGCAGGTTTGTGAGCCTGTAAGATGCTTTCATTCTTCAGCTTCATAGTTTTGTGGGGCTATGAAGTCCTTTGCTTATCCTGCACTCTCGAGTTCGCTAGATCGTGGTTTGCTTCCTCAATGGTTTAGGTATACATTTCTAACTCTATTACTTCTTCAATCTACTTTACCAAAGCACTCATCAATATTCGTGCTCTCTAAAGTGGGGGAAAAATGTATAGGAGCAAATTTGCACCCCTTATGCAAATTCCCCTTTTACCCTTCCTCACTTTAAAATACTAAATTTGAAGGCTAAACTCTACATAAGCTCGTTGCCTTCATTCCACTTGCCGCTTGTTTTGAGTGTCGACAGAGGAATAACTATCGGGGATGCCTCGCGCGGTGCACTTACATCCCTGACAAATTCCTGTGTCTGGAGCCTGCAGAGGCATTACACTTCCCATTGGAGGTCGATTTGTAACCACCCCTTCAACTAACCGACCCGAATATGGTCGTTTTCTTCATTCTCTCCTTCAAATTCACTCCTTCCTTCATTTCATCCTTCTAGCATTCAACTTGATCTTTTTACATCCTTTAGCACACTATCCAAGCCATTCTCTAAGCATTCTACACAATTTTTCTTACATCCATCACTCTCAAGCAACACTTTGCACTCCCTAGCAGCAGCAACAACACTCTGTCAACTCCATCAAGCAAGTGTGGAACAAACACCATTGCAGCAGGGGCTTGAGTCCTCTCATTTTCTCCTCCATTAGCTTGTGATCTCTTGGTGGAGGTGGTAAGCTTTGTACTCCTCTCCTCTACAATTTGGTTGAGTAGCATAACACTATTTTGTAATGCTTTTGTGTTCTTTACTTCCTCCTTTATCATATATTTCTCCATTATCACTATTTTGGTTGTCCATGGAGGTGGAAACACCAAAACGAGAGTCTAACTGAGGCAGGCCCCTATACAACCACCCAACAATTTTTCTCTCTCTTGTGTGTAGGTGGAAGTATTCTTGGAGCTAGCTAGCGAACAAGTACCTTTGTGAGATCATTCTTGCCACCCTAACTCTTATGTATTTACTTTATCATATTCGTGCATATCTTGCCTACTTCATAGCTTTGTTTTGGCCCTTCGGAAGTAATCAACTAGGCCATTAGTTTGTTTTCTAGCGCTCGATCTTGTCTTCTCGGTCCTCTGGTCGTACAGATGCCAGCACACCTGAGAGATGCCAATGCGCCACACTGTCGTCTCGGAACCACATTTTCATCCTCAAGCAAAGAGCTCCCTAAGATGCAAAGTTGAACCCAAAAACTGACCCACCTAGCCCCATTCCATGTTTTGAGTCTACAGAGTGATCGAAGGGCCTTATAGTCCTCATCATTCTCATCCCTCTTTCCAAAACATACTTTTAAGCTAAGGTAAGTTAGGGCAGCCTTTCGCTCTTGGCTCTCCATGACCTGGGGCCTTGAACATGGTTGGTCCCCCTCTCTCACAGATCCCAACCTCATAGGTCTCAAATATTTTAAGTGTGGAGGTTTTATTATTTCAATGTCTAAGGAATGTTTATATGTTAGAGTTTCATAATTACCCATCCTAGTATGTCTTTTCTCCAAACTTTGTCTTTTCCTTTATTCTTGTTAGGGTATTAGATTTCTCGATCCAGGAATACCTTTCACCCATCCACCACCTTCATCCCCTTCTTTTGTTGTGATTTTAGAGATGTCTATATTTTCATCCTCCACTAAACCCCACTCTTTCCCTTTTATTTGTTAGAGTTTTTCACTTTTCCTTATCGATATGCCTTTTTCCCAAATACCAACTCCTTGATCATTACATTGAGTTACTTATTGAAACTAGAGTCACAACTTTCCACTTACATGAGTGACTTTCTTATGGTACCCTCAGAATTTGATCATTGACAAGTGGTACGATTCACCTGGCATCCTTGACCCTCAAACTCTAAACTCCCACTTTTATGCATAACACACTCCCACCTACCTCCCTACACAACCTAGAGTACCATTAATGACTAGATTTGACACCACAACTTCTCTAGAAGGGATTCTTCCACCTAGAAAACATAATTTAAATTTAGGTGCATAGATTTACCTATAATTGTGGTGTTGGAGGATGAAGAAAACCATTGTCTGATTAACATGATGGTTGGGTTTGGCCACCATTCAATAGATTCTATGGCCTTTTCTCTATGTTGCACACTCAAATTGGAAGATATTGCTAATGCTAATGATTTTAAGGGAACATGACCACAAATATTCTACTTAGGCCATTTAAATGAACTACAAGAAACATATTACCTAGTTTTCATTATTTATAGGGATTATGCATTTTACACATGACAACTCTTACTAAAAAATATTTGGAGCACTCATGTTCAAGCAACCAAATTCAAGGATGAAAATAATTGGATTTTCCAAAGATTAGAGGATGAAAACCCTTTGGTCTGAAGGATTGAAGGATGAAACCCATTTGGCCCTATAGGACGATCTCATTCATAGGTCATGAAGGAGATTTCATGTTTATAGATAAATTGGTAGCTCCAAGTTTGAGTAATTTAGTAGGTTGTTGTTGTGGTTTAAGCATTGCAATGTCTTTTAGACTCATTCAATATAAGGAAAATTTATAGACTTTATTCTCCCTTTGTTGGCTTCATTTATAATTTGGGTTCTAAATATTGATGTGTTTAAATCATGACAAAATCTAGGTTTATGTGATATCTTGTTAAAAAAAAATCAATCTAAAATCCATTTGCATAAAATATTGTTTAATGTTGCAAATTAAATAATGGTTTTAGGGATTTTGGGTCAAAGATACCTCACAACCCATACCATTTCCAAGCAGTCGAGGATTGGGAATAAGGCATAGATCATGCTTGAATAAAATAGTTAAGGCTATCTCCACATGCCCAACTCCAAAAGGATATATTAAGGAAATCGTGAGAGAGTTAGGGATTGGAAGTACCAAGGAATTCATCCCTTACGGTACACAAATAAGGATAAGTTCAAACTCACTATCCCAATAAGGATACATCTAAATCAATGATCCTAATGTGATAGTGTAGTGAAAAGTGTTAGGGATTAGGGTTTGGGTTTACTTCATACCTTGTACCATATTGGAGGCATTCTCACATCTTCAACTCTAATAATTCATATAAAAGGAAATGCTAACAGTTAGGGATTGAGGATACAATGGAACACATACCTTGGTAAAGGGATGGATGAAACTACAACTTTGAAAGGTAAATTAGTGTAAAATATCAAGGATTTGAGGTTCAAATAAAATAATATTAGTAAGATAAAGTCCAAAACATTGATAAAAGCAAGAGAAAAGGTGGGGAATGGAAGAAAGGGATGTTAGGAAGAAAAACTCTAAAGTTTTGATAGGAAAACTGGATGAAGGAAAGAAATAGATGAAACTTATGCCAACTTGGGAAAGTTTAATATCTCAACAATGACAAAGGAACAAGGTGTAGTTGGGCATAAAAATATACCAAGTAAAAAAATTTAATTCCCAAAATTTCACTAAGAAAGGCAAGTCCTTAGAGTTAACTCCTGCAGATACACAAGAGTGTAAATTTCATATCATGCCTTTTCATACACCTTGAACAGTTGGGAGAGATAAGTACTTATTCCAACTTGGGAAAGTTTAATATCTCAACAAAAACAAGGTGCAGTTGGGCATAAAAAGATACTAAGAAGTAAAACTTTTTAATTCCCAAAATTTCACTAAGAAATCTATGATATTAGAAATCATTTGGAAAGTCCTTAGAGTTAACTCCTACACTCGAGATAAGAGGTTATTGCACAAGAGTGTAAATTTCATATCATTCCTTTTCATACACCTTGAACACTTGGGAGAGATAAGTACTTAATTAACTTTAAACATAACATGGTTAAACATTTCCAAATTCCTTTCCACAAGGAGTTAATTGTTTATAACACATAAGATTAGGTTGGTTTTAATATAAGTTTGATAACTTTTTAAATTCATATGGGATCAAATCCTTAAGTTGCCTGTAAATTAATAGTTTAATGTTATTTTGGTCGACTCTAATACAAATGTTGAGGTGAAGTGTCTCAATTTTTCACCCACACCCCTGTTCGTTATATAGCATCATCGATTAATTTATTTACTTAAATCATACACCCCTATTGTACTAGATTAATTCTTGAAATGAATATCCTATATAAATTAAATTAACCTTACAAGGTCACATGGGGTAATTAATTTTCAAGGTAGCCTTGGGTTTTAAATAACTAAATTTTCTTAAGTCCATAAATTGTCACTTAAAATAAATTTTATGAAGTTAAAAGTCTTTATTTAAATATTCCAAAAAGTGACTTTAAGTTATGACTTAAATTGAGGGTCCTAGTCTCATTGTCCCCTGGACCACATTCAACTTTCTCAATTAATTGAGATCAAATGATGTAATAGTAATCTAGTAATTAACATAATGTGCACTCATTTATGATCACTGGATACATTTTAATCTTAGTTCTTGGATCTTAGGGCAACTATGCAACCCTAAGTCATAAGGATTCTTCTTTAAATGTTTCCTTTTCTCTTATTTATTTTTCATTTATGTTTGCAGGTTGAGGGACATTGGAAGGGAGACTCCAAAAGAAATTTGGATTAATCTTGCCCAATTTCTTCTTCACATACCTCTCTTTCCTCATTTCCCTTTTCTTTCTCTCATGATGCAAAAACATGAATATGTATTTATGTATATCTCTTTTACACATTATTTGTTATCTTATTTCACCTCCTTGGTCTTGTCTCTATTTCTTTTTCTATTTTTGAATGTGTAGTTGCAATTATTCATACAATAATATGCACTTATATGCAACTCTCTTATTTCTTGTTTTCCCAACTACAGTTGGGTAATCACAACACACACACACATTTTATATATATTTAGTTGACCATTTTTTCTATTTCAAAGAAGTTATTGTTTAAATAAATGTAGGTATATTGTGGTAGCCATGGAATTTTTCCCTACCGACCCTTCCTTTCTCCCTACAACTTTAATTAACAATGAGTATCCTTAAAAACATAGAGTAGTGTTGTGTATTGAGTGGGTGGTGGATTTGCGGCTACTCACATTGGGAGGTAGCAGCCATGTCCCCACAGTGCAGTAGTGCCTGTGGTGGACGTACCCCCTTTAGGGGGGTCGCAACCCCCATAGGGTCGTGCCCTACAAGGGGTAGGGGATGACTCCCCTCTCCCCAACCTCGACTAGGGTTTGGGGGTTGATCCCCCCTACTTTTTTGCTTATTTTAACTTTTTAAATTTTATTATATATATATATATATAATTCACTCTTAAAATTATTTAAATATAAATTTTAAAATAAATTAAAGTATATATATATATATATTAAAATTTATTATATGTATACATATTTTTCACTCTTAAATTATTTAAATATAATTTTTTTTTGATACATAAGAGTTTTGTTTATTTATATTAAAGAAAAACACTAGAATTACAAGCATTTGCCATGCAGGAAAGAGGGCGAACAAAAAAACCTTGTAAACCAGCCCTCAAGAGCCACCCAAAAAGCCATACCAAGTGCTTAACAAACTACCAAAATACAACTAATTGACTACCACTAACCAAAGCTAAAATTAACAAACATTGGCCACTATAATGGCGATGAGAGTTCCAAAACTACCCTAACTAGAACGACAAAAAAAAGCCATCGCCAAAAAAACACCCCGGTTTACAAAAATTTGTTTAAAACTGCAAAATCTTCGAACTCCTCCTTCCAATCTTCCTTATCCACCGCCATCAACATGAACACCTTTTTCAGAAAGATAATGGCAATTGCCGCAATTACCCTATGTCGCATCAGTCCCGAACCCTGCAAATCCAAAAGGAAGGGGTAAATTTTCACCGTGTCCTCCAAGCTCACCTGTTCCATGTTGCAGGGACGTGGGCATCCCTTGCCTTCTAGCACCACATGGAGCACCTCATCAACGCCTTCGACCAGGTCCTCTTTGAACAACTTCAACAACAATTATTTTGCCTCCACCTTCGGCTCCAAATTGTCTAATAGAGAGGCAAGGAAACATGAAGAGATATGTAAATTGTCTCTCCTGTACTCCTTGGACTCCAGATGACCAGAACCCAACACCATCTTCACTGCCGCAAGCACCAACGGATCATATTTCACCAAAATATGTTTCAAACGTTGGTCAGTGACTTCCTTGAAAGAAGCCTATCTCGCCGACGAATGCAAGGATATTGGAGTGTCCGCTCTAAAATGAGCAAGGATCGCAACAAAACCTCCACTATAAATTTTGAACTCTTCGCCATCCTCAACCTCCTACTAGAGACGCTTGATAGAAGGGAAGGCAAGAAACTCACAAACACCTCACATCTGAAGGAAATGCATAATGCAAAAGAGAACCAATCTTGCCATAAAAAGCCTGGGTTATGAAAATGCCGCCATCCAACTCTAATCGTAGCACCTCCCGGTATGCTAGTTGTCACTCCTTTAACGCGAGCTCGTCTTCCTTGAAAAATAATCATCACTTAACAAGGTAGCCAACTAAAATATTGACACCCCTGTACATCCAACTTAATGACAAAACAAGTTATCGCCACCCAAATTGTCGAACTGCCACCTCAACCAAGGAAACCGCCTTCCAACTGCCACCGTGGCAATAAGCCACCTTCCTCTGCAACTTGGAGGGTCGTGCACCCTACCACCCAAATTTTTTAAAATAAGTTAAAGTATATATATATATATATTACGAATTTTTATTTTACTTTTACTTTTATATGTTATACATATACTTTTCTACAATGGAATGAATAATTAGATACACCTGTAATTAGGAAATTTTTATATACATGTGTATATATTGTTTTGATATACTATGACATGAATATAATATAATCTTTTTTTAAAACACAAATTTGAATATAAATATATCTTATATATGTTTACAATGACTTCAATTGTTGATGTTAAAAGTAGTCAAGTATTGTTTAATTAATATTTGCAAATATATATACAGTTTTAATATGATACATACCATATGGATATCTTTGCATAAGCTTTTATTTCACCTATTGAGATAAGATATAACCGTGCCCAATAGATTGTGGTTGGATTATTTTGTATATATGTTTGTAAGAGAGATGTTTAACCTAGGAATAGACCATTGGGTATATCATTTGACTTTCCACTACTAATTTTACAACTTTATGAATATATTTTACCTTTTGTATGAAATCAATTAGCATGATTAATGAGAGTGAAAATTTTAAAGATATTATGGAGTATTTTTATTTTCCTATTTAACTAATCTTGAAGAGAGAGAGCAACATACAACAATCACTTGTTTATTTCTTACAATACATAATGCAATGTGGATACCGTTTAAATTATCCTATTATTATTTAGCAAGAATATTCACGTTCATGCAATGAATAAAATGCTCTCTCACGTTCATTTTCTAAACATTTGTCCCACCCCATTACAATAATCAAATGAAAGTGATCATTTTTGCATTTTAGTTTGCATCTTCCAAACCATCCATACCTACACATGACATAAACTTTTCCATTGGTCATGGGGTGCTCACCTCCCAACTGTTGACTTACTCATAGGTCACTCGAGCTAAGAGGTCTCCCTAAAAATTGGATTACACACACATGCTCATACAACCCTTTGCAAGCACAGTGAAATAACTTTAAAACAACAATGAACACACAACCATTCCTTAAATCCATTTCGCATTATAACTCAAATACACAATAACATTTAAACACATAAAACCCAAAAATACCCACATTTATCATTCACATAAACTAGGAATGCGTTTCCCATAAGGGTGAGTTTATCCCTAGCATCCATCCATATTCACAACATATACACAAGATCACATATGAAAATAAAAGTAAAACTCAAATCACAAACTTTAAATCTCTTTCACATACCTTGAACAAAACAAAAAAATCAAGAAGCCAAGAAGGCTTACCTCCTTAAGCCCTTAAAAAATGGAGAGGATGAGTTGAGATCATCTTCAGTGTCAAACCTATCTCCATAATCCCTTCTCAAGCCAAGCTAAGAAATCCCTCTAAAATTCTCCACTAAAAAACACTCCAAAAACCAAAAGAAAAAGAATCATAATCCTTCAAAAACCCCCTTGTTCTCATTCTCAAATGGGAGTATATAGAAAACCCTAATTTTAGCTCCATGAATGAGGGAGTGACACTTGTCACTCTCTCATTCTTCCCTCAAACACACTCTCCCACAAGTGCTCACACATGTGTGAGAATTTTTGGAAGATGGAGAGTGTACTCAAACACTCTTCCCATGATCTCTTACGAAGGAGGCTCACACATGTGCATCCTTTGTGGGCTACACCAAGTTCATAAATGAACCTAGGGGAATGGGAATGAGACAAGTTAAGTCATTTTTCTTCATCCCAATCTTTGATTTTCGTCACTCCTCTTAATGGGCCATTAGGAGGGGTCACATCAAATCCCTTGAACAAGTTTGGGTTTAAATGAACCCCATACCCATAGGTACTTTCCCTAGGACACCAAAACCCATCAAAACACATTAAAATAAGTTTTTTAAGACCCTCAAAATCCCCATAAAATAAATCATCCAAAATTTTCCACCTAGGATGTCAACTCACATCCTAAGGATCACATGAAATTAAATAAAAATCACGAACACACATTCAAAATTAACATTAAAAAATAAATCACATCACAAACGAGATTATAGTCCCTCCATATGGACTATGGTTTTGGTTTCATGGTTTATCCACATTGGGCCAAGGATTTATACCTACACACTCAATTCCACATGTTAATATGTTTGATAATAATCATAGCCAAAGCAACGTAATTAACCAACCGCATTTTCGTAAATTCATAATTCAATGTTCATAATATGTTTATTCACAATATTATTGTCTAACAACTTTAGCTTATCTCAAATTTGAACATAATTTTTGACATCCATAATCATCTATATATCACAATGCATATATCCTTTAATCTTCATACAATAACTACTAACAACATTAATTATTCTAATTAAGCATCCAGTTATCCTAGGCTATAATTTCATTGTAGTTTATCTAATTATTGCATTATCAGTTTTACCTTTAAGCATATAAGATTGTACAAGCATTTAAGATTGTAAAGCATATCTAACTACTATACCATATGGCCAATTTCAAGGTCTAGTACTAAGTCAAATACTTCAATATTCATAATCTTGCAAGGCATCATAAAACACATTTCTCATAAAATATAACATCATTAGTTAACCCAATTAATCATCTAAATATTCTAGGTAATCGCTTCTTTGTAAAGTTTTGATTAGAGGTAAAAAAACGGGGTTTGATGGGGCCTAGAACCCAATACAAAGAAAAGTAGTCTGCAATTAAAATATATCATAAACCAACAACAACCCCACAACAGCCTCTAAGGATCAACAAGACTATACATGTTGCATGTTACAAACTAGCAAGGGCCTGAGACCCAATAACAACCTAGTTTTATCCGGGACCAGAAACCCAATTAGATACACATAGAACCCGCCTACATTTGCCAGGCATCAACAAACCATCCGCTTCTTTGCAAAGTTATCTAATGTCACTTTGTCTATTTTACTTGTAGACATATGAGATAGTAAAAACATATTTAGATTCTCTACCCTATCATATAATCATGATCATAGTTTTTTATCGACCAAACATATTAATTATCTTAATCATGAGAAGAATCCTAAAGTATCGAGTTAACTGAATTCAACAAATGTTAATGTTAGGTCTAGATACCTTAGGGTCTTCACATGTGTTTTAAGATTCACAATCCTTTTCATCATAATGCATGCACACTTTAGTTAAGCTAGTTAGTTACTATTCCACCTTCTAAAATTACACTTGTTTATCCTAGGTTTACAAGATACCTTGGGATGTCATCACACAATTATTTAATCTAGGCGACAATATTGGATTATAAAACGTGCAATATGATATAAGATTTATCAATATCCTATTTATGACAATCCTTCATACATTATTAAACTCCTTTGCTACTTGAACATATCCATGTCTTGGTGTTTAGGTAAAGAGGGATAATTACCATAGGCTTTACTTATTTAGCCCATGATATCTCATAATGCCAATCATAGTTACTTCATTTATCAATTTCGTTGTATCTAGCTATCAATTAATATATTGCACCTTAAAATTCGGGATTTATTGGTTGCACACAAGGTAGGGCCTTACAAATTCAAAAACTTTCATAAGCATGATCCTTAGAAACTTGAATAAAAATAGCTCCATAATTAGAACTTTTGAGACCTTACCAAATTTTAACACATTGGCTAGCACATGGGGGATGCCAAAGTACAACACTTTGGAAAAATTCACAAATAGAGATCCATACAAATATTTATTACATTGGTTATATATGATGGGTAAAATGAGGCCTAAGTGCATAGAGAAGATGGGACTCAAGAAAGATTTGGAATTGTTAGATTGAGGGGCCAACAAAACCTTTCTTGTTTCACAAAGATTTTTTTCTAGTGCACAAAGACTCATCATGTCTATGGTTGGTTAGTATGCACCCACTACTCTACACATAAAGCCTTGAATCATTGAAACTTCTTTGATGAGCTCTATTGATTGTTTCTCCACCCCCCAACAATACTAGGTCATGTAAAACCTTGAATCCTAGACCTGTACGTGGAAGGGAAGTTAGTTTCATTGGCGTCACCTTATTTATTGCATCTTCCACACCCTCTCACAACCTATCCCACATATCATTTTGTTAGTTCCTTGTCATTTGTTATCACATAGATATTGTTCTCAAATGTTTAAGATATTCCTATACTTACATGATGCCATGTTCCTTCTTCAACAAAGCCCAATTCAAAAATCTCTTGAATTGTTGATAGTATATTGCCTCCTTGAAAAAGCAAATTATGTGCACACAATCCTTTACGATTTCCCCAAGAAATTCCATTTGCCTAACATTCCCTTCAAGTTGGAATAGAGGCTCCATCCTAGAAGGATAGAAATATAAAGAAATAAACCTTGCAGTTGGAATGAATGTCAAATACAGCTCTAACAAAGAAGATATAATCCTTTTGCATGTGTTAAGTGGAGAAGAGAGTTATCCTACACTCATTGAGATGTCTACATATAAAAAACTTGAAATGAATTTGATCCTATGGTGATTGAAAGATCATTACTATCCTACATGTTAGGTATTACTAATTATGTAATCCACAATTCTCATAGCCCTAGCCATGTTTCCATATCTCCACTAATGATAAGTTCGACCTCTTGATCTATCCCATAGTTTGATAAAGCAATTGACTATTTTGCTGCCTTCCCTTAGGCAATGGTTTATAGATAAATTTAAAATATTATCTAATGTTGTCTATTCTTTGCTTATAATATCTTTTATTCTCCAATTTCGTGATTGACAATTTTTGAGATCGACCATTGAGTCAACTTCAATCATTATGTTTTTCAAATTGCATGATATCATTGGTTGCACGCCTAATAGCAATCCTTCTTCTTTTGCCTCATTGCTTATACTTGTATGTATCTTCTTTAATGCCACTATAATCAATCTACTTGCATGATCTCTTATCATGCATTCGATTTGTGGGAGCCTCAAAATTCCCCTTGAGATTAGATCAAAATTCAATTTGAACATTCCTCTTGAAAGAGAGTCCACTTGACCTTAAACCATTTATTAGAAGAATGTGGGGAGAGAATAAGATAACATAATAATATTATTGATTTAATTATAATTATTTAATGTAATAAAATAATGCATAATTATAAAAAATAAAAGTATATTTTTAATTAATTTATATTATATATATGTTGGAATATGTTCGATAGGTGTATTTAAGATATCTAAATACAACTACCCATGCTAGTTTCGACACAGCGGCCAGCGTTTTCAGCTGCCAGCAGCTTCAAATAGAAAAGAAAATAAAAATAAATAGCGAGAAGGAATTTAAATACGCTCTTGCTATTGGCATTTCGATAAATGTGAATATAGCTCTGGAGGGATTGCAGGGCGACCTGTATGCGGCATTTACCAACCACATCAGAGAAGAATGGTTGAGTTGGGGAGTGGAGACGCAGACGGATCAACTTCAGAAATACTGAAGTTGGTCAGCACTGCCCAAGCTCTCATTTCAGAGCTCCTCAGATTAACTGATCGCCTTCCTTCCGATTTCAACCACCCCCGCTATGCTCCCATTCTCTTCGACCTCAAGTAATTTTCAAACCCTATCTAATTTCAATAAAATATCAGCTTCTCCCTTTCTTAAAGTTTACACTCAATTATCATGTTTCCTGGCAATAACATTCGAGCTATAAATTACAAATGAACCCAGCAGAGTAATGGCAGGGCTTTGCACTCTTGAATTTATTTTTCATTTTGAAAATAGTGGGCAAAGTTGTTTTCCCTTTAATGCCGCGTGGGCTAAGTTTGGACCATATTCTCAAAATTTGTAAACTTGGGTTACAATATAAATGTACAACATTGTCCTTACAGCTCAAACTTGCCACATGTTCAGTCAATGGATGAGTTGCCTTAGCTGGTTTTTGCACTTAGGAGGAGTCTCCATTACCATGTCACAACTCCTTGGATTAATTTAAACGAATAGAACTATGCTATCAGAAACCTGAAACGATGACAATAGAAATGCACTATTCACTATTTATATATATATATCAGAAACCTGAAACGATGACAATAGAAACGCACTATTCACTATATATATATATATATATATATATATATATATTGATGCCTCTACGACATACCAAACAAGGGGCGCGTTCCCTGATTTTTACAGCAAAGGGGGATGGGAAGTGGATGTTTCCTCCCTATTCTGCTATCTCGAGAGATGTTTCAAATGTCGAGCATGACCCCTGAAACCCCAGCGGTATGTTTGTGTAAGCTTCAAAATATTCATCCCTTGGTTGAAATTTACATGATTGTATCCACTTGTTACATATTAGCTTGAATGGTGTTTTATAGGATTTTCATGTGCTTTCAAAAGTTCAATTCCTTTTATGAGCAAGGGCATTTTACAATGTGTCACATGGTTTATATATTATCTTTAAAAATTATTCTCTTAGAACTGAGGACTTTCTTTTTAAAATTTGTGATATTCCATGATTCTTTTCAAGTATAGAGTGTTATTGAAGTATTATGTACAAGCTTGGTGATGTCAACTTAGCTCTCATACCCTTGATATTGCAAATATTGGTAACTGATTTGAGGTCAATGTTCTTTATGGAAAGCCACACATTTTATATTGTTAAGGATGTTTAAATTTATACTATTGGCACAAAATTATTTTTATGTGGGAAATTATCATTTTAAATTTGGTGTAATGTGAAACCTCTTTCAATATGGTAAATATGAATTTATTCTGTTACTTTCTAGATGATTTGATCTTTCTTTAGGATTTACTGCAGTTGTCATTTCATTTTCCCTAATTGTTCACTTCCCAGAATTTTGGTAGTAAAAAAATAATTTGGAACCATTGTGTCAGATATCTCAAATCTCCAGAGGTTTTTGAGGAGGAAATTGAAACAAACCCTGAATTACTTGCTCTTGATGATGAATTTCGAGAAAGTTTTTCAATCATATTGGAGAGGTTTTTTCTACTTTTTAACAGCATCATTCGATACTACCAAGATCTTGTACAATACCTTGACGATTTACAGGTTTGTGTATTCTTACATTTTATCATATTTCTCTAGTTTTTATTTTTGATGCAAGTGCATGGATACCGAAGATTGGATAGGATTTTGAGAATGTCAATTTTGTAATCATTCATATCATTTTCTCTCATTTATTTATTCTTCTTTTATAGCCTAATTTTTTCTTGTAGAGAAGGAAGTTTTTGCACTAAAATGCTAATAAGATACGCCTTAAAATTCATTACAATGCTTACTTGAATATATGGTGGATTATGGAAGGCTACTTGGAAAAATAACCAATGTTGGCAACTATCTAGAAGGAAGAAGTTAGTGTTAATTTTAGGACCAGAATTGAATTAAGCAGAAATAAGACAAATAAATGCAATAGAACACAACATATACCCTGGGAAAACCCTCCTTCTTGAGGGAGAAAAACCCAGCAACAATATATCAATTATATATTGAATCAATGAGCAGCAAAATGCTTACAATATGGCCAAACACAAGGCTGATAATAAGGCCAAACACAAGGCCGATCTGGAAATAATGCTTCTCTCTTAGAAGCAAATAAATGATGTCTTCTCTTGTATCAATCTCCTAGAAGCAAATGGTTGATCTGCTGTATGTGCGAATTCCTCCTTATGCGAACTTGTCTTGGATGAGAAAATTGAATGAATGATGAGAACAGATTGCCTTCTATATATACAAAATGTTGTGTCTTTTCATGAAGGGTCGGCTTGCTTATTAACCAAGGTGTCACTTCACCAAGGTTGGCCTCATTTAAAATAAATGATATAAATATTAAATCGGTACCTTTGAATGTTATTTGAATTTTATTTAATATTTATTTTCTCAAGAACAAAATCGAGGGAGAAAGAACTCCCGCCGCTACACATCAACACTCCCTCTTAGCTAGGGAGGTATCTTTCTTGATATTCATGTCATGGAGTCTCTCAACATGACACCCACAATGGCTACACCCATTTGTGGAAAGGGGCTCATCACGGAGTCACTCAACGTGATATCATCATGGAGTCACTCAACATGACGTCCACCATGGCTACTCCCATGTGTGGAAAGGAACATGTGTACAAGTACCCATCACGGAGTCACTCAACGTGATGTTGTCATGGAGTCTCTCAACATGACGTCCACCATGGCTACTCCCAGAGGGTGGATAAACACAAGTACAAGGGAATCATCACAGAGTCTCTCAACGTGATGTTTTCATGGAGTCTCTCAACATGACATCCACCATGGCTAATCCCAGAGGGTGGAGAGAACTACATCTCCATCTCAGAGATGGACAAGGGCTTTAACCTCAAATTTCTCCGTCTCAGAGAAAAATGCATTAACAAGGGCTTTCACCTCAAATTTCTCTATCACAAAGAAAGATGCATTATAGCAAATCACAAAAGATCACTGATGTTGAGTCTCCCTCTCAACAAGGGCTTCATTCTCCACAACTCCAAGCTTGTCTCGAAAATGTACAAACTTCACTCTGGAGAGAGGCTTGGTGAGAATATCAGCTGTTTGATCATCAGTGCAAATATATCTCAACATAATAGCTTTCCTTAGTATCATATCTCTGATGTAATGGTATTTGATCTCAACTTGTTTTGTTCTGTCATGAAACACTGGATTGACAGATAGCTTCACACAGCTTTGATTGTCACAATGAATAACAGTCGGCTCCAATGATTGTCCAAACAATCTTGCAAGGAGCTTCCGAAGCCACATTGCTTCTCGAGCTGCTACACATGCTACAATACATTCGGCCTCTGCAGTGCTTAGAGCCACTGAAGACTGCTTCCTGCTACACCAAGAAATCATCGCAGACCCCAAGCTAAAGCAACATCCGGAGGTGCTCTTCCGGTCACCTACACTCCTGGCCCAATCAAAATCAAAATAGCCTTGCAACTTTAGGTCTACACTGGAAGTATATCTCAAGCCATATCCAACTGTGCCACGCAAGTATCTCAAGATATGCTTAGCTGCAACTAGATGAATTTGCCTTGGTTCACACATGAATTGACTGAGGGCACTCACTGCATAGCAAATGTCTGGTCTAGTATTGACTAGATACATCAACGATCTAATCAATTGCCTGTACATGGTAGGGTCTACCATATCTGAACTAGTTGCAAACTCACTTAACTTCTTCAAATTTGTTTCCATCGGTGGAGACATAGATTTGCAATCCATCATCCCAAATCTCTTCAAGATGTCTATGGTATATTTCCTTTGACTCAGAATAATCTCATTGGGTCTCTGCCACACTTCCAATCCTAGAAAGTAATGCATAAAACCTAGATCCTTCATCTCAAATTCAGAAGCTCACTCCTTGTTGCATTTGACAATGAGATATTCTGCTCTAGTAAGAAATAGATCATCAACATAAAGAACCAAGATTAAAGCCTCACCATCAACTACCTTGAAGTAAAGATTTGAATCTGCATCATTCTTGGAGAAGCCCAAGCTCATCAAGTATTGATCAATCTTCTCATACCAAGCACGAGGAGCCTGCTTAAGGCCATACAAAGCCTTCTTCAATCTACAAACATGAGACTCCTTCCCATGAATCACAAAGTCATCAGGTTGCTCAGTGTATACTTCTTCTTCAATCATGCCATTAAGGAATGTTGTCTTCACGTCCATCTGATGTAGCTTCCATCCCTTAGTTGCTGCAATAGCAATAATAGTCCTGATGGATGTATAACGAGCAACCGGAGCAAAAGTTTCTTCATAATCTATTCCCTCTTTCTGAGAGAATCCTCTAGCCACAAATCTAGCTTTGTACTTCTCAATGCTTCCATCAGCTGCATGCTTGATCTTGAAAAGCCATTTCGAAGATACAACTGATTTTCCTTCAGGTCTCGGTACAATTTCCCAAATATCATTCTTGATAATAGATTGATATTCTTTAGCCATAGCATCTCTCCATACTTGTTGACTTGATGTTTCCTCAACATTGGAAGGCTCAGACTCAATGATATGACTCATCAATGCTACATAGCCAGGAAACTTTTGTGGTCTTTTGCTTTCTTTGAATGTGCCTCTAGGAGCTGCAAACTTTTTCGCCTCTTGCATAGTTTGCCTAGCCGATAGAGGTCTCTTTCGACTTATGACAATATCTCTTGGCCCATCAGTTGGTTCCAAAGGCTCAACTGGATCAATAGCCTCTTCTGGTTTAGTAGACTCCCTCTGAATTTCAGGAGTATGATCAACGTCCATGTCCTGAGGAGTCTCCTGGTCTTCATTATCTATCTCCATGTATGAACCTTTAGATCTTTTGAATGCAACATCTTCTTCAAAAGAGACATCCCTGCTGATCTCTATCTATTTCTGTCCTGGAATGTAAATCCTGTAGGCTTTTGAAGATTCACTATAACCCACAAATACTCCTTTCTTGCCAGATGGTTCTAACTTAGATCTCTTATCTTTAGGCACATGAATAGAAACAGGACAACCAAAGATTCTCAAATGACTAACCTTAGGTTTCACACCTGTAAATGCTTCTTTAGGAGTTATATTTTCCAATATTCGATGATGTCTCCGATTCTGAACAGACACCGCAATTTTGGATGCTTCTTCCCAAAGGAAGGTTTGTAAGTCTTGATCATGGATCATAGCTTTGGCTACCTCAACTATAGATCTATTCTTCCTTTCTACAACTCCATTTTGCTGGGGATTGTAAGGAACACAAAACTCCCTCTTAATCCCTGCCTCAATACAGAAGTTACAGAAGCCTCCAGAGGTGTATTCTCCTCCATTGTCAGATCTCAGAACCTTAATCCTTTTCTCGGACATGTTTTCAACTTGACCCTTGAATTCTTTGAATCTATCAAGTACTTCTTCAGACTCCTTAGACTTCAAAAAAATAAATCCAAGTCTTTCGAGAATAGTCATCAATGAAAATCACATAATACCAAAATCCACTCAAAGATGCCACAGACATTGGACCACATAAATCAGAATGAACAAGATCTAGAATTCCTTTTGATCTACTTTCACTACTATGAAAAGGACCCTTAATATTCTTACCTAGTGCACATCCTCTGCAGATGCCATCATGCTCCTGACTGAGTTTCGAAAGACCAGTAACCATCTTCTCCATGGATGGAAGTGCTTTGAAGTGAAGGTGAGCAAGTCTCCTATGCCATAACTTACTCGAACTGGTGGAATCATGCATCAATGCTTGAATTGGACGAATGGAAAGTCTATATAGACTCTCTTGACGAACACCAATCACTCGGGCTGTTTTGATGCTTGAGTTCTTCGGCCAAGCAAGAAATTTTCCCTCAGAAAATGCAACTTGATATCCTTTGTCCTCCAAAGCTGAAATTAAATTGATACAAGGTTCCTCTTGATACCTGGTCCAAACAAGACATAATTCAAATGAAAAGGGATGCCAGAATCTAGGTGAAGAGAGGTGGCTTCAACACCTTTCACTGAATAGCAAGCATCGTTTCCGATTATTACTTGAATGTTGGTTTCTCTTTCCACCAAATCTGAAAGATGCTCTCTATATCCTGTAATGTGCCGAGAAGCGCCACTATCAATTAATCATGTGCTACTATCGGTTGGAACATTGCTTGATAGGGCAGAGATGAATAGAAATCCACTTGAGTTATCTCTTGAGGTGACACATCATCAACATCCGCAGTAGAAGCATGTTGCTTTGGTCTTGTTGCACAATCTCTAGCATAGTGACCATACTTGTCACATCTGAAGCATTGAGTATGGGAGAGATCCTTCTTCTTCTTTGATTGAGGAGCAACATCTGATTTCCTGTCTCTATTCCTCTTGAAATTTCTTTTTCTCCCTTCTCTTCCATTCCTCTTTGAAGTTTGAGCAGCAAGAACATGATTGTCTTCATTGTGAGAGCTTCTACCATTACCTCTTGCAGCCAACCTGGATTCCTCTTGAATGCAATCTGCTCTAAGGCGATCAAACTTTGGTAGCTTAGATCTTCCATTGATACCTTGGATAAAAGGCTCCCAAGATTGAGGAAGACCGTTAAGTGCCAACATGACTAAGTCTCTATCTTCAACTATATCTCCAATGGCATATAGTTAATCCTTCAATTCAGTAATCTTCATGAAGAAGGAGATGACTGAATCTCCTTTGTCCATCTTGATGTGATGAAGCTGTTGCCTTAAAGCAAGAGCTCTGCTGGTGTTATTGATCTCATACAATCCCTCCAAAGTCTTGAACATCTCTCTAGCTGTCTTCAACTTGGAGATAATAGGCACAAGGTGATCCTTCACGGAATCAGTCAATATCTTCTTGGCCTTTGTGCCATTCTTCCTCCATTGTGTTTTCTTAGTCTCATTGAAAGGCTCGGGCACCTCGCTCTCCACGAACTTGAGAATATCATTTTCTTCCAATGCAATAAGAACTCTAAACTTCCAAGAGGTGAAGTTAGAGGCACCATCGAGTCTATCTTCAACCTTGAGTCCGTTCACCATTTTTGAAGCTAAGATAGACACTCTAAGATGAGAAGAAGAGAATAAGATTACACTGCTTATACAAATCTGATCACGATCTTGCTTAAACCCGCTCTTATACCATGTTAATTTTAGGACCAGAATTGAATTAAGCAGAAATAAGACAAATAAATGCAATAGAACACAACATTTACCCTGGGAAAACCCTCCTTCTTGAGGGAGAAATACCCAGCAACAATATATCACTTATATATTGAATCAATGAGCAGCAAATTGCTTACAATATGGCCAAACACAAGGCCGATAATAAGGCCAAACTCAAGGCCAATCTGGAAATAATGCTTCTCTCTTAGAAGCAAATAAATGATGTCTTCTCTTGTATCGATCTCCTAGAAGCAAATGGTCAATCTGCTGTATGTGCGAATTCCTCCTTATGCGAACTTGTCTTGGATGAAAAAATTGAATGAATGATGAGAACAAGTTGCCTTCTATATATACAAAATGTTGTGTCTTTTCACGAAGGTTCGGCTTGCTTATTAACCAAGGCGTCACTTCACCAAGGTCGGCCTCATTTAAAATAAATGATATAAATATTAAATCGGTGCCTTTGAATATTGTTTAATAGTTATTTTCTCAAGAACAAAATCGAGGGAGAAAGAACTCCCGCCGCTACACATCAACAGTTAGGACTGCAACTCATTCCCACAAAGACAATAAGCTTCCGGGTCTTGGTGGAATTTTGGCTGGCTTCTTTTGCTAGTTTCAGATGTGACTAAAGATAGATGATATGGCTTCCCGTTCAGCTTTGGTTCTATTCAATCCATACAAATGTTGAATTGTTTTTTTGGTCTGATTCACGGCCTCATATAGATACCCCATGGGGTTTTTGTCCCCATCCACCAATTGTAGAACCCTAACCAATAGTTCTAACACCTAAAACAAGAAAGTGAATGAAAATAAAATATACAAATTTAGAATAATCAACAAATTAGAATATTACAAAACAACTTGTAATATTACAAAACATAATCAACAAATTAGAATATTACAAAACAACTTGTAATATTACAAAACATAATCACAAATTAGAATATTACAAAACAACTTGTAATATTGTTTTTTTTTTTAAAGCAAGAAAAATTTGATCAAAAACTTATCTTGGTGACCTCATCTATGGTCTTGATTAAGTTACCAATCCTAGTATGGGTGTAGGTATGGCGGTACAACAATTTTTTTTGCTTGCATACAGGTACAAGTTCATATATATATATAATATGTATTAAATTTTTTTAAAATCATATAATATAAAATAATGATACTCATAATTGCCAATAAACAAAATATTTAAATACCTCATAATTTGCAAAATACTCATAAATTCATAATTCAGTGATTTGTCGAATGTCAATACACAATGAAAATTACAATCAATATTTAGTAATCTTCATATTGCTCTTCATCAAAAGCATCAAAGTCAACATTTGGTTCAATTTCACTTGAAACATGGTGAGTTACAATGCCATTTCCACTAGCCATGTATGGTACAAGTTGCGTTATCTAAAGAGATTTTTGGCAATTTGTGCAACAATAATGTCTAAGTCAACACACTCAAGAGTTAGATCCCAATTCCTTGTCATCCTCTCATTGTAATCAAGTTTCTTACATTACGAGATCCCAATAACTAGTGAGGGTCTAGGAGTGAAGACCTAATGGGGTTGAGGGGTAGCACCATTCATGGGGGTTTGGGGGCAACGCCCCTAATAGGTTTGAAGGTAGCGCCCCTAGTGGGGGTCTATTGGCAACACCCCCAATGGGATCCAGGGGTAAAGTCATTGACATATTCCCTGTTGCGATATAGGGTGGGGTTGTGAAATGAGCCGTACAAATTTCGCTCGAAATCTTCTATATTGACCCCTTGAATTTTGGCAAACCTCTGATGCGTGAACTGATTGTATGCTGTTATAATTTTCTGATTGCTTGTTTGATTTGAAGGGAGCTCATTTTGAATGTCAGTTCAGATAAACCACATGTAATATTAGCATACGCAAAGGAAACAAGATTGACGGCATATGTGCAACAACATTCTTACAATACTACAGTTCTAATGACAGCATTAAAATTATCACAGCAACTAAAATGCCTCTTTTCTGGTTTTACAATGTCTGAGAATTACATACAGCCACTTAGATTTCACTTACAGCATTTTTATATTAACCATATTGCTCAGAATTTCATTGTCAGCTTTCCTAATGATTTCAATGGATTTATACAGTACTATCCCAACTCAGAAATAGTCAAGTGACTGAGAAGAGGTCTTAACACAAGATATTATCAGCAATGACACAACTGATAAGGACTATGGAAAATGCTTTTTCCCTTCATACTCCAATGGTACAGTTATTTTATGCAAGGCACAACTCCTTAGAGAATGCTGAAAGTTATACAGAAATGTCTTAATGACTGTAACAGCAATTTAAGAGCACTTTTTCCTGAGTTTATAGTTTCAACATTACATATAACAACCCAGATTCGACTGACAACAGAGGCCCTACTAAGAAATGACAGATGCACATACAGTCCCACATCTTCCAAACGTAATGCTAGAAAAGGCTCAGACCTGGTTGAAGTTCGTTTTCAGACTGGAAGATACAAAGTCGTCCTCATGTGCAATCCCAAAGAATCACGAACAGCACTTGTATCTAACTCTTTGATGGACGTTTCTCCAAAATGATGGTATATCTGGTTGAGAATACCCCAAACGCCTCCCTTAGATCCACACAGCACTTACCACGGCCCTCTTACAACTGAGAACAAGGCATCACCATCTGCAGAAACGCGTTCTTGCTTCAACTCGCCCAGATTCCTCAAATCTTGACCTGAAAATGTTTTAAAGAGTGCCCTTCACAACGCCTAGGGATTCATGGTAAGAAGCATTGTCATTTGCGCCATATCTTTACCAAAAATCGTTCAAGAGTGGTAGCCAAAACTCCAGTGGAAAGATATCACGAAAATCTGAGATGGCAACATCTTTTACTTCCATTCATCCCAAAATCCACTTCACAAAAAAATGCAACCTGTAAGCACTCGAAATCTTGCTAGGGCTGATATCTCACAGCCGAAACAAGAGCTTAGGGCTCCAAACCCCCGTCAAGGAATGTTCGCTGTATGCCAGAGAAAAATATGTTTTCAAAAGGTGCGATTGAATGTGAGTTTCTTCCTTTTTGTATTTTCTCCCTCATGACAAAGGTGACCCCTTTTTTTATAAAGTGATATTTTCAATATTTCATAACTCATAAGACACTTAAAGAACATTTCCACATACTCACTTTATAAAGTTGATTTAATTAATTATTTAATATCCCCCCTTTTAGATATAATTAAAGGCTTGGGCAATATTAAATAACTAAATCACTACATCCAAATTTTGGGGACATTATAGGTTGCAAGGCAAAGCCCACCACCAAGCCCAAATTAAGGCCTTTGAAATCACACAAACATTTTATGATGCACACCATTTTCACAATTTTATCGCTTAAGGGTGAAACTAAGTATGTAGGCTTTTTTTTGTTTATAAAAATGTTTTAAAAAAAATAACTTGTATTTCTTTTTTCTGAGCAGCCCTTGGGTCACCCTAGGTTTGCTCGGGTTTGGCCTAGGTTTGCCTTGGGTCCCTCCTAGGCACCTCGAAAGGGACCTTGGGTGAACCTAAAGGGGAACTAGCTTGGGACCTGAACCTAAAGTGAACCCATGCGGGTATGTGGGGTTCCAAAGGGACTTGGTAACATAGGTCTTGACAAATGTATATAAAAAAGTGGTCTTTGCAACCCTCTCTACTTCAATCTTCCTATAGTAAGGACTCTCCAATCATCTTTCGTTCACAAACATGTGCTTAAGGTTAGGTAATTTAGTTGCTATACTCTGCAAGGTAAGAAAAATTAGTGGCAAAGTATGACTCCTGAACTTATGAGCTCCTTGCCATTATTGTGCTTTCTCATGAGATTTCGGACCCATGTGTGATTGTAGATGTATTTGGTAAGCATTCTTCACCCAACTTGGAGAAGGTCAAGGCAATAGGAAACACAAGGGCTCCAAAACAATGTAGGGTGCCTCACCATGAGTAGTCCACTAGTTGCCACATATGCAAATGCATTGTTTGTAATTATTTGGATAACATTATCCACTTCTACCTCTATTTGCACCTTATCCAACAAGCTACATGAAGTCTTGAAATTTTTTACTAATTGAAGGCATCAACAGACTTCAAAAAGACCAACTATCCTCTTGAAGCTACTAAAAAGTTAATGAGTGTCCTATTCTTGGCATTTGTCCAACCATCAGATAAAATATTGCAGCCATTGCTTTTTCAAGTTCATTTTTGTTCCTATACTAGCTTATAGATGTTTTGGACCTCATCCTCCAATAATGGGCCACTCAATACATAATTGTTTGGGGCCTTGAACCCCTTCCCTACCATGGTTAATGCAGTAACCAAATTCTTTCAATAAGGACTTTAAGTAACATTAGAGGAATACTTTTGTAGTACCAAAATTTGACACATGCCCACTTTGACTCATGATGCAATTTCTTATTTCATATAGTACCTCCCGATGAAGGTTGTGAACTTGGAATGTTATGAGGAACAAAAAAGTTGAAATTGTGGCTGCCACATTCCTAACCCTCGTTTTCATGGCCCAATGGAAGAAGAGCCCCCCATATCTTCTTTGGTATTTGACCTTGTAGAATTGTGAAATGTGGGTGAGGCTCCTATTGCCTTTGCTGTCCTCTTTTTTTATACTTTATTTTGCTTGAATGCTGAAAGGAGAGCACTCACGTGATTCTAAACCTCTAAAGTTGCTCTAGTACATGGTTTAACATCTCAGCAAGGGACCTGTTCAAGGTGATGTTTTAGGCAATTTATATCTCCTCTCCTATCTTCAAAACAATGGTTAGAAATAACCATTCCCTTTTCTGGACCTTCTATCCCATGTTTTTCGCAAGGGTCCTTAAGCTTGCTGCTTTTCTTAGTTGTACTCATGGATGCCATATTCTTTTCAAAAAATGGAAATCAAGCTTCAAAAAAGGGAAATAACATAAAATAATTGTTAGTATAGGTATAACTCAAAATAAATTCATTCTTAACAAGCTATTCTTGTTTAATTTTAGTTTTTTTTAATGGATGCTAGATAGCTAATAGCCCATGACAATGTTTTTAAAATTTTGAATTATCCTTGTGCAATAGTTTCATAGCTGCATAAATTACTCCTAATTTTAAATGGTGTTTACACTTCCTTGTAATATAGGTTCATTTGAAATCACGTCATATCTAGTATTTTCACTTTTGAGCATTTTGAAGTTGCCTAGGATTTTTAAGGAGCAAAATTCATTTATGACTTCTACAAAATTTTGTATTCTATAGTCTATTGGTGCAATGGTAAACAAATGTCCTTTAGGAGATGGAGTTCAGATCCTTAGCGTTTGTATGATAGTTTGATTTTAATATGTATTCAATTTTATGTAGAACATAGAAATACAATTAAGCTAATTAGCTTCAAACTTGTGCATAAACGGTGAAAGGAATTTCAAGAAAATAATGCCAAACATTGCTGGAACAAATGCTTACTACCAACACACAAACTATGCTTCAGATATACACATTTCACATTTCATTGACATACATATCCCTCATTTTTATTTTGAATTTAAAATTTGTAGGTTAAAGTTTTTATTGTTTGAATGAAGATAATATTGAGTCTTTGGAGTGTTATTATCTTACTCTTATCACCAATTGTCATTTGACTAAAGCCAAAGTGTTTCTCGGAGTTTTGACCAAGAGACCCTAAACTTGCAGGCTGCGATAGTATTGAATGGTTGAAGTCCTAAAATTGCGACCTACAATTGTGAAACCCTCACGGCATCTCAAAAATGTGAAGTTTAAATGGCAAATGAAATCATGTCCACATTTTATCATTTTTATTTGGCTGAGTCAAACCCTAAGTCATGAGTTAGGCGACTTTTGATTAGTTTCAGCGATTTTTTTGTGCTGGAATTGCAGTGAGTTTTGGCAGGAACTTGCAGCTGAGCATTGCCGTGATTTACTTGGCATCATTTTGACTTGTGTTCTCTTCCAAGTCCTATGAGTAATCATAGAGCTTTTAAACTATGTTAACACCACAAATGACTTGATAAATTAGAAGAGGGGAATTGAAGCTACAAAACCCATTTAATTGCAACTTGCAATACAAAGGCTGTAGTTAATAGTAAACACACTCAATTTACTTTATCTACACAATACACAAGTTGTAATAAGTTAAACACAATAGTTGAATTCAAAGCTACAGTGAACAACCAAACATCTATTGCAATACAAAGTTTTTACTAAATGCCAAGTGATATTCAACTCATAAAAACACAAAAATTCATAAGAAAAACACTTCAACAACAATTTGAGTAGCAAAATAGGCAAACTGAATTCTATTGAATGATATTGAATCTTGAATGAATCAAGTGCCAATAGCACTTATTTATAATGTTTACAAAGCTATTGCATGAAAATAAATAAAAATATTAACACTTCTACTTTAAGAATATATTGCAATCGATACTTAGGCAATCTTCAGTAAGGCTGTTGGTAGAGGTTACCACAAACTATGAAAACAATTTCTAAAAGGAAAATTAAAAATAGCTTGTCTATAAATAGATTTTAGTATAGACTTCTAGAGTATGCTTGTTTCTTCAAAATTTGTTTATGTCTAAAACTAGTGTGAGCTAAATATAGATTTGATAGCCACTTTTGAGACGATTCTGATGAAGCTTTTCTTGTTCAAGACATGGCAAACCCTATGAAGATGTTTGAAACACTGACATTCTGATAGTTTGAATCTGAAACCCCTGATTTTGTCGATCTTCATATCAAACTCTAGCTCAAAAATATGCAACTTTGAATGCTCTAAAAATCCTTATCTATTGATTTTTCATCAAATCCTAGTTGCAACTTGCAACCTTAGATATTCTGGAAACTCCCTACAGTTTGATAATTACTCTCAAAACAACTATTTTATATATGCTGTTATCTTGTTTTTGGTTAGACTTTTTGAAAACTTGGCAAAACCCTAATCAGATTTGAAATCAATCCGAAAATGATTACCAAATGATGAATTTGGCATATTGTTATATTTGAAAATCTTAGCAGCCTAGAAAAATATAAACAATGGCGTGTTTGATAATGAAGATTTCCTAACCCTTGGCATCCTGAAAAATTGCTACTTTCAACTGATAATTTGTGGTTGTATGTTTGAACTCCTAAAGGAAATCTTCAGATGGTCACAAGAATCATATGCAACTTTTAGAACATTAACAACCATTGAAACTCTGCTAAAGACAAAACCTTGCTGCTGATATTTTGAAAATCAATGGGGACTGCTTGAAAATTTGATGAAGATCATTATAGAATTTTCCAAAAAGGATGAAGAATGTAGGATTTGGTGCTATGATGAATGGTGACTACTGCACTCTAGATTGAAAACTTGCCGATGCAGTGAAATCCCTGTTGGAAAATGAATGGAAATCATTGGAAATTCCTCTAAAATACATTTGTTCATACCAAGAATTGACAACAGAAAACTGAACGCTTTGCTTTGACTGGGGACTACTGTAATTTTCCCTTTTGGGAAATCCCTATTTTTAGCAATGCAATTTTTTTTTATAATAATATTCAAATCCATACATAAAACATTATAATATTGAGATCAATAAATTATAGCTAAAACATCATAATATTTAGATCAATAGTTCATAGCATCATTAATATTTAATAACATCATTAGCGTTTAGTTCATAGCAAATCTCATCATGAATTTATTGGAAGTGCTTGTAAACGACAATCTCAAGGCTGGTTGTCCTTGTATTGCAAGAGCATGGAAGGATTTTAGATCCATTCCATCCCTTAGTCCACCTTGGAGGCTGGCCGTCCTCCTCAACCAAGCCCAAGAGCATCAAATTGGATTTCTGGTCCATTCAGCCTCCTGGCCTACGAGTATGGCAGAACGTCTAGACCATCCATCTTGTGGTGGCATGCTTGACAAGACGCATGAAGACTGTCCTCTTCAACCAAGCCCAAGAGCACGGAATGGATTTTTGGTCCATTTGGTCTCCTGGCCCATGAGCATGGCAGGATCCCTGATCCATCCATCTCGGGTTGGTGTGCTATGATTTTATTTTAAATTTCAATTTACTCCTCTTAGGCGTCTTGCTCATAAAGAAACTATTTGCACTTTTGTAGCCTTCTAAAACAACTTAAAGTTATCACTTAGGCACCAAGGTACTTTTTAATGTCCCCTTTGACCCTCAACTTTAAATTATAAAGTAACTTTATTTTAATTCATTTTCGAAGAGGAAAGCAAATATTTAAATATTCTAGCCTTAGCGACCAAGAGCCTCAACTAAAATAATGCTGCTGAGGGAGCCTGACCAGGTCCAACTTCTAAAACTAGACTTACTATTTTTAGTAAGTCCTAAAAATAGTAAAAACACCAAAGACTCAAGCTGGAAAGACGATAGATGCCAAAGGGCTTGCTATGTATAGTAAGCATTAGACTGGTCCCCTACTAAAAATAGAAAGCCACACTTGAACACCAAAAAAAACCCCACAGAGAGGACTAGCACAAGGCATTAAAGCTCATTGGAGAACTTCCACACATTGTCCAAACAAGAAACCCTACACTGCTCTACCTGTCGGACCAGTTACTAAATATAGCACTTACTAAAATAGTGTGTCAGAACCAGACTAATCCAAAAGAGGACATTGAAAATGGAGACATTACAAAAATCGCTGCCCTTTATTTTTATCTTTTCTTAATCGATCCCCTTATTAGAATTGCTGTCCATGTTTACTTTATTAGCCTAGACTTAAAGTGCTGCGATGCAACTAAATATTGCGATATGTTTATTTATTTGATGGGGGCATGACAACTACGACGTATACCTATATATAGAATATTAGAACCACAAAATCTTTGGTTTATAGTATACCTGTGATTTATTAGTTGGATATAGAGTCAAGCTATTCCTAAACTACCTACAGAAAAATCATCGTAAGAAACCTAATGACCAATATGACAAACACGATATTACCTAACAAAAATGGAAACACAATAATATATTACTACATAATGAATACATCATGAATTGAGAAACATGATATGGCAAAACATAAAAAAAAAAAAAAACACTCATTTTACACGCATGGATGAAAGACAAGATGACATGTTTCTTACAAGCTGGGAAAAGCAAGAACCTTTCCTTGTAAGTTGAGAATCCAGCTGTTGCAGCACCTAGCTTTGCAATTGCAAACTGTGTGAAAGATTTATTACAAAGAAAGGCTCAAGAAGACTGTAATGTCCCCATTTTACGATGTCCTCTTTTAGTTGGGTTGATTCTGATACATGTACTATTTTTAGTAAGTGCTATTTTTAGTAGGGGGTCTGGTGCTGTGCTTCTGTCCCTAGAGAGCCCTTTCGAGCTCTTTAGTTTCCCTCCGGCTCGAGTTTTAGAGTGCTACTTAGTATTTTTATGACTTTCTAAAAATAGTAAGTCATCTAAGGTTAGTGGGACTCGGTCAGGGTTATCTCTCAGCAACATTTTTCATTGGAGGCTTCAGTGTCTAAGGTTGAGTCATTTTAATATTTAATATCTCCTTCGAAATTGGATTTAATGAAGTAACTTTATATTTATTGGTTGAAGGTCATGAAGGGGACATATTTGTATCTTGATGCCTAGTGCAATGACTTTAAGTCGTTTTAAAAGAGCTTTAAAAATGATATATAATGCACTTTTTGGGGTGGACCCCTAAGGAGAAATATGAAGTTAATTTTATTAAAAAGCTAATGTTGAAGAAAAAGATTTTAAAATAAATTAAAACAAAAAGCTAAAGTGAAGGTGGCATTGCATTTCTAGTGCTGTTGGTCGCCCTAATTTGGGGATTTCCTTTAAAAGCTTAATTTGAAGTTCATTTGGGGGATTGTTGATGTTTTGGGAAAAATGTTTGCCGTGCATTCTCGAAGCTTGGAGCTTTGAGGGTTTGGAGATTGACTTGATGAGACGAAAACCTCTGCAAGGACACCTTTCTTCTTGTGTGAAAGGCCACATTAGGAGAGGATATTGGAGGCTTCACACAACAGCTTCATTTGGGCTTCAAAGTTGCAAATTACAGAGAGTAGAGATGAAGATTTATGATCAATACTGATGCAGGGATTGTTTGGTTTTGGCTTGCAATATCTTGATATCGATTTGGGTGAAGATGAGATGCTTTTGGGTTCATGAAATTCATATTTTCTGAGCATAACTTTCTTGGACCAGAATTCATATTTTGGCTCATAACTCTTAGAAGAATTTTTAAATCATTATGGGTATTGAATAGAAGCGTTCCTTTCTTCAAGGTGAACAAAATGAGTATTGGTTGCAATTTATTGAGGAGGATCTGATTTTATAAGTCTAATCGCCCCTTGAAGAGGGACGACTTTTGTTGATGTTCATCCGCGGGCTCCATACTTCCCAACATCGATTACATTAAATCCATAATAGCTGTTGGCTATGCATTTAATTAGAGACAATTTATTGGCATTATAATTTATATTTGATTCAAGGCCGACACCTCTTGATATTCGTCACCTCTTGTAAAATCGCACCTCTTCACTTGAGGCCGACGTTGTATCATGAAGAGACACATACATTGGAGGTCTTCTCTTCGCTTGGTATATATATTAGATGCTGTTTGTTCATTTCACATTCATATTCATTCACTCATTCGTTTTCCAAGAGTCAAGTGCAAATTCTTCATAGAGCTCGATATATATCAGATTGAAGATTATTCATCAAGAGGTTGAGATTTTCATCTACAAGAAGGTCGATAGTATATGGTATTGCACCAAGTGTGGTGTTGATATTTGGCCTTGTAATTGGCCTTATTGTAAAGCAAAATTTCTGATTATATTTCAATATGTAAGTAATATATTGTTGCTGGGTTTTTCTCCCTCAAGTTGGAGGGTTTTCCCAGGGTATATGCTGTGTCAATTTGTTTAAAATTGCTCTATATCTGCTTATTTAATTTCTGATCCTAAAACTAACATGGTATCAGAGCGGGTTTAAGCAAGATCGTGATCAAATTTCTATAAGCAGCGTACTCTTCTTCTCTTGTTCTCATCTTCGTGTGTCTATCTTATCTTTGAAAATGGTGAACGAGCTCAAGGTTGAAGATAGACTTGAAGGCGCTTCCAACTTCACCTCTTGGAAGTTTAGAATTCTGATTACATTGGAAAGACTTGGATTTATTTCTTAAAGAATAAAGAATCTGAAGAGGTACTTGAGAAATTCAAAGAATTTAAAGCTCAAGTAGAGAACTTGTCTGGGAAGAGGATCAAAGTTCTGAGATCTGACAACGGAGGAGAATACATCTCTGGAGGCTTCCGCTACTTTTGTATCGAGGCAGGGATTAAGAGGGAGTTTTGTGTCCCTTACAATCCACAGCAAAACGGTGTTGCAGAAAGGAAGAATAGATCCATTGTAGAGGCAGCTAAAGCTATGATCCATGATGAAGACTTGCAAACCTTCCTTTGGGCAGAAGCATCTAGAACTGCAGTGTATGTCCAGAATTGGAGCCCTCATCGTATTTTGGAGAACATGACTCCTGAAGAAGCCTTTACAGGTGTGAAGCCTAAAGTTAGTCACTTGAGAATCTTTGGTTGTCCTATGTATGTTCATGTGCCTAAAGATAAAAGGACTAAGTTGGAACCATCTGGCAAGAAGGGAATATTTGTGGGCTACAGTGAATCTTCTAAAGCCTACATGATTTACATTCCAGGTCAGAAATTGGTAGAGATCAGCAGGGATGTCACTTTTGAGGAAAACGTTGCATTCAAGAGATCCAAAGGCTCACACATGGAGATAGATAATCAAGACCAAGAGACTCCTCAGGACATGGAAGTTAATCATACTCCTGAGATTTAGAGGGAGTCCACTGAACCAGAAGAAGATGGTGATCCAGTTGAACCTTTGGAACCCACTGATGGGCCGAGAGATATTGTTATAGGTCGAAAGAGACCTCTATGGGCTAGGAAAACAATGCAGGAGGCTGAAAAGTTTGTAGCCCCTAGAGGAACATTCAGAGAAAGCAAAAGACCACAAAAGTTTCCAAGCTATGTTGCATTAATGAGTCAAATTATTGAATCCAAGCCTTCCAGTGTTGAGGAAGTTTCAAGTCAGCAAGTATGGAGAGATGCTAGAGGATTCTCTCATAAAGAGGGAATAGATTATGAAGAAACCTTTGCCCCAGTTGCTCGTTATACATCCATCAAGACTATCATTGCTATTGCAGTAGCTAAAGGATGGAAGTTACATCAGATGGACGTGAAGACAACATTCCTTAATGGTGTAATTGAAGAAGAAGTATACATTGAGCAACCGGATGGCTTTGAGATTCATGGGAAGGAGTCTCATGTTTGTAGATTGAAGAAGGCTTTGTATGGCCTTAAGCAGGCTCCTTGCGCTTGGTATGAGAGGATTGATCGATACCTGATGAGCTTGGGATTCTCCAAGAATGATGCTGATTCAAGCCTGTACTTCAAGGTAGTTGATGGTGAGGCATTAATCTTAGTTCTTTATGTTGATGATCTATTTCTTACGGAGAAGAACATCTCATTATCAAATGCAAGGAGTTAGCTTCTGAATTTGAGATGAAGGATCTTAGATACATGCATTACATCCTTGGTTTAGAAGTATGGCAGAGGCCTAATGAGATCATTCTGAGTCAAGGGAAGTATACAATAGACATCTTGAAGAGATTTGGTATGATGGATTGCAAATCCATGTCTACACCGATGGAAACCAATTTGAAGAAGTTAAAGGAGTCTGCAACTAGTTCAGATCTGGTGGATCCTACTATGTACAGGTAGTTGATTGGATCGTTGATGTATCTAGTCAATATTAGACCGGATATTTGCTATGCAGTGAGTGCACTTAGTCAGTTCATGTGTGAACCAAGGCAAATACATCTAGTTGCAGTGAAGCATATCTTGAGATTCTTGTGTGGCACAGTTGGATATGGCTTGAGATATACTTCCAATGTAGATCTTCAGTTGCAAGGATATTCTGATTCTGATTGGGCAGGGAGTGTAGCTGATTGTAAGAGCACCTCTGGTTGTTGCTTTAATTTGGGATCTGCGATGATTTCTTGGTGTAGCAGGAAGCAGTCTTCAGTGGCACTAAGTACTGCAGAGGCAGAGTATATTACAACTTGTGTAGCAGCTCAAGAAGCAGTGTGGCTTCATAAGCTCCTTGCAGATTGTTTGGACAATCATTGGAGCTGACTGTTATTTATTGTGATAATCAAAGCTGTGTGAAGCTTTCTGTCAATCCAGTGTTTCATGACATAACAAAACATGTTGAGATCAAATACCACTACATCAGAGATATGGTATTGAGGAAAGCTATCCAGTTAAGATACATTTGCACTGATGATCAAACGGCTGATATTCTCGCTAAGCCTCTCTCCAGAGTAAAGTTTGTGCACTTTCGAGACAAGCTTGGAGTTGTGGAGAATGAAGCCCTAGCTGAGAGGGAGACTTAGCATCAACGATCTTCTGTGATTTGCTTTAATGTATCTTTCTCTGTGAGAGAAATTTGAGGTGAAAGCCCTTGTTAATGCATCTTTCTCCGTGAGAGAAATTTGAGATGAAAGCCCTTGTTTCCACCCTTTGGGAGTAGCCATGGTGGATGTCATGTTGAGTGACTCCATGACAACATCACGTTGAGAGACTCTGTGATGATTTAATTGTACTTGTGTTTATCCACCTTTTGGGAGTAGCCATGGTGGACGTCACAATGAGATGACGACATCACGTTGAGTGACTCCGTGATGGGCACTTGTGCACATGTTCTTTTCCATACATGGGAGTAGCCATGATGGACGATATCACGTTGAGTGACTCCGTGATGAGCTCTTTCCCATATATGGGTGTAGCCATTGTTGGTGTCATGTCAAGAGACTCCATGACATTGGATATTTGGGAAGTATTCCTCCCTAGCTGAGAGGGAGTGTTGATCTTCAACCGCGGGCTCCATACTTCCCAGTAGCGATTACATTAAATCCATAATAGCCATTGGCTATGCATTTAATTAGAGACGATTTATTGGCATTATAATTTATATTTGATTCAAGGCCGACATTGTATCATGAAGAGACGCATACATTGGAGGTCTTCTCTTCGCTTGGTATATATATTAGATGCTGTTTGTTCATTTCACATTCATATTCATTCACTCATTCGTTTTCCAAGAGTCAAGTGCGAATTCTTCACAGAGCTTGATATATATCAGATTGAAGATTGTTCATCAAGAGGTCGAGATTTTCATCTACAAGGTTGATAGTATATGGTATTGCACCTTGTGTGGTGTTGACATTCGGCCTTGTGATTGGCCTTATTGTAAAGCAAAATTGCTGATTATATTTCAATATATAAGTGATATATTGTTGCTGGGTTTTTCTCCCTCAAGTTGGAGGGTTTTCCTAGGGTATATGCTGTGTCAATTTGTTTAAAATTGCTCTATATCTGCTTATTTAATTGCTCTATATTGTTTAAAATTGCTCTATATTTGCTTATTTTATATAATGTTGAGAGACTCCATGACGTAGATATCTGGAAAATATCTCCCTAGCTAAGAGGGAGTGTTAGTGTTTGGTAGCTTCGGGAGCTATTCTTCCTTTGTCTAAGGCAGGTCGGCCTTCTTGTAATAAACAATATTTTATATTCTTTATTTCCTAAGGGGGCCGACCTAGTGGAAAGGTCACCTATCATTGTATTTAAGCAAGGAGAAGACTTGTCATTTTATCATCAATTTCAATAACTTCAAGTTTGCACCTTACCAGCAGATCATCATTTGGTAGCAACAGATCAATTTCAAGGAGAATCATATTCATTTGTATCTTTGCATCTAGGAGAGGTGCTATTATTCATTGTATTAATTCAGCCTTGAGTAAGGCCAGACTTGTAAAGCAGATTTCTGCACTTTTGTCTGTTATATAAGAGATATATATTTTGATGGTTTTTTTCTCCCTCGAGTAGGAGGGTTTTCCCAGGGTGTCTGCTGTGTTAATTGTCTATTGTGTTGTGTATTTCTGCTTATTTCATTTCTGATCCTAAAACTAACACTATAGTGTAGTGATGCCTTCTTTGCAAGCTAGGCTTTTGTCATTCACTACTGTAAATAGTGAGAATCATAGTATTGTATACGATAATAAAAATAGTAACCTTGTTTAAATTTTTTGTTGTAAAGTGTGTTTATTCAAGGAAAAGACGTTTAATAATTGTGCAATAGAATTCAGTCACAATTATTTAATTTTTGTATGAAATCTATGATGATATGATTGAATTCTAAAATATAAATATTTTGATGTCTAGTAGGGGAGCCTTACATCGTTTATTGTTTGTGTAGGTACCTATAATAAATGGACTTGAGTCTTGTGGATGTGAGAGCACGTATGGGAGAATGTGCCTTTGAAAAGCCTTCTAGTTGAGAGGGAATTGAGTTTATGGTAGCTTAGGCACCAATGAGTGATGTGTAAATATAAACTGTTTGACTTTTGAACCCTCTCCAAGTGGGTGGTTATTGTAAACATTAAATTTTGTAAGTAATCTAGAAGTGTGTATTTTTAATTTGAAGCAACTCCCATATGGACCAACTTGTCCTATATTGTGAGTGCACTAACATGTATTTTGTCCACCTTCAACGATAAACTACACATGCACAAGTAAACAACTATTAGTGCATTTGGAATACTTTACTAGGCTTTTAATTTTCATTTATTGGTTATTGTAAAGGATTTAATTGGGGGGTTAGGTGTGCCACACCATGGTGGCTATTTGTACATGGGCGGCTATTGGATCCTCTCTCCTCTACACTTTACAAAATTTTGTTCATTTTTTAATTTTGATTTTGGTTCTAATGGGACCACAATTTAAAGAACATATAAGTCATGCTAAAGAATATTCAGTCACGAACCAAAATTAAATTGAACCATAAGATGGAGGAGCTTTGGTACTACTTGTTTGGAAATATATAAAATATTATGTTTGTAAATAAAATGAAACAAAGTATTATATGGATGAAAAGATAGAACAACTTAATAACTTAGTAATTTATATTTATGATTGAAGGGACACAAATGATAAGTCTTGCCCTTGTGAGATGAAAGGTCCCATCTACAAATAGAGACCATTAATAACTAGTGACACTTAGTTAAGTATATAACAAGAGATGTAACTTTAGATAAGCTATTGCAAGATATCGATATTCAAGGAATGCAAGGGGGGCAACCATAAGATTTTGGCTCTTATGAAAGGTTTAGACCTTTATCACCTTCTTTAGTGGGGTGTGTGTGTATAGTTGTAACCATATGAAATTTTCATATTATGTGTGTGTATAGTTGTACCCATATGAATTTTTCATATAAATGTGTGTGTATATAAATTTTATTTGGTCGATTGAGTGGGGATGAATTTGAGGTCAGAAGAATAAATTTTAGTTGCCCAGCCATCTGGAAATTTTCAGATATACTTTTGGAGGATGTGGATTGCATTTCAGATGATGAGGTTGATATGCTTTCTCAATTTTTGAGGAATAATGTTGATCAACAACCTTTGCCTGTGGTGAATTGGTCTAATGAGGAAACTTCTTCAACTCAAGAAAGGCGTGAATTAAAATGTAACACACACATATATGTAATTTACAACTGATGGGTTAAATATCCTTGGTGCTACATAGGATTGTATTGCATAGGTGTTAAAAGAAGAAGTGGGTGGCAAGTTGAAGGTACTTTACAGTGCAAAAAGTATGCTTTAGCCTTTAATTATTAATTATAATCATTGATATGATTGGATATTCCTATTATATAATATATTTGTGAAATATAATAGTTAAATGCTATAGAGGTACTCTTTTTTGTATTTACTATTATGTCATGGCTTGAAGAAATTCCTTACTTCTATCATCTCATCCCCCTATTAGGATGATTACCTTTTACGGTATCTATCCGCATCATTACAAGTTTGAGTTATAACTTTTTATAGATTGGTTAAGGCTTTGAAGTCATAAAACAAATATATAGCAGACTTTTTGATTGTATTAGTACTGGCTTATTCTGAGTATTATAGTCATCTGAAGTGATTGATTTGGTTGATGAACAGGGACGAGAGGAGTGTGTACAACATCTTCCTTTGTCATTTTGCTTTCCATTAGTGCGAGTTAGATTATTTTTGTCATTGGTATTTTGAGAGGTTCTCAACTATTCTATCTTCTGATTGATGTTTTGCATGATTACACTGCTTTCCTAAGTTACTGGGTTCTTCTCTTTTGCTCCCCGTACCCTTGTGGGTATGGTTTTGGTCCTGGTTCTTTGCTGGTTCTTCTCTGGGTTTTCCTAGGGTCTTTCCTGGGCACCCCGGGTTCCGTGTGAAGGACCCACAAGGAACCCGGGCTGCCTAGGAAGGATCCTTGGTGAACCTGGGCTGAACCCAGCGGAACCCAGGGGGACGCAAGGGTTCCCCCCCAAAAAAAAAAGACAAAAAAAAGTAATTTTTTAAAACATTTCTATAAACAAAATAACATTTTTTATGTAAGTTAACAAGAAGCAGGTAGGTAATTGGTGCAGCAACAGGAAATGGCAGCTTTTTGGAGACATTGGGTATGGTTAGCTGTTAAATGTATATGTATATGTATGTATTTATGTATGTATATGTGTATGTATATATGTATGTGTATTTATGTCTATGTATGTATTTATGTGTGTACATATGTTATACGTGTATGTATATATACATACATACATACATACATACATACATATATATATTCCCATACCCGTACCCAAGGAAAAAAAATTGCCATATCGCCGTACCCGTACCCGTATCTGCACCCATACCCGAACCGGTAACTTAGCTGTTTTCCTTAATTTTCATGCTTTCTAGAATTGCAGAAGAAATTATATCTAATCAGAAATGTTTGCAGATATTACCTTGTGAACATTTCATAACACAATTAGGTGCTGTCTTTCTTTGGGGGATTAAGAATTTTCTTTTTTGTACAAAAGGTATGAATACAAAATTGCTTCTTGTTGGGTAGTAAATTTGAATTCTTGAATTACCAGAAAGACTTGCAGAATTTATCCTTATTTTGTCCTTCTGTTGGGAATCCATCTGCTTTTAAGAGTGTGGCTCATGAAGCTGAGTAATATATCTTTTGTGTCTTTATATCCCTTTTTCCTTGATTAGGATCATTATACTTTAAGCCTTAAGTATTTGGAGTGGTAATGCTACTAATTCTCCCCACTTAATCACTTTTTTGAAATAATTACATTTTTAATCTAGTCTACAGAGTCTTATATTTGCTTACTTCAGATAGATTTTTTTCTAGGATAGAACAAGTAATTGCTTGAGTGAATTTATCTGTTTCTTGGGTAATTCAAAATCTTTTATAGCTTCTAATCTATTCCCTTGTATGGAACTTTTCCTTTAAAATGTGCTTAGAAATTCAAATAAATCTAGTTAAGCTAGTTGGAACTTGCCACTGTTATTTTCATTCATTATATAGCTTTATAATTTTCTTCTGAATTTACTTCATGTTGTCTTTAGCAGGGAATCCATCTTTATAACATTTCTTACTTTTGACAGAATGGGGTTTATGTGCAAAGCACTGTAGAGAGTGTTATGGAGGATGAGGATGGGCGCCAATTATTAGTTGAAGCTTTAGTTCTTCATGGAGTTATGCTACTCTTGTTGGAGCACCGTTTGAATGGTAATTTGAGGGAACAATTGCTTGTGGCACATCTTCGTAACAAGCGTTCTTCTGAAATGTTGAATCTTGATAATCTATGCACGCTATGCCAAACATTTGCTCCTGTGTCTGCCTCACATTTATCATCTGTAGCTACATTTGTTTCATTTCGTCAACCTTCACCATCGCCAGTTACATCTACTATGATTTTAGTTCAAAGACCAGAAGAATTGTTTGGAAGGTTCCCTATACCGAAACCAATTGTTGATGTAGTTATTACTCGCTTGCGTGTTGATGATTTGTACAACCAAATTCGCCATTATCCAATCCCTGACCATCGGAGCACAGCATTGGCTTCCCAAGCTGGTTGTGTGTATGTACTTCTACATTACTCTCCAGAGCTTCTTGCCAGTGGATATGTAATGAGGGAAATAATTGACAGATTTTTCAAAGATAACTGGATCATTCCAATCTTTATGGCTTTTACTGTGGATCTATCGTTCTCGTGGGAAAGACACAAGTCTGCAAAGTCTGTATTGTCTTCTACTCTTGCTCCAGCATCAGTTCGTGATCTTTGTGATAAACACTACTCCAAGGTCAGTTATGGATTATGATCCCAAGACCTAAGTGGTATTAAGTTTTTTTTTAGTCTTTTGCATGTTTCCTTATTTAGTTATTTTTCAAGTAGATGACATAAGCTTAATTTTTGGTATTTGTTTGTTTTTTCATTATCTTCATATGAAAGATTAAACTCAAGCCAACTGTTGTGAAGAAAACAGGATAAAGCAAGATATTTCTGAATAGTGGAGTACTTGATGTGTTTGGTGCCTCTGTTATTTGTATTGAACTATTTTACTTTGTGGGAAAAAAGATAATTTTAACTTAAGTATGCCTGTGCAGCCAGGTTAACCTGTGTACAGGCACATACTTGTACCAGGTCCTGATCCTGGTCCAGTATGCATATCCAAATGACCTGGATACATTTCCAAACTCCTGCTCTGCCTAGCTATGCTTTAGTTTTGTCCGAGATGAACCTTTGTAGGGCACGCTTTGCCATGGCCATACCCAGGGTAAACTTGGGTTCCCAATGCACTTAAAAAGAAAATTTCACTCTAAAAAAGTGAACTAACCTAAAATATTAAAGCAACTAAGCTAAAACCTAAGATGACACTAACAACATTAAACAAAAAACAAAACAACTTTTATCTTCATCCTTCACTCAGTGAAACTTCCTTTGCTCTTCATTGCTCAGAGATAGCTTTAATTGGTATCAAACTTCATTACATTGTTATGCCTATGCCTCTACAAGTGTTTATTAGCTGCCATACCAACCCAGTCTCGGGTATAGGTGAGATCCCATGGGAAGCCACTATCAAAGAAAGGATGATATGATGTGTACATTCCCAAGTAGAACTGAGACAGGATGCTCACTTGACACCTCCAGACTACCAACAGGAGCAATTGATTTAAGAATCAGGCTCTGCAGCATAATGGCTGTGGTTGTTGATGATGATTACATGGCAGCATAATTCTGCATCACGGGAAAAAGTCTAGCCAATCAGTAGATTGCCTTCTTGTTTAAGCAGGGGTTCTGTGTAATGACCTAGTCCGTTCATAACGTAAAAAGATGTTAATTTACATCCTACAAGTAAATAAACGTGTTAACATGACATTGCAATAAAATTTTTCCTTTTCTTTATTGATAAAACATGAACAAGTTGCCATATTAATTTACAATAAAGATTCCATTTCAATATAATAACTTCACAAGTAAATGAAACAAGAATACATACCTTAACTAACATATCTCCAATGAGCTTTAGAACAAATAGTAGTAAGAAGGTCCAGGATTCTTTTCCTTTCAAATCTTGGTACATCGGCCGCTTGCTGTGGAGGAGAAACATCACTCGGGCACTTTTCCGCCAACCACGGACTTATAATGCGGTCCCCCGCACATCCATTATTCAATAGATGGCCCTCCCTTCGTTGAAGAGATTGGTAGGGTATCCGTTAACAATTACCAACTGAGCATAGTGTTGTGTCCTACACAACTAGAACCTTGCTATTTCCCAATCTCGAACTAGTACAAGGATCACAATGAACTGACAGTGTAGTCTCAACTATCTCCAACCTAAGTGGATGTCGTACATTTCACTACTTTGGCCAAAGTATTCTCATTCAATACTTCGAATGAAGGTCATCTATCATAAACACTACTCAGGGCCGATTTGACTTAAGGCTATCTTACACTACGCATAGGCTATCCTTTACTGGATTTTCTATCATCTCAGACTATCCTACGACAATCTAATCTACTAGAAATGAACCAGCATAACAAGTAAATCACTTAATCCCTCCTATATTGGAAATCTTTATCCTAGGAGTCTCTCAAGCTTACCTCAGTTAACCTAATAACTTTAAGCTGATTGATTATACTTGACTCCTGTCCTCATTTCAATCCTAGTATATATTAACTAGTAAAGCCATATTCTCCTTATATGGAGACAATACAAAATATGCAATTTCACACTAATATGCATTTTAAATCTTCTCTCAAATTCTTTCACATAAATTCCCTTTTATGCATATCAAATAAACATTTTCCTTGAATGTTCTTTTCCCCTATAACTAAATTGCATTCATGAATTAACTTACAGTCTTTGCACACACAACAAATACAAAGAAATAAAAACACATCAATTAGATTCAAAAGTGTAAAATGATGAAGGTTTCATGCCTGTTTATAAGCTTTTCTCCCCAATACGCACTTCTAGTCCTTTCAATCAACCTCTCAGAATTCAATGACTTCTCACTAAAAATAGACTTCTCAAATGCTGTTTACTCTCTAAAAATGGACTCTCAATAATGTATACTCACTCAAAATGGACTCTCAAATGAATACTCACTCAACTGTAATGGAATTATACACAGACCGTGGTAATTTACTGGTAAATCCTCTGTCTTTTTCACTTAGAAAGCAGAGAATGACTTCAGAAATATGAAATGGATAAACAAAGCTCAGAGTAATATGAAATTCGGATTCAGCAAAGAGTAGAATAAAGAATGTTAAGGCGTCTATATATAGAGCCTAAAAACCAACAATTTCCGCTATTGCAGGCATGAGAAATGACAACACTGTGTTTGAATAATTCAAAGTGATGAATGGCGTGTTTCAGAGGTGAGTCGACCTTAGTTTATTGACAACAACCAAAGAATGTTTCAATCTTGCACATGCTAAAAATTGTAATTTGACACCTACAGGCGTCCCTCACTTTTGGCACAATTATTCAGAAAATCAGTTTGATGATTCAACATTTAAGAATTAGTCAAGGTTGAATGCAAACCATATTGCCATTTTACAGGGTTTGACTGCCAAACACACAGCTGCGTTGGAGTTTCAGCGACTTAGTCATGGCGTGAATACTCCAGGTGTGCGTATTTCTTCTCACGGTAGCTTTGTTGATGTGATTTTTGTGACCACACCAACACAGAACGAAGTTTGCCAACGGCTACTCCATTCTCTCTTGATCAAAGTATTCCGCACGCTAAGATTGCGAGAGAGATCGTACGTTCAACTCCAAGGTTCCTTCAATGCAATGGAATACACTCAGTCGGCTCGTTGTGATTTGCTGTTTTTCACGAGGGGACTTACACAATTGTTCACAAGTACTTGGCAGTTGACAGCATATTAAGGATGAAAGGGGATTTTCGTGCAATACGCATGATTTGGCAATGAGGTACGTGTTTCCTATACTAACCAGAAATGTACTGAATTGAAATAAGTGCAGGGTTTAGAAGATATAAGTTCTATCCTAAAAGTGGACGTGGGATCAATCTCAACAGACTTCAACCAGACTCTCCTTCGCCTCGCATTGGACAGCCTCTACAAAGCCGGTGCAATCTTCAAGGGAGTAGTAATGAGTGTTCAAGTTACCATTTAGCATAAAGACACCATCAAGACGACGCATGCCAAGATGTGAATCATAACCGAAGTTAAGCTTATAAAGTGTTCCAGTTGACCACACAAGGCAAACTTGCAGTTAGCAAGCTACTAGTGGTATGGATTAAAACGAAACTGCCTTGATCAAACGCCACTATCCACGATTAACATCTACTTGCATGAAAACGGAAATTATTCTAATCTAAACTACTTGAAGTAGAAGGGGTGAAGAAACCTTGCTAGCTACTCATAACAAAAGATGAATTCACGATCAATGAAAGCTCTTTTTATTATAATAGTTTTCACAACAATTTCTTACAAAGTTCTCAAAGGAAAACTTTCCTTCTCCTCCAAACTATGCTATGCTAACAAACTACGCTAAGCTATTCAACTATCAGTCTCTCTGCTCTATTCTCTAGTCTCTAATCTAATTCTAATGAGATACAAATAAGGGGGGATGCCCCTTTTATAGTTGGCCCAGTCCAATGGACGGCTCATATTACAATCGGCTGGATGGCCCAGATTGTGCCACCTTAGCCCTAAACAAGATTCACCCTAAAAACTGCCACCAAGAGGAGTGGGGTAATAAATGAACAATGGATCCTCCACTCACTCTCAAAATAGCAAAGCAATTAATGTCCACTATCGTCTTCCAAAAGATCATCATCCAGAAGGGCATTTCCATTTTCCTTCTCCTTGGCTGCAAAATCAATGAATCTGGCCAGTATTGCTTCAACTTCCTGAATTGAAATAGGCGGGATATGATCAAGCTGAAATTCAAGTACTGTCACCATCTGCCCATGTCGAGTGCAAGACTTCCTCCAAGCGGTCAAGGCATCCTGGGTATTCTGAATCAAGCTGGAGAAAGTTGAAGTGTTCTCAAAATCATCTTGCACAAAAGTCTTCACCTCTGAAAAGAAAGGCGTCAATCCGCTCCTCAAACCATCAGCATTCACCTCCTCGGAAGTCAATCTCCTAACAAAGATAGCCTCAAGCGTGTTCAGGACTCCATCTATGATATTCCTCATGGCCTTTCTGACTTTGGCCGAATCTGCCTGTGTTGCATCAAAGAGTCCACGGCCCGTGACAACGGAAGAATATCAGCAGGTGAAATCATACCTAGCACCTTCTTGAATCATGCCTCCCTCAACCAAAGTTTGTAAGGGAGTATGCATCAAAGCCTCTAGACGCTGAACAACCCTATTTTGATAGATATGAGCATCGCCCCAACCCTGATCAACTGCATCTATCCGTCCCATAATGCTGGAAGCCTGCTGATAAGCATGAGCAAGATCCTCCATACATTTTTCTGTCTCAGCACGAACGCTAGCAACCCACTTATCTGCCTCTTGTGTCAGCTTTCTCAAATCTTCCAAGCCGCTGACAGCCTCTCTAGGAAACTCGATTGGAAGCTCAATCGCCAAATTCTCCTGCCCACAAGGACGAGACAAGTGTTGCATGTATCCTATCAAGGTCTTGTGCTCCTTCTTCAATTTTTTGTATTTGCCTTCAGCCAGAGCAATTTGTCCTTAAGTGCCTGGTAGGAGTTATCACACTCAATTATTTGTGTTCCCGTGGGGCGACCTAATTCCATGGTGGTAATCACATAGTTTTCTGGAACAACATCATCTTGATCACACACAACCCTTGGCACAACCACGTGAAGGGTGCGAGAGCCATCCTCATCTATTGAAATCTTCGAAAATTTCCTAGCTTTGTTCTTTGTTTGGGGCGCACTGATCCTACTCAGGAATTCCTCCATCTCAACTGCTGGATTAGCCTCTTCACTGGGGCTCCTTCTCATTCTATCTCTGAGCCAATCCGGTACCACCTGCTGTAAATCTGAAATAATAAGTGGCTGCTCATTTCTTGCTTCCTCTTCGTGGACTTCTTCTCTAACTTCATCTTGGCGAGGCTCACCAACTTCCACAGGCTGAGTATCTCTTGAACCTTGGGCCTCCTGCCCTGTAACTGTGTCATCCTGTAATGCCCCCTCAAGCTCATGCTGGAAGCGTGTATTTGTAGCAGTTTCTTCCTCTTCTTCTGTAATGTGCCCTGCTGGTTGTAACGGAATTTTTCTGATCTCATGCCTTGTTTGTTTATCAAACTTCTAATCAGAGTGTTACTTTGACTGATATAATTTTCTGTTCGCAAACTGACCTTAAAATGGATTGTTTTGGTGTCTCATTGTTTGATTTGAAGGGAGCTCGTTTGTAAACAGATTTTAGCAAACCATGAAGTGTACATACAAGTAATGACAACCATCATATAATCATGAACATCAATAATCAAAGCTGTAACAGCATTAGAGTGACAACCCCTTCACAAAAGATTTCCTTGACAACACCAACATTACACCACAGACAGATGGTCTAAACTAACAGTCTGATAAGCAATTTCTGAACATGAGTAAGACTGTCATTTGCAACACAGATTCCCAACACATATAACATTACATAATCCTATCACATAGCATTTTCTGGGTTTTAATGATCAGGTTTATCATTGCAGATAGACCAGGTTATAACAGTAATTTCTGAATATTACAAGTGTTAAAATTCCTTTACCACCATCTCAGACCTGGCTTATCATTTTAAAATGGTAACAAGCAAGTAAACAACAATTTCTATTACATGTTAAATGCTACATACATCAAAATGCCCAGACCTGGTAATAAGTTGTTCCTAAGCTTGAAGCTGAGTGATACGCCTCCAAAGGCTCCCATACACTAAGCGCAGCAAACATGACCTCCCATTTTCAGACGAATCTCTTAGAGGAAGACTCAGCCTGCTTCAAGGAATCCATACGCCTATTATAGAGCAAAGAAAACTCGTCACCATACTCCTAATAATGACCATGACCTAGCTGAAGGAGATAAAGAAGTCGTTTCTCACTCAGGAAGACACGTCCTTCACCAATTGTTCAGCTGCTTCAAAATAGCGCCCATAGCAAGTATATTCAACGAATAAGAAGCACGTCCATGGTTTCTCAGTAGCAGAACGCCTTTAGCTGCTTTGGTTATCCTTCAACTCGTCCACCATGAAGCATAAAAAAAAAACACTGAATGGAAGTCGCGAAAATCTGCAGGGATGTAAATTTGTTCCTCTTATCATACCAACAACGTTGCCATGCTAGGCGTGATCTTCCACACATGAAACAATGGCGGCTAGGGTTCTCCAAGCCCAAAACCCAGGGAGCTCGAGTTCTTCATGAAGAAAAATTGTTCATTTCAAAAGTGCGTCCAAAATGAGCTTCGTTTTTTTATATTTCCAAAAGGCCAGACTTCTTTTTTTCCTTTTTGTCCCTCACAAAGAAGCCGACAAGTGACTTTATTTCTTTTTTTTTTAAAGCTTCTAAAAACAATAAAGTGACTTTGTATAATTTCATTAATGAAATATTTCCCCTTAGTCACTTTAGCCAATTTTTATAAAGTCACCTTATAAGAATAATTTAATTAATTATTTAATATTACCCTAGAGAACTTAGGTAATAATTAAACAATTAAATAAATGACTCCCTTTTTCCACCAATTGCCTTTGGGAGTAAAAAGGCAACGAGGCATTCAGTGGCTAACTGAAAGGGGACATTACATCTTCCCGCTGATTATCTCTGGTAGGCGCGTTGACGCTCTGGCCAACAGACTCTCTTCGGGGTGGCTGATTTGCCTCTTGTAATTCCTGTTCCTTATTCAACATATTCCTCTGATCGGCAAATAGTGAAACCTCTTGTATTCTTGGAGAACGTGTCTCCAATGGTGTAGGTGACTCTACCTCAATTCTCGGAGGTTCTGGCTGAACTGGCTCTTTTCTTCATGACTTTGGAGCTCGAGCAACCTGTTTCTTCTTTGCAGTAGTTGGCGTCCTATGATCTCCCATCAAATTGTAAGTCAGAGGAATTGACCTACTCTTCAGCCTATTCACATGCCTTTCAACGCATCCTCTGGTGAATGTTAGGACTAGTATGCCAAGTGTGTCCAAATCCGCAATCTCCGGCTCCAACCAATCTGGAAGCGGGAGTGGTATATCCCTTACTGTCTCATAATCTGGATGAATAACATTCATATCCTTGTCTACCTGATCTGGTACTAGAATAATCTCACATTCCCTGATCATGCTCAAAGGTAGTCTCGAAAACATCCTCTTTCTTACCTCAGCTTCATCTGACGCACCAACCCAGTAATCTTCAATATTTGCCTTATGCTTGAACTCCTCTGACAGTATCCATCTGATATTTCTGTAAGGATCATAATGCTGCCTGCTGGTGTGATAAGAAAAGTGGAAAAACTGAAGCTCATTTTTAGCTTTCTTGGCTGCCTGTAGTGAAGGACACACTTTGTCTGAATTTCCCATGATGATTGGGAAGTTAAGTCTTGCCTTCTTCTTTTTCTTTTGAATTTTATCATAGGCAATGAGTTGCCTAGATATTTCTAACATCAATATCCTGTTTGTAGGGTATCTGGGCAATCTATACGGGTATGAAGAAGACCCTTTCAGCCTAACATAAGTAAATTTCGAAAATTGGATGAACCAACACCCGTACCTTTCTATCATTTCTTGAGCTTCCTTTGAGATCCTGTGATGAGTTCTTTGCTGAAGTGATCTTGTTATGTGCATGGTGAAGGCGTCATTAACTCTCTTATAATGGGATGTGCTTGTCAAGTGCAGCTGTGGACAAGCCTCATGAATCTTGAACTAATGAGAGCCACACCCAATAGGCTCCTTGTATGATATTCCTTTGTATTTCGCCATACGAGCCAGCATGTAGATGATGTGTGAGCCCATGTAGAATGTCTTCGTTCTCCTCACACTTCGGAGCTACTCGTGCAAATTATCATTGATCATCACCGCCCAATTAATAAACTCCTTGCCTTCCAGCACAAGATTGATATAATAGAACATCCACGGCTCAAAGATGAACGCCTGGGGACAACCTCCAACTCTGCTGAGCATCATAATCAAATCACAATACTCCTGCTTCAAATCATTTGAGATTATTTGTTTCGGAAACTTCGTGCGAGAGGGCTTGGGCTTGTTCATCCAACGAGAGTTAATCATATCAGCACATCTCTCAAATGTTGAAGCATACATCCGCTCAACACGTTCTCTCGTTTTGTAGATCATCTTCTCATGTGAAGAAATTCCAAATGCTTTGCAAATAGCTACAGGCGTGAGGTTGGCAAACAATCTGCAATCAGGTGAGACAATAGACCTGTGCTTTGGGTCGTAGCAGTTAGCACACTCCATAATCAGCTCTAGACACTAAATTGCTGGTGGAAAACCAGCAGCTACATAAAGTCCACTTCTGACAATATTATGTGAAGTGATTGATGGACGATGGCCTCCAACTCCCATTATTCGACTTCTGAAAGCTTCCATGTTGAAAGAGCCCAAGTTCGTGTTAGCCAACTTGCCCAGCCTTGAAGAGAACTTCGACTCCAGTAGGAAAGACTTGCTCAACTTCTTGATCACAGCTTGTTTAGACGCATTTTCCTTGCTGGATTCAACATTATTTTCCTTGCCAGTTGCTCTTATTTCAGCCATTCTGCAAAAACAAAAGATAGTCATTAGCAATTTAACTTAGAAAAATAAAATAAATTATATTGGGGCTGCCAACAGATTTTCGAAAATGAGAAGTTTCAGCATTGAATTTCATCTCCAAACCTCAACACTTCCTTTAGCAACTTCAGACTTTCAACACTTAGAAAATTCACTTGCAACAATACAACTTCAGCACTTAGAAAAAATTGACCCAAGCCCGCTTCAACACTTCTCAGCTTCAAATTTATTCACCCTCAAAGCTCAACTTCAGCTTCAACACCCTCACAACTAGAGCCCAAGTTCGAACTTCTTCACCAAGTTTTAGCTTGCACTGCAATCTTCACTTCAGAGCTCAAGTCGCACTTGCCAGCTGATGGAGAAAAAATGAAACAACTTCACAGTTCATATAGCTAAGTCGAATTCTAGAAGAAGCCAATTTTAGCCAGTTCATTAAATTTCCACTACTTCACTGCAGGAATTTGAATTTCCCTACTTAGTTAGCTGCAATACTTGGCATCTGGCGTCCGAAATATTTTGACCTTCTAGAATTTCAAGAAGATTCATCTTCATTGGTCAAGGCGTACTTAGCATTTTTAAATCATCTTTTGAAATATTAACTTCAACTGCATCCACTTTAATAAATTTATTCCACCAGCTGAGGCTCTGATATTTGATTTCATCCATCTCTGGCTCGAGAAAATTATTTTCACGAAGAATTTAATCAAATTCATCTAGGCAATTCAATTTCAATTTCTCCAGTCAAGGCACTTTATCTTCAACATCTTTTATTCCTTGCCTTAGAAAATTTTAAAATTTTCCCCTTAGGAAATTCATCAATCAAGTGCCCACAAAAAATCTTCATCTCAAAATCCTTGGCGAGGTGTAAAAAATTTTAAAATCCATTCCTTGTCGGAGATGTCCGATACCCAGAAGAAAATTCCCTTAAGAAAGCATCAAATTCATGGGTCTACAAACGAAGGGGTTCATTTAATTTTTGAATTTTAAACCTTAGAAAAGTATTTTCTTCAAAATTTATCTTCATTTATCACCTCTGGGCGTATTTTTTTGCTTGGCCTTGAAAATCTTCTTCAATCTCATGAAGCTGGAGTATTCTGACTCCTCAACTGCCAATTTTATCCATGTCTCAAGAAAATTTCATCACTTCTTCAAGCTTAGGCATATTCCTCTAAGGAAGGTGGAATTTAAATATTTAGAAAAATATTCTATCATCTCTAGCATGGGCGCATATGAGGGGTCCAGAGGGATTTTACATGCTTTGGACAATTTTCACAGAGCTAACACCTTCAATATCCTTGGGCGCATTTTACATACTGAGGAGGATTTAACTTCCAACGCCTTAGTCACTTTTCTTTCACACCTCTAGAGATGGGCGCATATAGGGGGTCTAGGAGGATTTTCAACACTTAGAGAAATTTGTTCACCACCATCTCTCTTCCATTTGGGCGCATTTAGCATGTTGAGGAGGAATTAACACTTAGCATACGTTTTAGCTTCATCTTGGACTTGGGCGCATTTCATGTGTTGAGGGGGAACTTAACACTTAGCAACTTTTCCAACGCCCTTATAACCTAGCAAGTTGGGCGCATTTGGAGACCCCTGCAAGATTTTCACACTTAGAAACTTTTTATCCACCTTCAAAGCAAGATGAGATGGGCACATTTTGAGGGTCAAGGAGGATTTAACTTTGACTTATGACTTAGAAACTTTTTATATGTCTTCATGAAGTGTGGGCGCATTTGGGGGTAGGAGCAGGAAGTTTGACTTCAACGCCTTAGAAACTTGTCTTGGCCTCACACCTAACATGGGTGCATTTAGGGGTAGGAGCAGGAATAAGCCAACACTTAGAATTTTTTTTTTCTTCACACATGCTAGAGATGGGCGCATTTTGGGGTAGGAGTAGGAATTTCAGTGCCTTAGAATTTTTTTCATCACCACCTTGAGATGAGGGCGCATTTTAGGGGTGGTGAAGGAATTTTACATGCCTTGGAAACTTTTCCCAACCTCACTTCATAAGAGGGCGCATTTGGCATGCTGAGGAGGACTTAACTTCAGACTTAGAAAATTTTTCATGGCTTCTTCTCCTTGAGGGCACATTTAGGGGGCAGAGCAGGAATTATCAACACTTGAAATTGTCCATCCTTCTGCCAGCTTTACCTTGGGGGCATTTGACAGGGGGTGAAGGAAATTTCTCAGACTTAGGCATTTTTAGCTTGCTCGCCCTCGTTTACTATATTTAGTAAGTCCTCTGATTTTCATACCTCTGAAGCTTGGATTGATTTGAAATTTTCGCCACAGGACCTTCATGATCTAGTTGATTTGTTCATATTGCCATCTTGTGCCAACTTGCTATTTATAGCATGTTTCTAGAGGTGTTTTACTATTTATAGTAACTGCTTGATTTCATGACTTCCACAACTCCGTTTAACTTGAAATCTGAATGGTGTGATCCTCATGGGATGACTTGCCTGTTCACACTGGCGTCTGCTGCTGACTTGCTATTTATAGCTTGTTTCTGGAGTGCCTTACTATAAATAGTAAGTGCTCAGATTGCCTTCAAATTTTACCAGTGGATAGCTTAAAAGATACTGATCATAGTAGGATACACCAATTTTCAAAAATTCTGGCGTTTGACCCCTCATTTTGGGTCTCGAAGTTGGAAACCCTAATTTGACTTGCATGTTGCTTAAACGATCTCCGTTTGACCCTGTTTCTGTTGCATGTCGGTTAGTTTGTGATATTGAAGTGTTGGGGGGGGGTTGCCAGAGTGGATCTGCTAAAAATAGTAAGTTCTCGAAAAAGTGACCAACTCTGTTTGCATGTCACATCACTGCGTAGCTCTTGAAAAACCCATAAGGAATAACCTGACATGCACTAAAAATTCCAACATGCAAACCCTAAAAATAGCCTCCGAAGGCTGAGTGCTGAAAGTCATCATCTCATCTTGCATGTTATATCATCGCGTAGGTCTCTGAAAACCTAGAAATATTCTCCAGACATGCATTGAAAAACTTCGCATGCAAACCCTAAAATCAGCTCTCGAAGGCGAATTTGCTAAAAATAGAAAGTTATCAATTTCAGCTCAAAACTTGCTAACAAATAGTTTGACGTGCTTTGGATACACTTGTAAATTGTAGATTTATTTCATTGTAAGGCTGTGAATTAGTAGTACTAATCCAGTCATCTTTATTGCTGCATTTACTTGTGAAATTTGATGCAAACACTTTAGCCCCTAGATGGTTTACCACTAGTGTGGAGGAAATTGATATTGTATGTACATCTTTCACCCACTGTTCAAGTGGCGAATCCCCACTACTGAGTGGATGCCTGCTAAGTGGATGAATTGTTTTGAATTGTAATGTTTTTCCCTCCATTGTTTTAGTGGTAGCGTGGAAACTCTCATGGCTGGTTCACCGCCTATGAACGAAGACATCCCAGATATCAACCCACTTGACATTCATTATAGGAGATTGAGAAGAGGGTTGGGACCACTTGATTTCATGGGGGATAGAGAAGAAATACCTGAGGGCAACACTCGACATATTTTGAATGACCTAGCTAGAGGTCAATATGAAATAGCACAACAAATAGCGCAACTTGTTCAACAACTTGTGGGTGGTAGAAACAACAACAATAGAAATAATGGCAATAATGGTCAAAACGGTTATAATGGTGGTCATGATAAATAATGATACAACTTAGAGCAATGCTAGGGCAGCTAGTAGGGTGACACCAAGGCCTCTCATACCTCAATTCTTGGGGAAACATGGTGCTACAACCCAGGGGCAGCAAGCTCAAGAAGAAGGTTTCGCAAAATATTTCAGGGAATACCAAACTCTAGGGGATGAATTTCATGCGGCGATGTCATTAGGAGATTTTGCACCATCAAGTACAAGAATAGGCCAAGAAACAATAATAGAGGGCAGCAAAATCAGGAGTTGCAGCGAAAGGTTGGGAAACTTGCAATCCCTTCTTTTGATGGGTGTGGTAAATATACAACTAGAGCTTGGGTCCAGAAGTTGGACACTTACCTACAACTTAATCCTATGCTGGAGTCTGAAGCCATTTAGTATGCTACTCTACATTTGGATGGTGAAGCGCATGAATGGTGGTACCATGGGCTTGTCACATTGGGACATGCTAATATCACATCCTATTTGGAGTTCACAGAAAAAATGATAGATAGATTTGATCATAAGGATCCTGAACTTCATTTCAGGGAGTTAGCATAACTTAAGTAGGGTGGCTCAGTAGATGCTTATATTTCAGAATTTTAGCGGTTGGCAGTCATGGTAATAGATATTTCGGAGCAGCGATTGGTTATGCTCTTCATTGAGGGTCTATCCGAACCCCTTCGTGGTTGGATCAAGGCTTTCAAAGCCGATTCCCTACGAGATGCCATCACTAGAGCTAGAAACATGGAGTTCTCCACACCTGACAACAAAACCCCTTCTAAACCTTCCATTCCTCAGAAAAACAAGGGCAAGAAGTCTTTTCAAAAGAAGGGAAACAAGAAAAGTGATCCAGATGAGGAGTATCGCAAGGAATGCAAAATCAAGGGAATTTGTTACCATTGCAAGGAATGCTGGGAGCTAGGTCATCGTTGCCTAGGGAAAGGCAAGGCTCACCTTATTGAGGTTGTGTCTGAGGATGAGAGCAGTGATGACGGGCCTTCTTAGGATAGTGACGACAACAGTTCAGATGAGGAACAGCCTTAGGGAGAGGGTAAGAGTGGTACCATTGCTACCTTATCAGACACTCCTAGATTCAACTCTTTTAGGGTTAGAGGAGTTTTACAGGGACATCGCATAGCAGTGTTGATTGATAGTGGGGCCACCCACAACTTTATTGAGGCAACCCTAGTTGAGAAGCATGCGCTACCCACAGAGGACTTTGAAGGATTTAATGTGATGGTGGCAGATGGTTATAAATTGAGATGCACTCGGAGGGTCTCGTAGTTGCCTATTACCTTGAACAATTACATAACCACAGATGACTTCTATGTGGTGGATTTGTGTGACACTCATGCTATACTTGGAGTTTAGTGGTTACACTCATTAGGGAAATGTTCACAGAACTTTCAGACCATGGAACTTAAGTTTAGGACAGCAGAGGGGCAGCAAGTAGTGCTTAGAGGCATGGCTAATGGATCAGCCAAGGCTGTGTCTACTAGATGCATGGAGAGCATTTTTCGACATGATGACATAGCTTGGGCAGCAGAGTGTTTGATCACCGCCAAGGAGTCTTCAGATTCAGGGCAGCCATATCATGTTGACATTCAGGAGCTATTGGGTAAACATGATAGGGTTTTGGAGAGATACCTCCGGGGAGACCACCCGATTGTGGTTTTGAGCATACCATTGAGTTGGAGGAGGGGGCCAAGCCAGTAATCACTACCCCCTATCGTCATCCTCAAAAATTCAAGGATGAGATTGAGAAAGCAATCAAAGAATTGCTTGAAATGGGACACATTAGACTGAGCTCTAGTCCATTCGCTTCTTCTGTTGTCTTGGTGAAGAAGAAGGATGGAACTATGCGTATGTGCATTGACTACTGAGCTCTCAATAAGAAAACCATTAAGAATAGGTACCCCATACCCATGATAGATGAGTTGTTGGATGAACTTCATGGGGCAGTGTCCTTTTCGAAGATTGATCTTCGTTCAGTGTACCATTACTTCTAGATTTCACATAGCCATTTTTTCTTGAATGTGATGCTTCGGGTGAGGGCATAGGAGCAGTGTTGATGCAAAATAGACACCCCATAGCTTTTGAGAGCCGTAAGTTGAGGGGACCAGAGAGACTATACTCCATCTACGACAAGGAGATGCTCGCCATTATGCATGCCTTGGCGAAATTTAGACAATATCTAGTTGGAGGGAAGTTTGTGGTGAGGACCGATCACAATAGTCTCAGATACTTCTTGGAACAGAGGGATTTGAATGAGAGACAACAAAAGTGGGTCAGCAGGATACAAGCATATGACTTTGATATAAAGTATGTGAAGGGGAAGAAGAATGTGGTGGCAGACACCCTCTCCAGGAGACCTTCAGCTTGGTCACTTTCAGAGATTTCCGCAAATTGGAAGTCCCTCTTGTTGGCGGAGTACTCCAAGAATAAGTTTGCTTGTGAGTTGATGGATGGGTTGATTCACGATGACAGGTATCGAGTGGTGGACGATGCGATTTACTACAAGGGTAGGATTTACTTGGTGCCAAAGTCTAGACTGAAGGAGAAGATATTGTAGGCTTCTCATGACACTGCTTTAGCAGGCCATCAAGGCTATTCAATCTTGATAGATAGAAAGAATATTTGTTGACAATGAAGGAACACAAAGGACATCATTGAATGATCTTTCGTCTATGTCAATAGATCCTTTCCCACAAGCACTCATATATGTGTTGTTAGCCATCAGGATGTTTTGTGATGAACAAGTTTCAAATGAAGAGAACATTCTCAGTGATGAGGCCATGTGATGTGAAGCCCCACAATCAAGGATCCACTTCCCTGACTCTGAATCTGCAATTGCAACAAGTGCTTTCCCCTTTTGTTTCTTTGACTTTGATTTAGAAGAAGATGATGAATCCTTTGACATAGTTGAAGGCAAATTGATTTTATTCTTTGCTAAAAGATGCTTCAACTCATCAATTTGTTTTAAATAACATTGATGTTCATCATGCCCAAATTTCTTGCAATTTGCACATGTGGGCTTCTCCTTTTTAGATGATTCCCCTTTTGAGGAGGAGGATTCAAATTCTTTTTGTGGCTTGTTCTTTTTCTTCTTTTGTTTTTGATCAGGATGCCCTGATTCTTTTTGCACCTTAGGCTCACTAGCCACCAATGCTTGTGACTTGGAAATCTTGATGAGACCCATTTGAATCAGCTTCGCTTCCTCTTGGATTAGAAGATTTGAAAATGCATCAAATGTAGATACAATATATGCAGTTCCCATATAAATCCTATTGGTGTGAAAGCCAAAAACAAACATGGAATATTCAAGACCAAGCTTGGATAACACATTGAGAATCAACCGTAAATCCTCCTTAGTAATCTTGCAATCCTTTAGCTGTGTTCTTAGTTGCTTAATCTTGGAGATATATTCTTGGATGTGGTTAAAACATTTTGGATCAAGATTCATCAAATCACTATCAATTTGATAACCCCTAATCTTATCAGTTTTACCATACAATTTTTTGTAATGTCCCCTTTTGAGGAAACCCAAATTTTTGCTCTAGAAATATAAGCTAGTGTAGTTAGGGTTACAACTTATCAATTAATTACTTTAACTAGATGAATCTCAGTTTATGTCCTACAAATCATGTTAAATAATGTTGGAATATAATTCACATAATCAGACATATAATAAGTGTTTATCTATTCATATCATGCAATGTTTTAAACCACATAATATTTATAATTTACATTGAGAGTTAGATCATAAGGGGAAATGGATGAAAAGCATGATAGGTCTGCCCGAAGCTATCACACCAAGCCCAAGAGCGGATATACCATCCCTCTTGGCCCTCATTTGGCGCACCTAGTCATTCCGCATGGGGTGGTCTACTTGGTGGACAACTTGTATCTGCATTCCCTATCCTTGCTATCTTATCCATCCCTTTTATGGTTGAAACCCCTTGAATCAACCCCATCAATCAACCCATGTAGAGGTTGGGAAAGAGCTTACTGTAGAAGGCCCGTAAACATCCCCTCCTAAGCCCAATGGCAGATATCACGCCCTTGGCTCCACGAGGCGCACTTAGTCATACCATCACGGAGTGGCGTACTTAGGAGGTTGTCTAGTATCTGCTCAACCTATTAGTAGTCTCTTCCTCACTTCTTCCATGGTTGCTTTATATGGTTACACACAATAATTATGATAGAATATATCACCATAACATCATTAGTTGTCCAATTCAAAATAACATATTAGCAATACTATAATAGTGACATGCATACCCCAAAATGACGATAATAAATAACATCGATTAGACAAATATTATTATGTATAAATTGTATTTATCAACCACCTATAAAATATTTATCAATCATCATATATTTAAATATATTTATCGATCTTAATATATTTAAATATATTTATCATTCATAATTAGATACATTTATCAACCACTAACTATTATTTAAATTCCCTATTTACTTGCCAATCATCCACATCTAAATTCATAATGTATTAACAGATTTCTTTTCTCTAAATACATAAGCATAAGCTATTATTTTAATTCTCATCATAAAATCCTTACTAAAATCATTATCTACATCCTTAATATATTTCTAACTAATAATTTGAAAACAGAAAATACTTACAGCCTTGCTTTGGTTCAATCTGCAGAAATCACTCTTTATTTTCCCAGCCACAATGATCTGATTTTTAGAGAATATCTTTTTATAAATGATATGCTGTTTAGAAATATTCTTCTCCTTATCTCTTCTACATCTGCTCCTTAAACTTAGAAGATATTCATTTAATTGCTCTCCTATAAATTCTTATTTTAGATGGTGCAACTTATATCTTTTCTCACGAATCTGCTCATTCATGATACACATATATTTTCCCTTTTTTTATCTCCTCCAATTCTGCTCAAACTCATAACATGTTATGTATTTTATTCCCCCACAAGTTATCTCCTTTATCCCCTCATGAAAGAGCATGATTCCCTTTTGATAGTCACCACTCTTCACAAAGAACCATAGTTCCACCGAGTTTCGAGGACGGGGACGGGGGGACGGCGGCGGGGGGGCGGCAGGGGGGCGATGCGCTAAAATACATATAGTACTTGAAAAATTAGTTATAAAAAGATGTATAACTGTAAAAGCCTAGGGAATAAGTAAATTTTAGAGTTTAAACACATTGCAATGATTTCATTGAACTAGTGAACATTGAAACAATGAAAATCAAAATGAAAATATACTTGTAAGTTGTAACTTAATAGACATTGTGATTGGAACGAGAACTAGTTGTTTCATAATTTGAATTTCAAAATTTCATAGTCATGATTCATAATTACAATCAAGTATCAAGTTATAAACACAACAGTGTTCGAACTTCAAACTTCAAAAACAAAATAGTAAATACTAAATAGCTAATGGCCTGATGCCTCTAATGATCTAATGATCTCCAACTCCAAGCTCCATACCAATCTCCTCATCACTGGAACCAACGGACGAGGAACCCGAATGCTCAAGCTCATCTAAACCAATACCAACCAGCCCTGTCTGTGTAGCATCCTCATCTATCTGTGCTAGCTCTTTTGGCTCTACATCCCATTTGGCTGTTGGACTCTCCTTGTATGTAGTTGTGCTGCGATCAATGAGACGTAAGGCACTATGGACAGCCACAAGCTTCTCTGCCCTCCTAGAAGTGAGCCTGTTCCTCTTAACAGAGTGGATGAAGTTATAAGTGGACCAGTTCCTCTCAGAAGCAGAAGAACTAGAGACCTGGGATAGCAAACGAATGGCTAGAGTAGTAATCAAAGATCTAGGCCCATGCATAGTCCACCACAACTTGGGGTCCTCCTGTGACATAGTCTCCAAATCTACTTTGGCTGCCTCTGAATATCCCCAAAGAGTAGCAAATTTTGTCCACTTAGTACGAAGCAAGCTGGCCTCTATAGGATCATACATTTTGTCAATGGCCTTCATGAACCCTTCCTTCACCTCAACATCCTCCATAGGTGTCACTCTGCCGGGACGTGGCACATACCACTTTGGGTTCAATGCGTAGGCAGCCATGTGTAAGGGAGTGTTGAGTTTCTCCCATCTATGCTGAATGATTGGATAAATATGCTCGGTGTAGAATTGCATTGTGGGGTCCTTCTCTCGCACTTTAGCCTTCATTTGATCAAGCATGGAATCAATGCACTCGTATACCTCTCCAAGGGAAGGTGCATTAGAATCCCCAAATCTAATAACTTTGAAGACTGGCTCAATGATGGAGACAATATATTTGGCATCAGCCCAAAAAACATCATTCTTCACCACCTCCTTAACCCTCAATCCCTGTTGTGTCTTCGACTCAGGCCATCTGTTCCATTCTGCTGTCATTACCATTAGTTGCAATGGCTCTTGCAACTCAAGCATCCTCTCCAAGAGAATAAAGTATGATGCATACCGAGTCTCTACAGGCTTCAGGAATTCCTTCTTGGAGAAGGACCTGAAAAGTGCATGTGAATGATGATGGTTGCAAATAAACATCTGCACATCTCTAGCATCACTGACAATAGATTTGATCCAGCTGATTTTACCCATGTCCTTAAGTGCATTATTCATAGCATGCACACAACAAGGAGTCCAGAAAATATATCTATAGGCTGCCTCAATCAACCTCCCTGCAGCTCTGCTTACATGGGCCGCATCTGTCACTACCTGCACCACATTTTGTGGCCCAACCTCCTCTACAACATCCTTGAGGATCTGAAATTGATAATGGGCATCCTTGCTATGCCCTGAACAATCAATAGCCCTAAGGAAATAAGGGCCCGCTACAGATGTGACAATGATATTGATGAGTGGACGATGCCTAATGTCGGTCCACCTATCCATGACTATGCTGCATCCACTTGTGACCCAGGTTCTCTTCATCTTCTCCATCAAAATATTAATCTTGGAATAGTTTTGATCCAAGATTGTTGTCCTCAATTTATTCTCCCCTGGTGGCACATATGATTGTCCTGCCCTTATTATTTTTGACACAGCTTCCTTATAATAAGGAGAGCGAGCCACGTGGAATGGAATGCCATTGGCAAAGAAGAATTTGCCAATGGCATCATCTGCCTCATCCTTTGCCTGCACATTGAATAAACTTGCTATAGGTTGTGAAGATGCCATCTTACGTTTCCCCCTAGGCTCTGCTAAACTTGAACTGAACGGATTTGGTGGCCTTTGACTCTGCAAAGTAGAAGTAGACACTGCTGAAATATGATCACCCATACTCTTATGTTGCAATGTAGCAGATGTAGGCACTTCATCCTCATTACAACCCCATAATTTTAAAATTTCAGCCCTGTACTTCAAATTATTTGCCACAGCTTTGCATACATCTACACCTTTGCCTCGAACAAGAAGAAAATGTGCATTAGTTCTTGTAATGCTGCCAAACCATGTAAGCTCACACATGTGACACTTCCATAATCTAGTGCCCCCAGTTGCCCCAGGCTTTGCTGCTATCTTGGATGCAAATTGTTTTAAAGGTTTTTTTGGATCAAAGGGGCCCTTGGCCCATTCTTGAAGGAGTTCTGAAGGGCAGCTATTATCTTTACTACCAATGGAACTTGTGGTAGTTTGAGTATTTGAGGCTGAGCCATGTTGTACTTGTGGTTCAACTTCACCCTCAGCCTCCCCTCTTATTTGAAAGTCAGGGTCATCTGATGAATCATTTGCACTTTGAATGTCTGGTTCATCATCACTTCTATTGTGTGAACTCATTATGATGATGATGCTGCAAAAACAATGTTAAAAAATAAAAAATAATCAGACCGACGATGTAAACAAAAAAAATTTAAAAATCAGACCTATAAAGTATAAACTAGAAGTCTAAAACTTAGAAAGAAATGTGGTCTCATGAATTGCAATATTGCAAGATATGCGAGCAGCAAAATCAAAATGTGGAAGCACAGGCAAGGCATGTGAACTGTTTGACAGAATGCTGGCAGCTGAATGCATGAAAATGTGGAAGCACAGGGAAGGCATGTGAATTGTTTGACAGTCACAGAATTGAACTGTTTGACTGAAGTCTGAAATCAAAATGAAAATGTGGAAGCACAGGCAAGGCATGTGAAGTTTGAACTGTTTGATTGTTCAATTTTTTTTATGAATTTAATTTTATTATGCCTCTTGGGCTATGCAAAATGTGGAAGCACAGGCAAGGCATGTGAACTGTTTGACAGAAAACTGAAAATGTGGAAGCACAGGCAAGGCATGTGAACTGTTTGATTGATTTCAGTCAAATAGTTCACATGCCTTGCCTGTGCTTCTACATTTTGCAGAGCCCAAGAGGCATAATGAAATTAAAAATTGAAATTCATAAAAAAATTTGAAAAAAAATAATTTTTTTTAATTTTTTAATTTTTAGTTTTTACTTTTGAGTTTTGTGGAATGAATGCCTCAAAGAGGTGTCGCTCATGGACTGGTCGCAGTCCATGCGCGGAAATGTGGAACGGATGCCTCAAAGAGGTGTCCGCACATGGACTGCGACCAGTCCATGAGCGGACACCTCTTTGAGGCATCCGTTATTTGACTTATTTCAAATGCCCTTCCCGTGTGTCGGGTCTGGGACTCTGGCGGCCGCATTACACAATGAAACATTCAAAAACAATAAAATATTTAAAAAATAAAAACAAAAACCTACCTGGTTAAATAAAATTTGCTTGAAGACTTGAAGACTTGAAGTTGAATCACTTGAATAACGACTAAGGAGTTTTGGCTCCGATTCTCAGTCTCACGCCAGTCGCCACAGTCGCAGAGGGCATGAAAAATGAAAAATGCTCGCAGCTCCGTGGAAAAAAAAAATTTCATTTAGTCTTCAAGTCTAAGACTTACTTTAGAGTAAGTCATAAAAATAATAAAATTTAATCATATAATAATTAATAATAATAATATATTATATTTTAAATTTTAATTATAATAATATAATATTAAAATTTTAAAATATTTTATGTCTTATGATAAATGAAAACTTAAAGGCTAAAGCTTTGTTTTTTGAATTTTTTTTAAAAAAATATTATTTTAATAAGGGGACGCGGGAAACTTGGAGACGCGGATAAGACTCTGAGGATACTCCGAGACGAGAAGAAGACTCCCTGTGAAGGAAACGCCCAGGGGACGGCGGAGGGACGGGGGGACGGTGGGGGGACGTTTCCCTGACGTCTCCGCGTCTCGGAAACGTCCTCGTCTCCGAGACGGCCACTTTTTCGAGGAGGACGCGTCCCCGTGGAACTATGCAAAGAACATGCCTCCCATAATGAATCGCTGCATATTTGTATATACTTATTTTGTATTTTTTTTATAGTTATTATTTTATGTTTATTGTTTTATATTTTATATTATATGTTACTTAAAATATATTTGCTATTATTAAATATATTTTCTATTATTATTATTTTATATATATTTTAGTGTATATATATTATGATAATAATATTTATTTTGTTAGTATTTTTATTTTAATAATTATAATTATATCAAATTACTAATATTTCTTTTTATATTTTTATATTTGTTTATTTATTCATCTGTATTTCAATGATTCATATTTTAGTGTTACAATTTCAGGGACATGACATTTTTCAAGAGTCTCCCAAGCCTCCTTAGGTGTCTTGCATGATTCAAGATGAAATTGTAAATCAAAAGAGACTAGTGAACAAATGTAACCAAGAGCTCTCTCACGATTGATCTCCTATTTTGCCTTAGCATCAACATCAATAGGTTCTGGAATAGATTCTTTTACATAACCTGTACAACCTTTTTCCCTTAGATAATTCCATACTGATTTTTTCCATGATTCATAATTAATTATATGGAGCTAGGAGTTCAATTTGAGTTTTCACCATTGTACTAACACACAACAAAAGAAATGAAAGCAATCAAAACACCACAAGATCACCCCCCCCAATTTCATTCAGTCAATGATCCCCCCAAGAAAAATATGATGGTAGCACTTTATAATTAGTGCGTTTACAATTCTGGAGTTGTTACCAGAGTTTTACAATGTCCAAAACTGGACCCAAAAACTGAAAGCACAAAATAATCTCATAATTAGAACCTCAAAGTAGCACCATTTGTTAGTTTTATGATTAGATTTAAATGTATAGAAATTAATTCAAAACTCAAACACACAACACAACAGATACCCTGGGAAAACCCTCCTCCTGAGGGAGAAAAACCCAGCAATAATATATCTCTTATATATTAAATCTCAATGAATTCTTCTTTTGAATGAAGGCCAATATGAAGGCCAAAGATAAGGCACCATAAACTGATGCAATCACCGAAACTGAGTGAAGCAATCTGCTAACAAAGATTTCTGCCTTCTACACAAATGCCGATCTGTACTTGAGACAATTCGCACTTTGATGAACCTTCGCACTTGATATCGTGTAATGAGTATGAGTGAATGGATGATCAACAATGAAACTTCATCAAATATATATACACAAGGAGATGGGAGACGTGACCTTTCATAAACAACATGTCGGCCACAGCAAAGAGGTAAGTCTCTATCAAAAGGAAGGTCGGCCACATAGAGGATCGCACTCCTTAATAAATTCGTGACCCTTCAAAAAACAAATATTAAATGTAAATATGAATTGTCTTCAATAAGATCGCGCCATAAGAGATTTGAGCCTTCATTAGAAATCGAGCCTTCTTTTCAATTCAAATAGCCGTTAGGCTATCATTTGAATTGCCTCCAAATGCAATCGCGTGGGTCTGGAAGAAGCAGCTTGACACTGCTAAACATCAACACCATTGTGTAGTGCTCAGAAAGATATCAACTTTCAAAAGAAGAATCACCTCGATCTAAGGTCGTATGTGAAAGTTACAACCGTTTGAAGTTCCAAAAACGAGAACCGTCCTTCTGATCTGTTGAGAAAATTGATTTTCTTGAAAATTCAGATGATTTGAGAAAAAAATAATTCCACTATTGCGAAGCCTACGAAATTCTATCCCAAATAAAAAAAAATTGCTCGCAAAAAGGGTCCCGAATGACTAAGTGCGAGGCCTCTGAAGTTTGCCTTCCAAACTCAAAAATGCAATGGTGAAGGGGGTAAAAAATTCAAAAAATCATCTCCGCCAAATTTAGCAATTTCTCCAAAATAAAAGTCCACTAGTCAGTTTGGTACTTCGCCAGAGATAGTTGAATTGCCAGTCTATTTGAAAAACTGCCAAGTTTGGATCTTTGCTATCTAAATTTAGAAAACTACCAAAATTGACAACTTTGCCAAAACTGCCGCTAAACTTAGCAGACCCTTCAAATCTTTGGCATGAGAGCCGAGGTTGGTTGCACAAAGGCTGGTGCAACAGCTTTTTGAATTTTTGAATTAAAAAAATTTGAATGGTGATTATTTTTGTTTTTGAATTTTTAAATAAAAAAGAGCTTTTAAATTTAAAGTAGCCTTTTAAAACATGCTGCAGCCTTTTAGTACATGCAGCAACTACTTTTTGATTTTTTGTTTTATTTTTGGATTTTTTTTGAAATTTGATTTTTATTTTTCAAAATATAATCAAAACAAATGTTTTTATATAAAGCTTGCTAATAATAATTTTGAATGTTGGAAATAATTTTTTTTTTTTTTTTTAAATTTAAAAAATCTGTACCGTACTGTGTAGGAGGCCGTATGATTCATACAGAATATTTTGCAAATTCCTCAAGCCCTCCAAAAATACTCAAAATTTTTCAGGAGTCAGAATATAGAGTATTTTATATCAAAATTCCTCTGCATAGCCTTCTGGACTCAATGGTGATGTCGATTTTCGTTGAAAATGCACCTAGCAAAAGCTCAATGCTGAATTCCTCCCAAATTGAGAAGGGGCTTGCAGATCTGAAAGCTCTGATACCATGTAAGAGTTGTTGATGAACTCGAGCGTCCATGGTCACTTGCAAAACCAGATGAGCCTTCTACATGAGAGCAACGAGAGGATGAATTGTTGGATTATGGTGCAATAATAGAATAATGATATTATCACACTCAAAATGATACAATATGCATTAACACTCCCTTGAACTGACTGAGTTGATATGAACTCATTTGAACTAGCTTGGAGGGAGAGGTGAATGCTGATTATATAGCATAATGTGGGTATATAATTTCAAAAGGGGTAATAACTCCGAAATAACCAAATTAGGTGGAAGTTATACCTACTTGGAAAATGCCAAATAGGTGGCATAACCTACTCAGAAAGAGACAAGATAGTGGTTTTGTGAGGTGGCATAAAAGGCCAAAAGAGGGTGTGAGACTCAACCACCCAAGTGTGGGTGAGAGTGACACATGTAATCGATGGATTACGCCATGTTTCCTCACATAAATCATGTCTCATATAACCTAGGTATGCTTAATAATGTGTAGGGAAAATAAATATTGAAAAACCTACACCAACAGTACCATTAAAGGTACACACCATTAATGGGGTGGGTCTCGAGAGTATTGCACCTTGTAGGCGTTGGTACCTTCGAGACACTATTTTTTAATTTTTTAATAAAAATAGTTTTTTTAAAAACCAATTTTTTTCTAAAAATTGTACCTACATTAGGGAGGCCGTATTGCCTCTCGAGCAATTTTTTTTTTGCCCAAAATGCTTTTGACACATATTTTGACAATTTGACAGGTGAGCTTAAGGTTTTTGGGCCTTCTGAACGCAAATGTTTGTTTTGGTTCAAAATGCACTGAAATTGCAGCTACCCTCCAGATTTGAAAATAAAACAATTGCTTCAAACACTTGTAGATTTGACTTTTGGAGTTAAAATCAGGCCAAACAAAAACCAAAATTGACATTCCCAACAGCTCTGAAACCAATGGAAGACATTGTTTTTCTCCAAGATGCACTGAATGATAGCTCAAAGCAAAAATCTCTTAGATGAAGGGGTGGGGATTACAGATCCGGAGCTCTAATACCATGTTGAAGTTGGGAAAAATCCGCTCCACAGCTCCTAAGGATCATTTGCATTAAAAAACCTGTCACAGAAAGAGATAATAGCAAAGCTATGGAGGCCAAGAGCTATTGATCCAAAAAAGCATGATCATTATGAATGTGCATCTTAATGATTATACAGTAGAAAATCCTTATAAAAGGATAATTAACCTAGAAACCCTAGGTGAGAATGAAACAAGATCATGACATGTGTCCTCATCCTATGACATGAGACATAAAAGGAATATGACCTAAGTAAGCTTAAGTAACTAGAGTGAAAAGGAACCTAATAATTAAATAAATAACTAATTAGGAAATACCTTTTACTCTAACAATTTCCTATACCAAAGGGTTTTTCATCTTCAAGTGTGGAGATGAACACAAGTGCTCAAACATAGAGATAAAACCCACTTTATAATAATAATACATAAGTCACCCTTTTACAATGTTATAAAATAAAGTTACTAGGCCAACTTAAATTCTTATTATTATTATATTATTTCCGTAATTGAAACTATTCAGAAAAGGGTACACGACAGTCCGCCCTTCCAAAATTGCTTGTCCACAAGTTATGCAAATCCAATAGCTTTGACTCTTCTTGAATGATACTCTCGATTCTCTATTAAATTAGGATCCCAAACCATCTCTGGAAATTTCTATGCCCATTTACCTAATTTATTTGACTGTGGGATGACTCTATTGTCCTTTTGTGATGCAACATCCTGAAGTTGCTTTGCTTGCTGATCAGCAAACTCTTACAAAGCTTTTGCAGACTTCTTAGATCTTACTAATCAGTTGTTTTTTTTGCTCCTGAAATTTCGAGATTACCTGGTGGCTGCCTTATGTTTATTACGTTAACCAGGCTTCCATGTTCACAAGCTATAATTTTTAGGTAAATGGTGTGAATTTAAATGAGTAGAATTATAAACATTATCCTAACATGTAGCACTTGGGGTGAGTTGTCTGTTGCTTATTTTATATTTAAGTTATTGGTGTTGTTGGTGAATTGAAAACTGCAAAATGCATTCAATTGCATGTAAGTATGTTTATTGTGTTTGTTGAAACTATCTTGAAGAGTTTGGAATAATGTTTACAAGTCAAATATGTTTGTGAAAACTAATTTATGATTTCAAAGATGTTATAGGTTCTTAAGGGAAGAAAAAGTCTGGGAACTTTCAACTTGATTGAAATGTTCATATTTAATTAGTAGGGAAGCCTTGTCAAACAAAGTAATGTTGATTGAATAACAAACCATCACCATGCACATTACCCAAGCAATGAAAAAAGATTATTGGATAATGACCTTCTTTTCTTTCTATTTTCAGGTTAAGGATCTTTTAATTGATTTGAGAGGTCTCATGTCAGATGGTGTTTTAACCCCAGAATATGTTATGAATAACACTCAAAATCTTCTATCTTCTCTCAGAAACTGTAATGTCACTCTTCGCTGGCTTCTATTACATCGATGTGTAAGTTACTATTGAACCCTCTTTTACCTGGTTCTTAATTTATTAAAGTTTCTCTGACTCTCGACCGATGTCTTAGATACTGATGTTGTTATTATAATTGATGAAAATCTAGTTATATATGCAACCAGAGAATAACATTTCTTAACCTTAAGAATATAATTATTAGCCATGCTACTAATTAGACCTCTTTTTTTTCAAGGATTTCTATTTTCTGATTAACTGTTTGAAGGATTTTTACTGTTTTGTACTTATTGGATATACCCTTTTCAAGGATTCCTGTATTTGGGTTGCTTGATGTCATATCTTTGTAAACTGCAGACTGTTAACAAAAAGATTCGAGACATAATCATTACTGTGGGAAATAATCATAATGTGAATGAAGATGTATTGCTGTCATTGCTCTTAGAAACTGCAAAGGTACGACCTGTCTTTGATTATAAATTATAATGCTTATGATATTCTGAAATAATAATGTTTTTCTTGAGCAAGTTCTAAATTTATAATTGAATTAAGATAGGTTGTCATAGATTTCCTCCAATACTCTTCTGGTTTGAAATTATTTATGTATTGCTTGCTAACTCACAGAGTGGTAACAGTTTAATGTTTGTAGTAGTGTGTAAATCTTTGATAATAAATTTAGCAGTATATATGTGCTTGATTTGCAGCTAGAATTTGAGTTAAAACGGGTGTATGGTGAACTTTTGGAAGACAAGGAAGATCGCTGGCAGAAATGCAGGTCTCAAGCTGCAGAGCGCATGCGGGAACTTTCTGATTTCTTCTCTGGATCTAAAGTATGAAGCTTGTCATAATGTTTGTCTTTGGTCCTGACTTTTTAAAATTTTAGTTTCATGTTATTTCCTTGCTTTTGCAGTTTTCTCCCCAGGGCTATATGGAATACTGTATCAAAGATATGCATGATCATCATCTTTAATGTAGTGAGTGCATTTAATGATCTAGAAGGCATGCAGTTATGAGCATAAACAAAATTTTCTATGGCAAAGCTAGTCTTCAATCTGTCAGATATCTTCTTCTGCAATGTTGATTTGGACATTTTCCAGAAAATTATATGGGAAGGAATATCACTCACATGCTTTCATGTTTCAGGCTCAAACAATGTGCACATATCCTCAATTGCTTTGATTCTTTCTTGAGAGTTATTAATGCTAGATATATGAAATCACCTCTATTGACTTCCAAAATATTTGCAATCTTGAGCATTCATCCGATCACTATCTTTTTAAAATTTATCATCATACACAGGATGTGTCTGGCTTGGACAGATTTGGATCACTACGGCACTTAGCATATAACAGTTTTATGGATCGGCCTTCTGCCTTTGTGTATGCAAACCATATTTATAGTCACTGAAGATGTGAAGGGCTTACCGAAATTAATTCTGTTTTGAAGGTCCTTCATACAACAGCATAGTCCAGTCTGGAAATTTGGTGGGCTGTGTGCATTTCCCTCACTCTTCACTCTAGGAAATGGGGGAAAATCAATCTTTTCAGTCAACCTTTTTGATGTCTTTTAATGAAAGATGATAGCTGTAGGAATGAAGAGTCATTAGATTGAGTTAGTTGACAGAAACCATAGGAAAACTAAGGATTGTGGAATCCAATAACTTGACCAATAGGGCTTCCACAACTGTTTAGTGTTTCCTCCCTACTTTAGGGATTTGTATCACTCTTTAACCTTTTACTTACCTGTTTTCTCTGGCCTAGATTATTTATCTTGCCTTTTCCTTCAATGTATCTTGTATCTCTTTCATGCTGTTATATTTTTATGCCTATACCTTCGCATATTTTTGAGGTCCAGTTGCAGTTAATATGTGACACTCATTTTTCCCTCAACGTAGCTTGCTGATTTATGTATGCTGCCATATATTTATGCCTGCTTTTAATACATTTTCCAGCTTGGGATTTTTCTTTTGACATTTTTGAGGGTCAGGTAGATTTTGAAAAAAGAAACACAGGGAATGTGTTGCCAGCTTCCTACCTGTTCTGAAAGGTTTCTTTCTTATTTGGTTTGGTAGGATTTCTAACCACTTCTGTGAACACGGGACTTAATGATTGATGTTTTAAGATTTTCACTGGTAGTTGTTTCTGGCTTGTGTGCTCCAGTTAGATTGATCTTATTTGGTCCTTTGTGGACTTTGATATAGTTCTAGTTAGCTGAAAGGTGGAGTTAATAACATGGTAAAATTGCTAGTTGAAAACATGTTCCTTTCATTCATGTTCAGAAATATCTATTTTCTTTGGCTGAAAATCTTACTTTGATATATGATGGTTGATATGAGTGCAGGTATTGTCCAAGAAGGTAAAGGATGAAAACTTGCAGCAGTGGTTTGGACAAATGTCCATACAGGTCAGAATTCCTGCTTTCTCTTTGCTAGATATGTGATATTGAGAAATTTAATTTAATGAGTTATTCCAAGGAATTAGTTCGGTTTCTTTAGTATGTGGACATAGATTCACCTTTTTCCCCAATGGCATCTAGGTGCTCATTCCTGACTCAATAGGAAATTTCATAATCTCATCGGAGAGAAATTGAATGCTATCATGATGAAGTAAGAAACCAACCCTCATTCACATACTCACAACAATCTGAAAATGCAACTTAGAAATTGTTTAAATCAACACCAAAAATCTGCAAGTAAGGTCTCATGTTTCTCATTCAAAAACTCATGAATTGATACAATCATACAACAACAAAGCATAACTAAAGTACATTATTTTGCAGCCACATAGGCTGATGAAAAACCATTACAAAACGGAAATAAATCTGCCGTATAATAGCAAAGATCAAATGTAGAATGGTCTCCTACAAGCTATCCTCTTTCACCCGATTCTAGTTCCTTTCGCCTACAATCATCATTAGGAATCAGTGCTGCAATCAAACCATGAAATCACCAATCTTCTTGCTGCTGTAGCACACCTTCAAACCTGCAACAAAAATGTCTTCTTGGTATCTTTCAACCCTTCTTCTACTGAAGCTCTCAAGCTCCCTTCACATGGACTTCACTAGCTCACTATCTTCCAAAATGTGGAGCTCACTAGCTCCCAAAAACATGGGCTTCTATGCAAATAGAAATCTGCAACAATGGAGTCTTCAAATCCTCTCTTCAATCCGGCAGCATCTCCCCATCTCAATTGCAAAAACTCCCAAAGCTATCTTCCCAAATTACAAGGCCTAAATATGTAGATTTGTGAATGAGAAAAACCACTATGGTTTTCCAAAACCACAAGGAAAACACTCCTTGGAAAACCCACACTCCATTTGGAGAAATAATCATAAAATAATAAAATTATTCAATGCTCACATGGCCTTCACATGGGCACCTAAACTATGGCCAATCAGATTTGGTCAACAATGACACCTCCATTGATTCCCAAACTGAAATAATTTAAAATACTGATTTTTGCACTTCTCAACGTCATATGGTCATTGAAATACCATTATACATAAAATCAAATTCACACACCACACTATTATTTTTTTAAGTTTTATTTTCTAGAATATATAAATCCCACCAAATATTGAATCCACACAAAACCCCAAAAATCTATACAAATCCCACAAACCAAAACCAAATATCCACTGAATTTGAAACTCAATCGGCAACTTTCAACACAATGGTAGTTCTTGCATGAAACCACTCAAAATGGAATGAGGGTTTTTGTCTTCAAACCAATCTTTGTTGCACATTGGTGTTCTTTGGATGAAATTACTTTGAAAACTTTGAGGTTTTTCGTCCTCAAAGCTTTCAAATTTTTGAAGGGTTTTCATCCTTGGGAAATGGCAAAGATGAATGTGTGTTCATTCTTGAGAAATGAAATAACTCTAAAAAGAATGTAATGTTTTTTTGAAAACTCTCCTTTTATAACTTTTTCTTAGCTATTTTAGGAAAAAGCATTTTGCTTTTTCAAAAAAATACTTTTTTTTTCTCTTTCATTGCTTTTTGAAAAAGTGCTTTTAAAAGAAAAAATATTTTTTTCCCTTAATAAAATAACATAAAGTGTCCTTATGATCACTTTTCAACACCTTGAGCCTAGCAACACTTTATTGGCATAGTTAAAACCATAGTTTGCAAACTCGGACACGCCACGGGCTCGACAGCCCAAAAATATGACTCGGACTCAGCAAAAAAAAAACCGTAGTTTTACAAAAAAACAAGAACAAATTAATGCATTTAGAGAACATAATAGCTTAATTTGATTATCAAACACTCATAATTCAAAGATTACACATGTCATATGATCATCAATGAAATATATCGAGCCAATTTTTTTTTCGATTTTCAATTGCAAGTTACAATTAACAAGCACCCGTTAAGGTTAGCTAAACCAGAAACGATGCTGAAAGCAACTCTAACCAGAATGTACACCAGGATCCCGATGTGGGCAAGGTGTGAGCATTGGTCAGAGGATCTTAAAGAAATGCTGATACAAAGAACTCTAACCAAGAATGCGCCGGATGACGGCGAGCATATGGTCAGAGGATCCCTATCTAATGCAATACTGAAAGTAAACTCAACACCAAGTATGTGCTACTCATTCCATGATGGAGATGAGGCGACCATATGGCGGAGACTTATGAAATTACAATGCAAATCAAGTAAATAGGCGGCAAGCCAGCCTCTTCCACTTATTCAGTGGGCAGTTACAAACATGAGATTAACAGGAATAAGAAGAATGCTGACAGTACTACTGTTCAGCTTACAATATCAGAGATTTATCTGTTAAGCACAAGATAAGAGTGTCTTCAATGATGCAACAATGTATAATACTACCCTTAAATTCCCTCGATGTCTTTCCTTCCAAAACCAAACTCAAATGACGAATTCTTGCAAGCTGTTATGACAGAGTAAGGACTGAAAACTGATAACCAGCAGTACAGTAACTCAAAGATATGCTCACAACTCACTCACTACTTACCCAAAATGCATGATATCTGATGCAAATGACTCCTATGATGAAGGCGCCTATGATGAAGACACAAAACAGAGCCTAAATGCTGTTATTTATTTTCTGCACAAATCCCAAGGCATCAAGAATGGTACGGCCCAGCAAGAGGGGCGATTTCCTTAAATAAATTCAAGTTCTTCAAATAAAAATCTGCAAATTGGTGCAAAGGGGCGCCCACCCTAGACAAGAAGAAATAAGCAACACCCAGAATGATATCTTTTTGTATTTTTGAAATATGAATGAAAACTACAATCTGCTATGTTCTCAGCAACTCCAAAAAATAACATGAAATGCAAATAACTGAACTACAAATGCATTAACTCACAACAAAGCAATCCTTACTACAAAGAATTCACTCAAAACAATCAAACCTCTCCACTAGGTGCTGTCTCACAAGCACGAAGTTGAGCCAAGCTAGGAGGCATTCATTCCTCGAAGCAATCCACTCACCATTTCGGCAGCATAACTTTACTCAAGATGTCAGATAATGCAAATGAAGACCAAGACCTCCTTTTATAACTTTGTGAAGGCTCACCAGAAGCTTCTAGAAACCCTGCTTTTCAAATTTAAAATAACTCCTTTTCCCTCCAAGGATGGCGTCCCTCTTTCCAAGGTCAATTTGACTTTTTAATTTAAAAATAATCTCTACAATAAGATAGGCGTCCCTTTTCCCAAGCATTGTTTTTGCCTTTAGAAAATATTAAATCAATTACATGAGGCGCCACCCATAAAGACCACCTTTTAAAACAACATAAGTTCAATCACTAGGCTAAGGGGGGGGTCAACAGCAAAATATAACATTAGAATGTGACTTTATTAAAATAATTCAACTTATCTCTCCAAACGTGCCCCAAAGCCAAAGTTGAGCAATCCAACTGAACATACTGAAGTAGAAGGCCAATCGTGCCGAAACCAACAGGACCACTGCCAGAAATAGAATTTACTAAAAATAGTAAATTCGTGAAAGTGCTCAGAATGCCAAGAAAAACACATCACCGAAAAGCTCACGAAAAACCCAGAAGGAATCCGCAATTCAATCACCAATCCGTGAGCAAAAGAAACCACCAACCACGAAACCCTAATTTCACCACCGAGAAGCCTACGGGTCTCCAGAATAGGCCAACGGTCAACAGAAGAAGTCATGCTCAAGAAGGGGACATTACAATCAAACACTCAATAATTGAATTTTCATCATTCATAGTCATCACATACTCATAGTTTCAATGTATAACAGCATCATAAGTTTATAAATGTTTACATATAATCATGTCAAAAAGAGGAAAACATTAACAACCACATGTAATCTACATCTTCCTCTTTCCCCCCCCAATGGTACTCAATTTTGGAGGCCTAGAACTAGAAGGTGCTCGTGCTATAGTATCCGAACGAGGACTAGGAGATCAAACAAGGGAAACATGATATTCAAATGTGTCTTCATCGTCCTCCATGGCATCCAATCTTGTTGCTTCTTCTTCTTATGTTGCTGCTCTCTCTAATTCAGCAAGATCCTCATCAGTAAGGAAGACATCAGCCTCATCATTTTGTTCATCAATAGTCCATTCACCATATGGATCAATGTCATCCAAGTCAATGGACTCGTGTGAAACACCCTCCACCTTTCTAGTTTGAAGGCGAAGGTTGTACCAAACAAAAACTAAATCATTTAGGCACTGTTGAGTCAACCTGTTCCTCTTCTTTGTGTGAATGTTCTCAAATAAACTCCAATTGCGTTCACACCCAGAAGCACTGCATGGCTGTGACAAGACACGTATGGCTAGCTTTTGAAGATTTGGTGTGCTAGCACCATAGTTCTCCCACCATAGATTTACAAAAACATGTTTAAAAAATATAAGAATTAAGAAATAAGAATAAAGTAAACACGCTATATGTAAGAATCAAGTTTCTAATTTCATTTTTTACCTAGTTGTTTTTTTCCTCTCCTTTCAATTGCTTGCTGGGAGGAAAAGAGTCTCCCCTCTGCACCCTTGTAGACCTTGAATAGATAAAAGGAAAAGTAAATCAAATATAGAAAATTCATAGATAGTCAAGGCTCAACATTATAAATTCATAAATAAGATGCAACAAATCTCACCTCCAACTCATCAAGCACTTTATCTCTCAGCTCACGATCAAGCAACATCCTATCAATGCACATGACAAGACCTTCCATGACCTCCTCATCCGCCTTAAATGTGTCCGAGAAGTAGAACTTCGGATTCAAGAAGTAGGCAAAGGCATGAATCGGCTGGTGGAGTTGGTGTGTCCATCTCCGATCAGTGATGCGCCATATGATTTCATATTTCCTTTTGTTGTCGCCATAGTAACGTGATATGGCCTCTTTGGCCCTATCCATGGCCTCATAGATGAAACCCATTGGCATGCCATCTCCATCCACCATACAAAGAACCATCACCAAAGGTTCTGTCACCTAAAAAAAAGAAAACAAATGTTAAATTATATCAAAATTAACCCCTCAAAAAATAAAAACAGCCAATAGATTATCATGTATAATTTTTTTTTGTGTGATTGCTACTTACCCCCATCAACTCCTCTCCATTTTTGATGAATGTCTCATCAAAAACTATGGAAACAATCCTCTCCCCTTCAGGTCTATTGGAAAATGAGGACTCCTTTCGAGCATTGGACACGAACATTTGCTTGAGATGACCAATGGCACCAAGAATGCTTTGCAATGTGAGGAAGTGGCTAGCAAATCATGTCACTCCAGGTCACACAAGGTCCTTGCCATTTGTGAATTTCCTCATCAAAGAAAGCACCCAAGTATGGTTGTAGATAAATTTTGTAACACTTTTTGCATCTTCAACCACTCTTTTGACTCATGAAATCTTCCCAATGTCCTCTAGCAATAGGTCTAAGCAATGTGTAGCACACGGAGACCATGCAATTGTGGGATACCTCTCCATAAGTAGTCTACCTACAGCTACATATGCAGCTGCGTTGTCCGTGATGATTTGGACAACACTATCAACTTCAACCTCCTGGACCACCCCATCTAATAGATTGCATAAAGTCTCAGCATTTTTAACTTCATGGGAGGCATCTATTGATTTTAGAAACACCAATCCACCATTAGAGGCCACTAAAAAGTTAATGAGAGTTCTATTTCGTCCATCTGTCCACCCATCAGATAAAATGCTGCAACCTTTTCTTCACCAAAATTTCTTTTGCTCATCAACCACAAGCCGTGTATTCTTTACAGCCTCCTCTAGCAATGGCCCACTCAAATCTCTAGATGATGGGGTCTTAAACCCCTTTCCTGCAACTGTAAGGGCGTTCACCAAACCTTCCCAATATGGGCTGTTTGCAACATTGAAAGGTAGATTATTGTAGTACCAAAAGTTTGCAGCAACCATCCTAGCTTCTTGATGCTTTTCCTTATTCCAACCGGTACCTTCAAGTGAAGGTTGTGCTCCTGGAACATTACGTGGAATAAAATAATTTGGTCCTGATGAAGGACCCTGACTAGCACTAGCAGTAGAAAATGAACCATCAGGACTCTCACCAAAAGATGAATGTGGAGCACGGAAGCTTGGACTTGCAGCACCATGGGGCATAGATGGTGTAGAATGGGATTGGGATCCACTCATCGTTGCTGCTAGGGCATCCTTTGTTTTTTGTTTTTCCTCTTTTTTAAGCTCATATTCAGCAAGAAGGGCCTTCATCTCTCTAATAATCTCAGGACTAGTCTTCTTGCATCCCTCCACATTTTGCCCAGGTATTCTAGCAAGGTGGTATTTTAATTTGTTTATTCCTCCTGTCATCCATTTCTGGCATTCACTACATGTCACTTCACCTTTTTTATCTCCTGGAATTCCATACTTCCATGCAGGGTCTTTTTTCAATCCCTTTGGATTTGAAGACGACATTACTGTTTCAAGTTCAATATGGAAAAAAAAAATCAGCTAGGGTTTGCTAAAAAATCAGCAAATAAACGTGATTGAAAGTTTCAAACATTTGCAAAAGAAAAAGAATGCAAAACCAAACTAGAAACAATAAGAATTAGGCTATTAAGGAAAATAGAAAAAAATTTGGCAGCATTTCCCCTTATTTTTCTTGATTTTTTTGATTTTGAATGCAAGAAATTGAAGAAAACAAACAAAAAGAATTGTTAGATCACTTACCTGGCTCTATTTTGATCTTTTCAGTTCGTTCTCCTTGCTTCAATCAACCCCAAATCAATTTGCAGACCTGTTTTTCCCAATTGAGAGTCTAAAAATGAAAAAATAAATAAAAAGAAACATGGGTTTTAACCCATTTTATGACTCAGTTGCGTAGGAGAGTCCTGGGTCGGGACACCCGAGTCTGAGCTCAGGACTCGGCCGAGTCCTGAGCTCGGACTTGAGAGTCCCTATCCGGAACTCTCCTGGACTTGACTCCCGAGTTTGTGGCGAGTCGACTCGGCTAGGCCACGGACTCCCGAGTCCGCGGCGAGTCCTAAGAGTCTGCAAACTATGGTTAAAACACCTTTTTAGATGATTAAATATAAGTTGTCATTTAATTTTATTTTTTTGACAACTTTTTTTTTAATATTGCTAATCGTTTACAAATATCTCATACGAGCATCAACATGAGACCAATGCAAGCTCTTGTGAGCACAACTATGAGACTAATTTTAGCTCCTTTTGAGCAACCACACTAGAAACTACCTCCACACTAGAAGCCAACTATGGAAGACTAAGAGTCACAACTTAGAATTCCACATTAGATGTCCTTTTGGGATTTGAGCTTGGGCCTCCACAATGAGGACTCAATGTTTTGACCAACTAAGCTCAACCCCTTAAGACTTTTTTGACAACTTTAATATTTATTCATTTAATTAATTTTGCCTTTTAAATCATCCCAAGGTCTTATAGAAAATATTAAATTAATCCAATTAAACTAGCTTGATAATTCCACCAATTCCTTACGTGCATGAGACTTTAGTCCACAAAAAGTTTGTGCTATCCAAGGATGATGAACTTCTCCAAGAAGTTTGGAGTGCTCTAATAATGTTGGATTCACACACAAAAAGTACAATTGTGCATGTCTTGGCTTTGGGAACTTGTGTTTGCTCTCAAAATTTCTTTTCAAGGAAGTTGGTGCTCTCCAAGAAAGTTGGAGTTTCCAAGAATGTTGGAATGGATTAGAAAAGGGACATTACACCCTAGAAGTTTTTTGATGTTGTAGTCACAGTTGCGTGGAAATGAGAAATTGACCTACCTTTGTTTTGGAAGATGAATTGATATATATCACATTTTGTTTGGTCATTGAATCCCTTCATAAATCAACTAAGAAAAGGGTGTCATCAATATTGCATGTGGAAGAAGTTGAAATCCCACAAAATTTGTTGAAATATTAGCTTGGAGCTTGTGTGGAAACAACTCGTGTTAAGAATTCAAGCATTTCATTAATGGCAGCATGGTGTTCTCATCTTCCATTGTTGAATTGTGTGTGAATTTGCAATCTTGAGATGAACCATTGTTTCTGGGTGGGAAAACCTCCTTGGAGTAGTTGTGGCTTCAAATCTGGTCATTAATGGTGATGGGTTGTGTAGGGAGGTAGGTCGAAGTGAACAATGCAACATGTGGGAGTTGGAGAGTGTTAGGATCTTCAAGGATTTGGGATACTTTAGAATTTGTGCCTCTTGTTGGGGATCAAGAGTATTCCATACCTCATGCCTAAAGCAAACCAATAAAGGTATCTTCACAACACCCTTCCAAAGGTTACATGAAGGGAAATATTAGGAGTTGGGGATTGGGGAGACCTTGGAACTCATGCCACAAAGCATGATAGGAAAGGGATGATTGAAAACATGACTTCGAAAAATAACATAGTGAAAAGGATTGGGAATCGGGGATTGGGGATAACTAGAAATCAACCTTCAAGGAATGCAAGCAAAAGGATGAGTGAAACTGTGACTCCAAAAGGTGACCTAGTCTAAAGCATTGGAGTGTGGGGGTTTGAGGGAAAACATGTTGGTAAGAGAAAGTCCAAAACTTCAATAAATACAAGGGAAAAAGTGGGGGTTGGGGGGAAAGGTATGCTAGGATGGGAAGCTTTGAAACTTTGACATTTAGCACTGTCTTTGGAATTTGAATAGAAAACCTCCACATTTAGGATTTCTTGGACCTTTACAAATTTCAACACATGATAAGCATAGGGGAGATGATGGAGAACAACACTTAAGAAAATTTAACAAATGGAGACCCATACAAAAATCTCTGAGATTGGTTACATATGATAGGAAAAATAAGGCCTAAATTTACGAAGGAGATGGGATTCAAACAAATTTTGGTACTGATAAAGTGAGTCCTAATAGAATCTTAAGCACCACGAATGAATAACTAATTTCAAACAATTTGAAGTTTGGTGTTTTGGGAGTCCTAAGCTATGAACACCTTTATATGATCCTTGTTGATGAAAAATCAGACCATCAAATTAGAGCACTTAAAATGAAGAGTGAAGGTGATGATAAGGCATCTGGTGATGACTAGAAACCCATTGAGAATTATTACAATGCTTGCCTTCTTTTGTTAATCAAAGTTATCTATAGACCCTCAATGCTGTATGCCAAATCTGTAGACTTGGTGTTACCACACCCCGGGGCAGAAAAGTAAAACACAATCCTCTTGAATGCTAAAAGCTTGAAACCCTAAGCTCCTTTTAGATTATTTGTATATCGTTTTTTGATGAGTGCAATTCTTTTGTAAACTGCTAAAAAATCAGCTGAAACTAACAAACAATAGCCAGCTGCTTTTAAAAGCCCATTGACAATACTTTGGAAAAGGACTACTAATGGCATTGTGAAACCTGGTATTGCTAGGCATGCTTTAGTTTTAGATGTCTGTTTTGGATTTATGTTCAAATCAGACTACCCCTGACCAACTGCACTAAGGTTTTAAGTGTGCGCTTTTGAAGATTTTGTTTTGAGAAAACTACTCTCCTACAACAGGTTCCACTTGTGAGAAAGTATATGTCTTCAACTACATTCTACTATTCATGCTCAGTCAAATTAGAAATTTAACAAACCAATAATTAACTCCTTATTATTGCTCCATTCCTTCATTGATAGTTGGTCTTTACCTTGAGCGAGCTCCCTCATAGTATCGGGATTGACTCTTCATAGCTTCATTGTTGGTTTTGGCTTCTCTTGCTTCATTGCCATGCATAGGTTCAGCTCTTAAGTGGGGAGGATAGCAAGAAGCTTTGCATTCAAATATTCCCTCTAAGAAGGTACAAAGTGATGAGACATACTCATGCACTGTGTATTTTATTAAATAAAGTCCCATAGGCTATTTTACTTAAGCATTTGACAATCACATTGTCTACTGTATCTATTAAAGCCTACACTGTTACAGTCTTGCTCTATGGATTTAAATATTAGACATGACTTATTGTTTTGGAAACAGACTGGCTCTTTCTTGTAAAGTAGGAGGGAGCAGATCGAGTACTCCTCGGTCAAGGGAAGAGGGAGGGATGCTCTTAAATACTGTACAAATTGAATAAAGGAAATATGCAAGGTTATTGATAGAATACATTCTGTTGATTGAGGATGAATTTTTAAAGATTATGCAGAACACCCACATCAATGCGCTCTTTAAAGCTTTTTTGAATCGATATATGTAAGTAAATGTAGATTCAGGGAACTGAACTTCAATTTGCAGGAATATTTTGTAGTTACATGTTTGCTGCACATGTTTCTTTTGGTAAATCCATCATTGAAAATTTAGCTGTAATTTTGTTTTCTGAGGTTTTGTTTTGAGAGTTGAGCCTAATCATCTCATGGTGTCTTATTTATTTTCTTTTGTGCATTATTATTTGCTTTGTGTTTCTTGTCAGAATGACTTTGGTCTTTAAGACTTTTGAACACAAGCTATGCATTACTAGAAGGTTTAGAAAATGGTGTAAGCGCATTATACAAGTTAAATATTTTGTGTGCAGGTAGGCTCTCTAGACTACACGATGGATAGAAATGCAGGTCGAAAAGTTCAAAGCATGATTTCAGCATTGAAAGAGGTGGAGCAACTTCATCAGGTATTTGGAAAATGATTAATGCCTAAATTTATTGTTCTCTAGTATTCATTATTTCTTAAAATTGGCCTCTATTTTTTTCATAATAAATAATTTAATTTACCGTAGTTAACATAGTAGGAAAAATAGACTATCTGTGTATGCCTACAATTTCTTCCTTTGCTTGACTCATGTGAGCAACCTTTGAAATGTGAAATATTAACATTATGCTTATAAAATTTTTACACACCCTATTAAATATTAATAGACTTCTTGTCCATGTTGCACTGTTTTTCAAAGTGAAGTGAAATGAAGTTATTGTATATTTATACAAATGACCAATAGTTCCTGTAAAAAATAAGAGATGATTCTGCCTACCACATTCCAAACTCTAACTTAAATGGGGAAATAGGTAAACCTCCCAAAATGACACTTAAAAAATCCAAAAGATTTAAAACCTTTAAGAATCATTAAAATATACAGATAGAACTTTGCAAATCATAACATTGAGAACATTGAAGATAATGTGAGTGCAACAAAATTTGTCTTGATATATTATAGTTCAAGGAACAAGTACATCCTTGGGTGCTTGGTAGATTAAGGCATTTCCACCTAGGATATGTAATAAAGAAGGCTTCGAGATATCTAGTCTTACATTATTAGACATCTGTACATTATCATACATCTGATATCTGATTGCCTATTGTGCTCAAGCAGCTTAATACAAAATGAATACTTCTTGAAGAGTCTTCATGTATTGAAGTGCCCTTAAGGAAATCAAGGTTCGTAATAGCTGAAATCAAGTTAGGTCTTAATGATACCCACCTCATTCGATGCATTTGAAAGCTTTCTTCATTAGTGTTAGACAATAATGTTTTTAGAGGTCATACCCTTATAACATTTATATATTGTTCTAATATGAAGTTATAAAACCTTATATAGTATGTGCTTATTAAACATATCCCATTTGAAATATTTGTAGTTTAATAGCCATTATATTATTAATTGTTTATGAATGGGGGTTGTTGAATAGGTGTGACTAATTCCCCTTCAAGTATTTCACCCTTTCTCCTATATTTAATGAGGTTCTCTCTCATTTGAGAGATGGAGAATTCAAAGATTAATAGTGAATTCTATCACTCTGCACATGAGGTATTATTGGCCATGTGGAAATATGGAGAAGTGTTCCTCAAGTTTGGTATATGTTAGAATAAACCATTTTTGTAAGCGTTTTAATAAAATGATGCTTTATGGGTTTTTTCACCCGAAAGAGTTTTCCCCATGTAATCTTGTGTAATGTGTAAAATCCATGCTTGTATGTTTTTTATTTTATTTATATTATATTTGTTTATAATGATTAGCATCCTAAGATCCTAATTTCTAACATGGTATCAAAGCCAATTAGGTTGTACTAATAATTTTTTATTTGTAAGTTCAATTTAATTACTAAATTACTTCTATCATCATGTTTGGATTAAGATTATCAAGAATTCTTTTCAAGATTTGTGAAAGGTGCAGATTCATTTGAGAAAGATTGGAATCCATTTTTCATAGGTAGTTTATATGGCATTAGTTAAATATGATTTATTCCAACAAGGTTGGATTTCACTCCAGAGAATTCCAACTACATATACATAATTTGGTAATGTATGATGTTTATTTTTTATGTATTATATTTTCTAATATAATTAATTCAAAATTATTCTCTTATTCTAAGAATCTTGATGTTTTATGGTATAGAATGCTAGTTAGAATTTGGTCTTTCAATAAAATTAAGTCATCCTATCCAACTTAATATCAAGTGTCATTATTTTTGTCAATATTTCAATGAGTTCCTAAATTTTAAGACTATTTTTTAAAAGATAATTTTATTACATACAAAATCTATAATCATATTTTTAATAATATCTACATTGTTAGAAAAAAAATAAATTGTGTTGATTAAATACAATGATTTTCTAATATTATAGCTTCACTAAAAGCCCCCTCTTCTCAAATTGTATATATCCTTATCGAATATAGGATTTTCATTCTTAATACATTATGAAGGGTCATATATGAAGATGTATGATGGTAGGCCATATCTCTGAATTCTTTGTCAAGCTCTTAGTTATTCTTAAAATACCTTATTAAACTATATTTAGGTTGTATAAACCACTGTATAGGCCATACAAATTGATTTAATCTCCATAAAACTGGTCACACATCATACAATTCTTTTTAAACTCCATACGAATTGCCCTCATTCTGTACAACTATAAAATTATTTACAAATCATTTAAGTCAGATTTTATAATAGATTTTTCATCAATAATTGTATTCAAACACTGCTTTATCTATCCACTCACAACCTGGTTCTTCCTTGCCACCATGAGGAGTAGCATCTAAATTTTATACCCTATCATAGGTCTTACCATAGTCTTCATATTATAAACTTCCACGACTATCTGAGGAGAAGACTATGTTGATCATGTTTTTGAACAAAATTATCTTATTATGACTATCTTATTTTCTTATGTCCACTCTTTCATCATAACAAGTGCTGCGATTAAATGAAAATGGATCAGGTCATAGGATATTAATATGTGTCCTTGACATGATCCCAATCATTAGGTTTGTGGAGATTTAGGAGCATCGTGGCACAAGAGTTTGCCCAGCCTTTCCATTTTCCTCATGTGCTTATGATTTTGTATCATTTGACAATGGCCACCTTGTTATGAACTACGTAAAAAAATAGACAATTCATGGACATCATAAGCCACAAAATTGTAGTTTGTTTATATAAAAAAATGTTGGGAGAGATCAGTCAACCTTAAGTGACAGGATTGTGATGCAGTTTTATGCTTTTGTGGATATAAAAAGAGAGGCAGAGCCAACACCTTCTATTCTTGATCAGAATCCATAGAGGGAAGATTTTCTTGGCACAAATCAACTATCCAATAATGAGGAGCATTAATAGCACTATTTCGAGCAGTTCTTGGATGCAAAGGCCCATTTCATCAATTCCTAATCTACAAAGCAGGAGTCTGATCACTTCAACACCAAATCCATGCCACCCTTTCTAGATATCACCAACTCTTCCTTTGGAATGCCCTTCAGTACTTTGAGGCATGGAATGAGCCTCTCCTGAATATCTGGAAGGTTGTCCCAAGTTTCCGCCATGTCAACCAATCTGGAAAGGAAAGAAGAAGTCTGTCCATAGGCAAGCGTCAATCTTTCCATGAACAAAGCTGCTTCTCTGCCTTTGCTTGCCATCCATTCTTGGGCCTCCTTGGCCATGACCATACCTTCTTCCACATCCTTGGCCATCTCCTGCGACGAATTGAGAAGAGGAGCTACTGCATCACCCTGATTGAGTGGTTGGGTCAGATGCCTTATATACTCCTTCAGGCACTCGACCTCCCTTTTGTACTCTTTCTTTTTCGCCACTTCCTTTTCCAGTCTCGCCTTGATAGTTGAGATGGAATTGTCCAATTCTTCCACTTCCTGGCCTTTTGTTGTTGGGCCAAGGTCTATAGTGGTTATGGCGTATTCCTAGGGAGTGATCTCATCCTGTGCTTTATCCATTGTTGGTACTGCGATATGTATGGAACGGCTGCCGGCTTCGTCCCTCTGAATGGTGGAAAATTTCTTGGCAAGTTTCTTAGTAGCAACCTGTTCTAACCTTGCTAAGAAATCCACAGTATCATCTTCTTCTTGGACCTCAACTGGTGCCTGAATTTTCATCCTCTCCTTCAGCCAATCCAGAATGGTAGGCTACTCGATACTATCTTCCTCCTGAATGTTCCCTTCATTTGGAATACCCAAGACTCCTTTGAGGGCGGAAATCATTCCCTCTTCGAAGTCATCATTTCGGACTTCCACTTCATTATCCGAACCCAGTATTTCTGTGCCCATGAGAGATGGGGGCTCATCGTCATCCAACTGGATTGGTTCATTGTCCTTTTCCTGAACTGCAGAACGTCTCATCATCTCGGCCAAGGATTCGTCTGCGGTAGCCACCAGCTCATCAATATTTCTAGACGCCGCAGAACGAGATGGCTCCATCTTCTGTCGCTTTGGAGCAGGTTCTATGCTTGCAACTACTTCTTTCCTCTTCTCGCCAATCTCAACTAAATCATCATGATGGGATGCGCCGACATTGGAGGAGTATGACTCCGTCTCGCTTAGTAAACCATATGTGAGTCACTCTTTTCTGCCTCAACTCCTGGACTTGATGGTCGACCCACCACTGAGAGTACTTAATCACTGGTCTCATCAATGTCGCCAAATCTGAATGCTCAGGCTCTGACCATTTCACGGAAGGAAGAGGTCGGCTCTCCTCGAAGCACGGCTGGACATAATTTCCATCGTCCTGCAACTAATCGGGAACTCGGCAAAGTTCGGTTGCCCTCATAAAGTCCATTGGCACTCTAGACCATAATCTTCTTCTGACTTCATACTGATCAACAACGTTCGCCCAGAAGTCCTCCAATTCCACTCTATATTTGTATCTTCTCCCATCCACAGTCTGAATATGATGGTGCGGGTCAAAATTGGCCCTGGATTTATAGGCTGTGAATGGGTACCATTGGATTTCTAGCCTGGCGCTCTCGGCTGCTTGTGCTGACGGACAAGACTCTAACATATTCCCAATAAAGAATGGGAAAGTAACAACCGCCTTCTTATTTGGCCTCTGGATGTTCTGGTACTCTTCCAACTGCCTCAGGACTTCAAGCAAAATCATCCCATTTGTTGGATAGATAGGCAGCTTATAAGGATTTCCAGTGAATCCCTGGATCTTGACATATGTAAACTTTGGAAACTGGATAAACCAGGATCCGTACCTACTGATCAAACTCTTTGCTTCGTGACTCAGCCTCTGGTGCGTTCCTCCTTGAATTGTTCTTGTGATATACATTAAGAAAGCATCGTGCACCTGCCTGAAATGAGATTTCTCCCTTAGCTGAAGTTGCGGGTAGCAATCATAAGGCTTGAGTTCATTTTCTCCATTGCCAACTTTTCCTTTGCAAATCAGTCCTGAGTATTTATATGTCCTGGCCAACAAATAGACAATGTATGAGCTCATATGAAAAGACTTGGTCTTTTCCAAATTGGTCAGCTGCTCGTGAAGATTGTTGCTTATCATTCGGGACCAATTGAACATCTTCACGCCGAAAGTGATTTCATCTATAAAATAATACATCCATGTCTCAAAGTACACACCTTGTGGATTGCCGGCTATCCTGTTCAACATGAAAATGATATCCCCATAATCTTCTTTAAAATCTGTTCGGCATGGCCTCTTAGGCATCTTCTTTGTTGATGGTCTAGGCTTCTCCAGCCATGCCTTATTAACATTTGTAGCGCACAATTTAGACTGGCTATCATACAATCTCTTGGCGTCCTCCTTGGTTTTGTAGACGGTACGGGAATGTGCTGGGATGCCAAATGCTTCCTGTATTGCTACCTCGCCCAGGTGAGCCAGAACCCTTCTGTTAGGTGCAACAATTTGTCTTTCTTGAGCATTGTAATGGATGGCACATTCTACCATCAACTCGGCACAGTCTATTGCAGGTGGGAATCCGGCTGTTTGGAAAATTGCATTCCTCACCATCAGCCTGGCAATCGGTGTCGGTAGTCCAGCATGTCCATATACTCTCTTCTTGAACTCTACGTAGTCTACATGTCCCAGATCAGTGTTTGCAACATTTTTCCATTTTGAATTTATCTTTGACTCTCGCTGTACCCCCTTATTGGTGAACTTCATCGACACCTTCTTCGATGACTCTCCTGCCGTGGTCATTAACTTGCAATAAAAACACTAACATTAATACAAAGACTTTAAAATATGATTCATTCTTGTGCCTTGTGTTCGAATATTTTACTTTCAGCTCATTAAAATATTAAATTTCTACGAAAAATCAAGCTGAAAGTAAATGAATTTAATTGAAATTTAGCCAGAACTTAGCCAGGATGAAAAAGACAGGAGAATTGATGAATTTATCCAGTTGAACTCCAAACCTCAGGAAAAATCCTTTGGCTACAAATCAGATTCAAACTTCGAGAATCTAATCAAAAATCAAATGACAAAGTGCGCCAGTCTTGCTGAGAAGTTCGACTTTCAGCCAAGAAATTCTTTACTTCGAAAAAATTACTTCCTTAGCAATAAAAATTATTCCTTCCTCTGAGAAAATCGATCTTTCCTGCAAAAGAATGGATCGTGTCTCAACTCTCTTACGATTTTGAGAGATTAACTTCTCTTCAGCTGTGTCTGTGAAAAATGAGTTGCTGAAACTCATTATAATGCTGAAGAATTCGATTTGTTTTAGTAACTGCCTCTTTTTCTTTGGATTTCGATTTGTTTTCTCCTCTTCAAACAGACAAGTTTCCATTTTTTTTCGAAAAAACTCCATGGCGAGCTTATCCAGGCAAATCTCTTTGATTTTCCAAAATTCAATTTTTTGCTAGATGTTTATCTTTGATTTTCGAAATTTTGAAAAAAAAACATTAAATGTCCAATTAAATGGCGAATTTAATTTTACTCATGGATTTTCTCTTTTCCGACGTAATTTATTTTCTTCCAATACATCTATGGCGAATTTTATTTTGTCCAAGGCATTTCATATTTCTAAGTATTGGAAATAAATTATCAAAATGTTAAAATATTTAATTTATTTCCAACCCGTTCATTTTTGGACCCATGGCTATTTGAATTTTTCTCTCTTTTTTCTTTGGCTAAATGTTTATTTTCCAAATTTATTTCGATTTTCGTCTAGCCAAGTTAAAATTTTAGCCATCTCGCCAATAAATATTATGCTAGATCCTCATTTTCTTCTGCCATGGCGAACTTTAGATTGTGCCGGGCACATTTTCTTATGCCGAAATCAAATTTTCTCTTGCTTGGACGAATTTCTCTAGGCAAAGTATGTGTTTGGACATTTTCTTTTTTTCTAGGCCAATTCCATAATACTTAGCCAAATTTTAACCTCTTTGGCCTAGGGCGGAATTTCTAACCTCTTTGCCATGTACATTTTCCCTTGTGCACTTAGCCGACTTCATCAATTTTTTTTTTCTAGGCACCCATACTTAGACAAATTTCAAATTTTTCTCCCCTTCTTATGTTAGGCGGACTTCATTAAATTCTTTCCATGGCCTAGGCGGACTACATCAAGTTCTTTCCATCTTCTATCAAGGCATGGCGGACTTTCTATCCTCCTTGACATTTTCCTTTCACACTCATACTTAGTCAAAATTCGCAATTTTCCTTCTAAAGCATTAAAATACTTAGCCAAATTTTGCATTTTCCCTCTTCTTAGGCCTCTATACTTAGACAAATTTCGAATTTTTCTTCCAAGGCATCAAACACTTAGCCAAAATTTTCAATTTTCCCCTTCTTTGTGCTAGGCGGACTTCACAAATGTCTTGCCAAGGCTTGGGTGGACTTTGGAGAAGGCATGCAATCCATCACCTAAGGCTGGGCGGACTTTGGAGGTGTCTTGACATACTTCATCCAAGGCTGGGCGGACTTTGGAAGTGTCTTGCCATCTTTCCTTTATGGCAAGGGCAGACTTCACAACCTTTATGCCATGTCCCTCAAATTAAGGGCGGACTTCCTTGAAGTCTTGCCATTCATTCATCAGCATGTTGGGCGAACTTCCATGACTTCCAGACTTCAACTTTGAACGCCATACTTCAGATTCAGTCATGAATTTTATGCTGGTTGCCATGAACTTCTTGATTTTTCATTGATTTTTGCATGCTTTTCATCTGATTTTTGACTGATTTTCTGATTTTCACATTGCTCCATCATGCCTTTTGGTTGATTTTCTCAGATTTTCCCTTGCTTTTCCATGCTTTTCCTGATTTTTGACTGATTTTTTCCAGATTTTTGTTTGATTTTTCCAGATTTTTGTTTGATTTTTCCAGATTTTTGCTTTATTTTTTGATTTTCACTTTGATTTTTTTAATGATTTTTCAATTTTTTGGGTGATTTTTGGTTTTGAAGATGGAAAGGTTGACCCATTGACTAGGGTTGACTTTCTAAAAATAGAAAAAGCCAAAGAATATCCTAAAAAAAATAGGGAACCCCGTTTGGTCAAAAAATGCCAAAAATGAAAAAGCAAAGAAGCAAAAAAGTAGATTCCCTAAAAAGTAGGAAGTGTTAGAATTGGCCCAAAGCATAGGCGATCCTCGTCTCCCGGACCTTCTAAGCCCTTCCATGACGTTTAGGCACTGATTCAGGTATGGATTATCAACTTGGCTCGGATGACTCTCAAAAGACTGACTTAAAACTCTCAAAATGATGACTTCATTGTAAAAAGACAAGTGATAAGCAGTTGCGATGCCAAGGCAAAAACCAAAAACAGGGGGTCCCCATTTGCAATGGGGTGTCGTGTGAAAAGGTCACAACACACCGGAGGTCCAAAGGAAGAACTGTGAAAAGTCCCACACATCTCTAATTGACTCTTGTAGCACCAACATAAACATGACTGCGCAAACATAGACAACAGATCAACTGTCCAATCCATGCACACTGAAATTGTGCATCGAACCCAACTCATGTACATGAGAACTTGAAGTGAAATTTTAAACGAACCACATCATGTACGTGCAATAGTACTCCCCAGTGAACCCAGACCGGAATCCCGATGCACGCAAAGGATCCCTCAACATACTGGAGAGTGTCCAACATAATATACCTGTATCCCAAATCCAGAATAGAAGTCTGCTGTGTAAAATGCCCTCAGACTTCCACTGTTCAACACTGATCTCAACTTCATTGTGCCAGATGTGGTGAAGCCAACCCATGAAACCCATCCAAATTGCAACACTAACGTGGTCACCACCTAGATCCCAATGCAACCAATACTCACATCCATCGGGCATGAGGAGATAAAATCTTTTGGAAGCATCTGCTACTCCACATCTCCCTCTAACCTTTGTTGAATTCCCGTGGATGTGATAACTAACCCAACCATCATGCCCACTGCCACTACAACCTCTTTGAAGCCCTGTCTCCAATTGAAACCCCGAAGTAGCAAAATCTGTCAGATACACACTAGCATGATGGTAATCCATTCTCTGATCCTGCAAGTAATCCCCAGCTAACAACTGAGTCGAGTACTTGCAACCTTTGGTCTCATCTTTTGAAGATGGTAACTCTGCGCACATAAATGATTTGCTTCCCTTGACTGCACAAAGAGAATCACCCTGTGCACAAGGATTGTCCATCGAATTCAAATCATGTATAGGTGGATCAAAGGAAAAACTGTAAGTACTCCTCACCATGTACACACTCTAAAACTCCTCCGTGAGCGCTATTTGGAATCCTGATGCACTGGAAAGATGCCAAACATTGTGATCATTGCCCGAAACTCTACTAGTATTAGGAGTGTGATCAGCTTCCAACTCGAAGAGTGGATTATCATAGACTAATCCACCATCAAACTCGAATAATGGATTATTCACAAATTGCACAACCACTCCATGCTGATCTGAATCATCCATTTCAGAGTCCTTGGGACAATAAATTGAATCGTACTCCTGAATTGGCTCAAGAAACTAATAAGCAACATCGTGTGTGCTATCAAGTTTGCACACAATATCATCAAAGGTACTGTTGCTATGTACCTCATAGGATGACTCAAAAGACATTGTAGAAGCTGCTGTTTTTACAATATCGTCGCACACTTCTTTTTCCAACGCATCTGCATATCCATCTGACTCACGATCTTGGTATTCATTGCCATTAAATAACTTTTTTGATTTGTTTGCTAAGGTTTGATATGAAAAGTCGGACTCATTGTGGCATGAATCTTCATCATTAGTACCCAAATCTTGAGTACCAACATGTGACAACTCTGTAGAAACATCATTCCCTTGTGAGATCCTTGTTGTCTCATACTGACACAAACATAACTCACCATCATGTTTGACACCTATAACATGCGTACCAACATTCAAGGGTTCTCCCACAACATTCTCTGCACTTACCATGACTTCTAAATCATCATTATGCTCAAACAAAGGACTGCTGTTATCAAAATTAGAATTGTTATCATGATTGATAACAACTTCTTGAATGCTGTGAGTATCATTCTAGGGTTCCACCATACTATTTTCATGATGTAAAATTTCCTTATCAACCACCACTTCATTTTCAACCGCATGTCCACCTATAGGTTGAAGATCATGATCTACTGACTTATCACATTTTAAACCAAACTCATCATAGAGACTTTCGGATATTTCACCAAGTCTCTCATTTTTGCTTCGTGATGAGGTTCGTCTTGAAACAAAATCTTCATACTACTGCAAGCTACGAGGTAATCTTCGTTGTGAAAGCATAAGTTTTTGCTGGATATTATTCAAGGTGCTCGCAACACTTGGCTCCTCGCATTTCTTTGATTTTCTTTTTTGCTTGCTATAATCCATCCGATGCTTCATATATTGCTCAAAGTCTAGACGATCTTTGACCTAATCTGGAAGTGCTCTATACTCCTCATAAGCAACCATTATCTCATCAACAAATTTAGAAGCCATAATTTTGAATTTTTTTTTTTTTGCACAAACACAGGATGGTAGGAAACTGCTCTGATACCATTGTAAGAACCCTCCTGTTCTCCGACTGTTGAATGCTATGCAAATGTTGTGTTTTTGTTTGGTTTTTTCTCTTTCGATGAGATATGATATAATTCTTGGAAATATAAAGAGAGAATGCAAATAAACATTTACAAATACCAATGCCAAAAGAGAATATTTATATCCATTTCAAATTAGCAAACTGCTGTAGCTCTTATTATATCAGACCAGATTCAACAAAGACTTACAAAGTACAATAAATATATAAAATCAGACTTTTACTTCTTTACAAACATTGATGCTTTATACCCGGGACTTAGGTCTGAACATATACACCAGCAAATCTGGAAATTGTTGTCAGCAGCAACAACCCACTAGAATGAACGCCTGGTCAACAAATTAAAACTTCTCCAACCTTTAATGATTGCAGATTCATGGTAACCAACCAGCCACCTAATATAGTTGGGGTCTCATTTCTCTATAATAGGCGTTTCAACCTGTAGGTTTCACATGTCCCTTTTACACATAGCATCCTTCACTCCTAAATGCCACAGTTTGTTACTTGAGCCCAGCCACCTCTAGTGCTGTAGGTAACTATTCAAATCTCAAATCGTTTCAGCTAGGAACCACCAGCCCAGCAATATAGATGATGTACAACCTTCAAGCATTCACACGTGCTGAAGAATCAAACTCAAACAAGTTAACAATGCAGCTACAAATGTATATGACTGTCCTTCAATGATATTCTATCAAAAGCCTTTGTAAACTCTTGTGTAAATTCCACTAATATGCAAAATACTGTAGCAAACACTATTCACGTTTACTGTAGCGTTTACTGTAGCACAGGTAGTGTAGCAGCAATAAACCCCTTCAACCTGTTCAAGAAACTCGAATAAAACTTCACTAATATGCTCTGTTTTGACCTACAAAAATTAATCTTTCAATGCTGCCCCAAAAACCTTTCACAAATCTTCTCTTTATGCTCTGATTGGACTCCTGGATGAAGCCCACACTTAGGCAATAATCTCAGTTGGTCTTTCACAGCCTCAAAATTGCATGACCTATGAGAGTTTTCGTTCCCAAAGGCTCAACAATGGCAGAAACTCTAGCTGGTTCCTTCTCCAAGCAAGAACTCCAAAAAGGCACAAGTTTATAATCTTCAAGAATGAGAATCCATTTACCTTTGAAACCTTATATAGCCTCCTCAAGGAGGTCAATCCCTTCTAGTGGCTTCTAAAATGCATTTAATATCATTTAAAATAATATAACTTGTGTGCACATTGACTCTATAAAATACTTTAATAATTAGCCTCCAAAATATAATTCATTAATGCACTTTTAAGTCACTTAAATGAGGGTCATGGCCCCATTGAGCATAAAGTGACTTTTTAAACTTTATATTACTTTATTATCATTAAAAAGACTTTAATGATAATAACTTCATAAATACCCATTATTTGACCAAGCCAACTGAGCAAGGAGATCGACATTGCAAACCCATCACGTTCAGGTACCTTACTAAATATAGCAATATTGACTCCACTGAAATGGTGACTTACCATAAATAGTAAGTGTGAAGAACTGAGTCAAATGAACACCAATCTTGAATCCAAATTCACTAAGAAGAAGAAAACACACTGATAACTGCAAAGCCGGACCCTCTAACCATCTGTGTTAGCCTACGAGGGTCAAATGATAGGCTAATCCCTAAAAAATTGATGCTCGTGAAAATGGGGACATTACACATGTGCCCCCGTGGAACATTGAAAATATCATCATTGCCATCCATATTAGATGATGTAGGTATTGGTATATTAGAACCATAAACAATGGCATTGGCACTCTCATGCTCATTAACTAGCTCATCTTCAACATTAAGTGCAATAAGGTGGGAAGTGGAAGCATACAAGTTAGTATGCTTGGGCTCAATATCCCACTTCCTTTCGTCCCCTTCCTTGTAGCTACATTTTTTTTGTGTGAAAGGAGATGCAAGTTTGAATGCATATACACTAAGTCCACTGCCTCTTTTGAATGTAGTCTATTGTGCTTTTCTAAGTGGATGAAGGAACATGTGCTCCAATTACTCTCAGATGCAGATGAACTAACAACCTCTTAAGAAAAAAATAGAGAGCTAAGAGCTATAAAATTTAAAAATTTAAATTATAAAAGATAAATGAAAGTTACAAGATAAAAGAACTTTTTTGTAAAAATGTGATCAAATTTTGATTGCAAGAGGTTGTAGGTGTGTGAATGATTAGCCATGGAAGTAGCACCAACTATGTACATCGACCTTAAACTTGAGCATCAATACTAAAGTCCTTGGAGCATACAAAATCCATGAACTCTATTGTTATTGCATTCTACATGTTAAGATCCATGAAGACTATACAAAGTGCTGCCTTGTAACTCTGGCCAACTTCAACATCTCTATATGGGGTAATCCTTGTCAACATAGAAACGATCTTAGCTCTATAATATTTGGGACTCAATATAAAGGCAAGAAGATGTAGTTGGGTGGTCATTTCGTTCCATCCCTTTTTAATATTTTTTGTTGTTGTTTGAAGAAAGTTTCTTCAGAATCTTTCTCTTTCTCATTTATGATGGTCTTGTAAAAAAATTGTAAATAAATGCTATTGAAACTTAGATTTAAGGGAAAGGTAATTTTGTGCTTACTTATTGTGGAGATTATTGTTTGATCTTCTATTGATGTCTTATGTGTTGATTCAGTATATTGAAGAGAAATTAGTAATTGTTGGAGGCATTGTATTGCAGTTTTCATCAACCTGGATGTTTAACTTTTGAATTTCCATTATTCAATTTATTTGGTCTTGTGTATTGCTCTCAATTTAATCCAATTCTTTTATCGTAGTCAGTCTTTTTGGTGTTTGCTTTTAGCTAGGAAGAGTGAGTGTGCACAAGTTGTCACAGTTGGGTCCTTCCCATTGGTCACAAATATATGAAGTCTCTTATCAGTGTGTAGAAGTGCTGATTAGCCTTGTGTCCATATCCGAGAACTAAAAGATAGGCAATTTTTCTTTAGTTTATTTGGAATGCATGCTCAAAACCCAAAGATTTAACTCGTACATAGTGTAGAAAGTTGGGAGTTCATTTCCTTAAGTTCCGAGTTTAGTTTACATTTTAGTTATAAAATAGTTTTGCCTTATAATTGGAAGAAAGGTTTATCATTAAACATTCCTTTTTCTGTTGTTCTGAAAGGAACAAATTAAAACACATTGTTTTTGGCGCCCATTGTTGGTGCTGGTTATAGGCCAATGGGATAGACTCCACAATACAGGTGGTATAGGTAACATGGTTGCCAAATAGTGTATAGGACATGATCACAAGGTTCTAAATAAGCTTTTATTGTTGACAAAAGAATATAATATTCTGTAAGAACTCTTTGCAGTCTTGATATTTTTGTACATATGTCAATATTAAATTATTAATATAAGCATTGCTATAAAATGAGTGCTTCTCTAGCAGATCTGGTTTGAATTTTAAATAGGTTCTAGAATTAGCTGAGGAATATTTTGACATTCATAGTAGGTTCTAAAATGGGAATTATGGCAGAAATATGTAAATTCAAGTATTGATGAATTTCAGAGATGTTTTATGGTTGAATTCTCCTTTACAGCCCTTTGGGATTTTTTTGCTGCACTAATATCTTAATTGTTTATAGTTGTACTGTAGTTGTTTTCACATGGTTGTCACTTCCAGTACTGGTGCTTCATAGAAATTCATCCAATAATTAGTTTACTTGTACATATAATCTGTTCAAGAATAGCAGGAAGTATTCTATTAATGGAATGCCACTTTGTGCTGCTGCTTAAATAGATTGAAGGAAGCTTGGTGACAAAGCAATACTTGTTTGAGACACGCATGAGTTTACAAGAAATGCTTCGAGCATTTAGTGTGCAAGAGAATACTTTGGCTACAATATCTGTGGTATGTCTAACTGGAACATTCTTTTTGTGTGTATAAACTTTTTCCATCTTCTGAATTATCAGGCAGTATTCCTTGCGTAGAGAATCAGATGGGGAAGTACAAAATTTGTGTATTTAAAATGGATTCATATACAGAAACAACAGCCGCTTGTTCACACTTGAAGATATCTTATAATTTGTCATTCCAGTGTTATGATAAAATATTAAAGAATTTTTTTTTGGAAGAATGTTGACACATTATAATTGGTTGAAAATAACGACAATTCAGCTATTATTAGCATATTCCAATCATGCATACCAATAGTTCCAGATATTTCTTATTTGTTTCTGAAAAATATGTTAGAACCTTGGAACTATTTCCTATGGAGAGGTGCACTTAATTATATACTTAAAATAGTAATTTTTAGATTTAGAGATCATGCTATTGCTATAATCAACCTTGTCAATACCATTTGCTTGTTCTGCATTGTAAAATAACTGATCATACGCGTAAATGGCAAGCAAATTCACTAACATTCATGTAAGAACTTGAACTAGATTCAGATATTTGTAAAGCACTACATGCTAATTGATCTGAGCAATCCTTCTTTTTATACAGCAATATTTGTTAGGGAACGTGTTATGTAGACAAGGTAGATTATAATGTTGAGGCTCAGTGAGTTCTTTATGAAACTCCCAATTGGGCAAGCTGTGTTTCAAATGCCAAAAGAATGGCCACTACGCTTCTTAGTGTCCAAAGAAGGAAACACTAAGGGCAAACACTAGTAGTTGAATCAGTTTGCAGGGAGTACAGAAGCTTGAGCAGTGGATGGGCTTTCTCTAAGTTTGAGACAATCTTCTCCATTGTGTCATGATTATCCAATATCACCCTTTTTTGTGTAGGGTGGTATGTGGACAATGGAGCATCAAGTTGCGCAACATTCGATGAGGACTTCAACAAACTTCAACAAACTTTAGGAGCAAAATGCTGGTATATAGGTTGAGTTCAGTGATGATGCCACATATCCTGTTATTGGGACTAGAATTATTTCTTTCCACATGCCTTCTAGTGATATTCATGACTTTCATGATGTTATATATGTTATTGGATTAATAAAGAATTTATTTTCACTTTCAGCCATGACAGATTTGAAGTGTGTATGATCGAATTTGATTATCAACAAGTCATTTGAAATTACAGCCATGATCTTGGTCTTACAGGTTGATTGTTTATCCAATCAAACGGGAAGCCTTGATACATGATAGTGGCAAATTATGTGGGCTTTGGCATGAGAAATTTGAAACTCCAACTCTCTTGAGGGATATGGTGCAGGGATTGTCTAACTTCAAGGTAGACAAGATTGGAGTATTCAAGGGCTATGCAATTGAGAAGCACATCAAGACTACTTTTCCTAGCAATGAGTGCACATCAAAGAGGATTTTAGATTTGATTTGTTCAAATGTATGTGGACCTATGCTAGCAGCTTCATTGATAGGAAGCATTCACTATATTTCATTTATTGATGATTCTTCAAGGAAAATTTGGATTGTTTCATGAAGACCAAACATGAAGTCTTTGGGAAATTTCAAGAGTTCAAAGCTCTTGCGGAAAATTAGACAGGTAGGAAAATTAAGGTTTTGAGGTCTAACAAAAAAGGTGATTATATCTCCAAGGATTTTTATGCCTTTTTGTAAAGATGTAGAGATTAAGAGGGGCAGACTGTGCCTTATAACCCTTAATAGATTGGGGTTGCAGAGAGGAAAACTAGCTTGATAGGTTCTCTCATGTACTAGGTAAGTACTATAACTTATAATTGTTTTGTAGTTAACACAATGAGTTAGTTTGTGGATGAGCCAACACAAGTTCATTGGATTTCTACAAAACATGTGCTCTAATATTTGAAGGGCACACATCATTATGGGTTAAAGTATGTTGAAGATGAAGGTTTAATGTTGCACGACATTGTGGATTTAGAATGTGTAGCTGATAAGAGCACTTAAGTGTTTCATTTCAACTCGGAATTGGGTGTGATATCTAGGTTCAATAGGAAACATATAGACTTATAGTAGTAGTGTTAAATTCAGCCAAGGTAAAGTACATAGCAGCTTCTTTGCTATCCTTTGAAGATTTGGCGTATCAAAACCATAATTCTCTCACCATAAATCTACAATTTAAAAAAAAAAAATTAAGTAGAAAATATAAGAATCAAATTTCTAATTTCTACTTGTAGTATTGAGCTAAAAATTAAAAGATTTTTTTTTTACTTGGTTGCTTTTCTTTTCTTTAAATCTGCTTGAGCTGAAGAAAACAGTCTCCCCTTTACATGCTTGTAACATTGAATAGATAGATGAAATATAACAAATTAATTATTATGGATGTAAAATGGATGTTTCTAGAGATTCGGCATTGCCAAATTTATAAATAGATATAGTAAATCAGATTTAGTAAATCTCACCTCCAACTCATTAAGAACTTTGTTTCTTATCTTAACATTTGGCACCATCTTATCAATGCATGAAATTGCACCTGCCATGACCTCCTCACCAGCCTTAAATGTTTTAGAGAAGTAGAACTTTGGGTTTAGGTGGTAGGCTAGGGCATGTATTGGCTGATGGAGTTGGTTTGGCCATTTGCGATCAATGATGTGTCAAATGATTTCATTTTTTTTTTTTTTCCACCATAGTAATGCAAAATGGCCTTTTTGGCCCTTATCCATGGCCTTATTGAGGAAACTCACCATCATGCCGTCCCCATCCACCATATGAGGAACCTTGACCAAAGGTTCTATCACCTAAAAAGTTGAAAACAAATTTCAAATTATTACAAAATTAACCCCTAAAAAAACAACAAGTAGATAATTTTGTATAAATTTTATGTTTGTATTTGTTTCTTACCTTGATTAACTCCACATTTTTGATGAATAAGTGCTCAAAAATTGTTTTTGCAATTTTCTGGTCTTTAACTTTTTTGGAAAATGGAGACACCAACCAAGCATCATACACAAACATTTGCTTGAGATGAGGAATTAGGGCAAGAATTCTTTGCAAAGTGAGGAAGTGGCTAGCAAATTGTGTCACTTTTGGTTGCACAAGCCCCTTGCCATTTGTGTGCTTTTTCATCAAAGGAAG
>VDFB02281492.1:478502041-478532349 GCA_007258455.2 Sequoia sempervirens
ACATGAATCTAAGGCTCCTCACGTCCCCTCCAAAAGACGTGGTGAAGAGAAGAAAAGTCTAGATCTAAATAAAATTTGTAGGCCACAAAGGCCCACCAAAGCAAAGATCAAAACCATGTGGATCCCAAAGAAAAAAGATGCAATGCCATCACATGAAAAATCAGTAAGAACATCCAAAGCCACTAACCCACAAGCTAATCATACACCCCTTTCATCTCCTACGTCTGTTTTGGGTCCCTATGTCCCGAAATTCACCATTCCATCTCTTCCATTATCCCCACATTCTCCATCCCTTAATCCTCTTATCTTTTCACATCCACCACCACATGCGCCAATGTTGGTCCCGAACGCATCTCCCCATCACATATCCACCCCATCATTCCATCCATACCCTTCGCAGCATCCCATCCATTATCCCATGTATCTCCCCTCTCAAATCCCCCTAATTCATCCTCTTGCATAATCCATTTATTCTCATAAGGTTGTACCAACATCCAATAGTCAGTTTGAACATGGGCTCTTACTACCTAGTATAGAACTTGATGCTTGAGTCTTTCATCCATATCCTTATCACTTGTCTTATAAATCCCCTTATCAACATCCCTATCCTTACCCATTTTCATCCCCTTGCTATCCACAAAAATCCAAAAAAGCCAAAAATCCACAAAAATCCACAAAAAGTCCAAAAATCCACAAAAATTCAAAAATTCAAAAAAAATAAAATAAAATAAAGTAGTAAAGAGAAATAATTCGTCCAATGGTGAAAACTTGGCAAACAAGCGCCTTGGATAAGTACCATGATGAAAACTTGGCAAACAGGCGTCATGCGTAAATCCCCATCTGCACTTGGGGGCAACTTCCTGATATGCGTTCCCTCCATCCGCTATGCTTCCAGCTATGCACCCGTCTTCCTGTTATCCGCCCTCTTCATAAATCCCCCCATCCCACCTATCTTCCGCATCCTACCATCATATCCCATTTATCTCCCATTCCCTCCATCCTTCTTGTGATCTTGATCAAAATAGGGGCACCTATCTATGCATGCTTTGGACACCTATTGGTATACATCCCCTTCATCCATGCCTATCATATTCCTTAGTCACCCATCCTATTCTCATCTAGTTATCTCCTTTATCTTCCCATCCACTTGTCTTTTGTCCCTCATGCCTCCTCATATATGACATATCTAGAGTGGGGGCATTTGCTTCCTTTGTGACATAGTCCTTGGAGAATATCCCTTCATCTCCCTATCCATCTATCATAGCATCCCTTCCATCTCCCCATCTATATCTTCGTATCCATCTATCCTAGCATCCCTTTCATCTCCCAATCCTTCTGTCCCTATCCATCTATCATAGCATTCCTTCCATCTCCCCATCTATATCTTCGTATCCATCTATCCTAGCATCCCTTTCATCTCCCTATCCATCTATCACAGCGTCCCTTCCATCTCCCCATCCTTCTCTTCGTATCTAGCTATCCTAGCATCCCTTTCATCTCTCAATCTTTATATTCCCATCCATCCAAACAATCCCTCCCCTCCCCCATCCCTATATCTTTATTCAATCTGCCATCTTTATCCTCATCCCATCTCATCCCATCTCACAATCCCTTGTCATTGGTATCTGGCTATAGGCCTCCCCCCCATGCAACCCAAGGCCATTTATCTCATCGTCATCACCCCTGATTCTCTTGCACATCTTTCCAATCCCCTATCACTTTTCATCACTCATCTATCTATCATATCATCCTCCCAAGTCATTTTATTGTTTTGGATAACTATCCCATCCCTGAGCTTTATGTGATCATCATCATCCAATCCAATCCAATAGGTCTATCCTATCTTGTCGTCTCAGTCCCATATTTTTATCTACTTATCCTATCATCATCCATCATCCTTTATCCATTGTTTTCCTTTGGTCTTGTCAAACTACGTTGCCCCTGCGCTTTCACGTAGGCAAGGTCGATCATTTGATCCGCCCCTGGGGTTCCATCATCAATCTTTATTGTCCACTTTTCTCTTCTATCATCTATCATTGGTCTTTCTCCTTTTGTCCATCCTATCTTTACCATCCATCAATGTCTCCATCTTGGTCAGTCATCCACCTTTCACTGAACTACAAGGGCTCTGCGCTTTCATGTAGGCAAGGCTAATCTTTGATTGGCCCCCGAGCCCCTAGGTCTTTAGGGTGTGTCAGTCTCATGTCTTGTCTTCCTTGTGTCGTGTCATCAAGCTATGCCCTTATCTAGCCAGTTCTTCACAAATGAGATCCACTTGTATCAACAAATCCAATCAATTTTGAACATCTCGCTTCATAACGATCTTTTAGTTTAGTATCCATCATCTTTGGTCTCAACAGGATGCATCCTTCCTAACAGACCTCATCAATCCCATCTATCCCCTTGATCCTATGGCAAAGGACATTTGAAATTGATTGTGATCTTTTGATGTTTTTGGTTTTGTTTATCATTTGAACTCCCTATCATCACTTGTCAAGGCCGCCATGATCCATCATATTATGGCATGTTTTGATTGGTCCACATAGGGGCATATCTTGCTCTTTTGTTTGATTGTGTCTTCTTGGTTGTCCCACGTAGTACCCGCCAAGATCCCCGAGGTCTTGTGTTATGCTGGGGCATCCTTTCATGCTTGTGGTTATCTCAATACCTGGCCCAACAAAGGTCTTTGTGGCTTTGGGGTGTTGGGATAGCCTTCTTGTCTGTTGTGTTTATTTCATGCATTAGACACTATTACACCTTGGTTCCACATACCCTGGCACTTGGTGTCTTATGCTATAGCAAAAATCAGTGCTCCAAAGATGGAAAATTGCATTAGGATTGCATCTCCTTTTCCATTCTATCGTCTTGCATGTACCCCCCCATCCATTAATCCTTCATCATTATCTCTATCCAATCTCCATCCATTCCACTTAGCCCGAATCATCTAATCATATCCTTGGTCTTGTTCTCAGTCTTGTTACCAGCCTTGACCCATCATCATCATCATCATCCATTAGTATCCTTCCCTATCCCTTTGGTGTTGTTTTGGGATGTATCCTTCCCTCATCAACAACACTTTCATCATCATCATCGGGAGGTATTCTTCCTATCCCTTTGTGTTGTTTTGGGATGTATCTTTTCCCTCATCAACAACACTTTCATCATCATCATCGGGAGGTATTATTCCCTATCCTTTAGTGGTGTTTTGGGATGTATCCTTCCCTCATCAATACCACTCAGTGGGATGTATCCTTCCCTATCCTCGTGTTGTTTTGGGATCTTTAATTCCCTCATTGACAACCCTCCATCCATCATCAACCCATTTTGGCTTGTACCTTGACTGGGGCAACATCACCTTTTGTCCTCAAATCCATTTGTGCTTCATCCATTTCCATATCACTTACTCTCTTCCCCATCACCTTGCATCATCTTCCTCATCTCCCCTTGCATCACATCATCTATTTCGAGAGCACACACGTGTTCTCTCAACCCGCATGTCCTCTCTAGGGGCATCCTTCATCCCTAATTTGCATCATTTTTTCCCTTTCCTAGTCACCTCTTTGGATGACTGGGGCATCTTTTCCAATCTAACCATCTTCTTCTAGGTTCTATATTTTAATATTCTTTGAAATGATGCTACTTAACACCATCTCAAAGAGGGGCAAAATGTAGACATCCAAATTTGACACTTAATTTATCCAAATTTATCACTTTTCGCCTAAACATCCTCTTATCCTGAGTTAATTAAGTAATATTACTATTATTTAATTAATATCTTTAATTCTGCTAAATCCTTAAGGTATTTAATTAATAATTAAATACCTTACCCTCCTTAATCTCTTTTCATCAAATAAATTAAATAAATATTACATTTATTTAATTCCTCACATGTCATTTTTATTTAACCCTAATCCATTTCCTAATCTCTTCATTAAGGATGTGCACATGCCTAGTCCTTGATTAGGATGTGTCACATCCTCCAACTTTTGCAAGTTGGCTTTTAATCATAATTAGCCCCTAATTATCCTCTAATTACTGATTAATTAAGCCTAATCATTCTCCAAGGAATTTTTAATTCCTTTTTATTCTTCCTAGATTCCCCTCTTTTATATGTGAATTTTTAATTCACATTCCATCTTTCCAAGGCTTCTAGAACCTTGGACTTGTCACAATCTTCACATGTGACCAAGTCCCACCTTTTGGAGCCCACTTTTATCCTCTAGATTCTTCCAATCATTGTGAATTTAAAATTCACTTTTATTCACCCAAGATTCTTCCCATCTCCCAATGTACTTGCAAGGTACTTGTACTTCCTCCACATCATGTACTTCTCTTCCACCTCACTTACACCTCATCTCCTCTTAGCCACTTCACCCTCCACATGTCAAGATGTGAGGGCTTATGGGTTCTAACCCACCATAGCCCTTCATCTTGGCCTTGTTGGATGCATATTGACCGTTGAATTCTCTAGAGAATTCAAATTCTTCTATAAATACCCCCTCCTCAAGGGCATTTACAACACTTTTTGACTTGAGCAACTACATGCTGCCCATTTGCTTTCCCAAACTTGAATTTTCATAACTACATGCTGCTAATTTACATCCTCAATCCTTTGCCATCATTTAGCCATCTCTCTTGATCATATTGCACATTCAATCTTACATTTAGTCATTCAAGCAATCATCTAAGGAGCACACAAATCATTCCAAGCAAGGGCCAATCAAGGAGAAATCAACAGCAAGGAAGGTGAAATCGTTTGTGTCTTATTTTGTCCATTTTCCTTATTGTTTATCACTCTTTTGGCTAATCTTGAGGTGTCCTTGGTATTTTGTCATTTACATTTCTTAGTTATTTTGCACATTTAGAGTAAGATAAATTCCAAGGTATACAACCACAATTCCATCATTTTACTTTAGATTTACCTATTTAAATCTTGATCTATCTTTACCTTTAGACTTTGTATCTTGTTCTTCTTCTTACATTTCATCTCCTTAAACCTACCTCTAACAACTAGGTCATTGAAAGAAGTATCATCGATGGACTTGGTTATAATTTCCTCACTTAACAAAAGACCTATGACATTCTCCAGTTCTAGTGACACATCATTGTTGTTGAAAGAAACTATCAATTTTCCCATGAATTAAGTAAGGAAGAAATTAATGTGATGTATTTTTCCTCTTTGAATCCATCTTGACTTATATTGATGTGAGTTGAATAAGTATTATATTGAAATTATTCAAGTGATAAAATACTAATCCTCTCCCTTTCATTTTCCAAATAATATTTTTTGAGTACAAGTGTATTAACCAAAATCTTAGAATGTATAGCGTACCTATCTTCTTGGACCATAATGAATTTGTAGTATATTTGTTAGACACTATTACACCCTGTTGTGCTACTACTTATTGAATTTTACCTAGTTGGGTGAAAATTCTTAAAATGTGTGTATTTATGTTTTATGTGTTTTAGAAATATGAAGAATAAATGTTGATTCAATTTGATGTTATGAAATGATCCTAATTGTGAAATATTTGATGCAAATGAATGTATTATTTTTAGCTGACTACTATTGTAATGTATTAAGTTGGATGCAAGAATTTAATCAAGCCTCCTAAAGAGAGGGAAAGTATCACTTAGGGAGAAGAACTTGGTTTGGTAACCTTTGATGAAGACATAAAATGAGCTTTCACACACACACACACACTTCTAGTTTGGTCAAGTTGAGATAATAGTTGGCAAATAGTAAGTTACCTTTAGTCTTGCTTGTGGTTTATTTGTGAATGTTCTTGCTTAGGGGTTTACAATGTTGAGTCTTTTTGTGTGAGTTCTTCTTTATGTGTTTCTATTTAATCAATAGGATATATACACACAATATATATATGCATATATGTATGTGTCAATGATAAACTCATACACATGAGTAATTATGTGCATAAGTATACATAGATAGACATATCAACACATGCTCATGGACGGATTACCCATACGTATGGGAATATCGATCGAACAAGGTGACATATATACATATATATACATTCCATGTATATATGTCGATCGATATGTTTTTGTTAATATGTGTATAAATATCAAAGTATGATATATATATATGTATGTATGTATGTATGTATATATGCATACATTATTATATATGAAATATTTAAGGATACATGTGTATTCGTATATCAAATAATACAACTCTTTTTAACTTTTGAATTATGTATATATATATAAATATATATACATATATATATACTTATATACATATTAATTTGTGATGTATATAAATATATATATGTTATATATATATATATATGTAATGTTCTCTATAGCACTGAATTATCAATATAGCACATAGCATTTTAAACAAAGCTTATGCTAAGAATAGCATGCAACATATTATCAATGGAAATAATGCTATGTAAGTAGCGCATGCATATATTTGAATGATGCTTACAACATACAAAGTGCAAAGTAATATGAATATGGACAACGCCATATAAAGTACATAGTATCCAATGACTTTCAATGTGTATTTATTGCTACCAAGACTTTGTCAAAGCAAAACAATAGCAAATGCTTATGTATAGGAAATTACTCAACCAAGTCAAAACAACAAACATTGACCATGATAAATGACACATATGGCATAATGTGGCACCAACTGAGAAAGAGATGAATCAATTAGAAATCTATTTCTCAATATGAATTTATAGAATGTGAAGCATTTGAAATAAGTGGAAATGGTCAAGAGTGCAGTTGTCTATGTAAGTTGACCTATAGAAGACAAATACCTTGCATTTATGATTATCTTACTAGCTATTCATTTGTGAAGTGCAACTCATTCACCATGGATGTGTATGTGTTCACCGTGCATCAATTTTAGCTGCCACCTTTTCTTTACCTTGCTGAGTCGAATCAATTGAGCTGAGAAGTGTCATTCCTAATACCCTATTTTTAGCCTTTAGTTGCTAATTTTTGTTGTGATTTTCTAAGATATTGTATTCTGATTTCTTGAGTTGCGAGAGAGTTTTTGAGAGAATTGAGAGAGGATTTTGAGAGGGAGTCTTTGGTTAAGTGAGAGAGAGTTTATTGGGAGTTGCTTATTGCTTTGGAAAGGCTGTGTTGGGAAACCAAATCGATCAATTGGAGCATTTCATAAACAAGCATGTTGATTCCTACTCTTTTATACTTTGTTAAATATGTTTTTGAAAAGAATGTGTGACATTGTTTATTTTAGATTAGGAAGTTAGTTCTATTGCTTATTAGGGAAAGATTATTTTATTCTTTTGTGAAAGTGAAAGGAAGCTTGTTGTATTTAGTATAAAGATCTATTTTTCTTAAAGTGTTTGTATATATTCCATATTAAGGAAAGAGTGGATATAGTGGGAATTAAATATTATATTAAGGATATATCTTACATAGCTAATGTTTAAACTAGTTGATTCTTAGAATTACTATGGCTACTTCGTAGATGTGTTAGTTAAACATAGAGGTAATAGGTTATTCTTGGGGTTAGGATAATCCAGTGAAAGGGATAGCCTATGTATAGGTTATGAATGGTCATATATAAATCTAGCTAGGAAGGTGGGTGAGCTATGATGTACACTCTAAAATCATGAGTGATAAATACTTTGGCCAAAGTAGTGTAAGTTCTCACTGTTTACACTGCTAGTTCACTGTGTTTCCAAATTTACGTACTAGATAGGAAATGCCATAAGTGTAGGTTGTAGTCATTGTATGACAGATCTAGAAACATTTAGGACACTCCACCAAGCTCATATAAGGTCATGTTATTACGATATTACCAAACCAATCTTGTCATTGAAGGTTAAGGCCATCTATCAGTTAAGTAGATGTGTAGGGGACCACAATTAGTCCAAGGTTGGCAGAAAAGCACTTGAGTGATGCTTCTCCTCATCAGTTGGCGACCAAGGTTTGAAAGGGGATTACCTAGACCATTCATACATCTTTTTCCAGTAAGCTCAATGGAGCCTTGTATATGTATTTTGTGTCCATTATGATAGAAAGATTGTAGAAAGGAAAATGATATCATGTTCTATGTAATCATTACTTTGGAAAGTTGTAATGCTTTGATATAATGCAATGGAAAAGTTTGAAAAGATTTTTATTTCAAATGTGCATGTTATCTTTTATATTTGAGGAAAATAATTTTATTGCTCATAATGGTTAGATGCTTGAAAATTTTAATTGAGGTTAAGACATAGGAAATTTATTGAGTAGAACAATGGGCATGTTACAAACACGTTCATTGACATAGAATTTGACAAGCATAACTAGATTTTACTTCTAGATTTCTTGTCCAATTTTATCTAGTCTTCATTAAACATAGCTAAGAGTTTGGTTAAATAAGATATTGTAATCCATTGATCTCTTTCACTAAGAAAATATTTCATCTTCAACTTATATAGTTTGAAATTTTAACCATTCAAGCATTCAATCTCAAACCTTGACATGCTAGCCATATATTTAATTCATTTTTTCTTCTCACAAAATCCTTCATAATCCTCCTTTGTGACTAGTTATATAAAAACTACAAAAAACCAATAATAGTAGTTTTTACTAGTAAACAAGCAAGAGTTTGGACTCCTAATGAATTAATAACTTCCCAAACAAATAGTATTCTCTAATAACAAATTGTGGTGATTTATACCCCTATTATAAAAAACAATTAATTATTATTAGAGAAACTTAAAATTGCATCTGTTGAAAGTAGTCAATAGTATATATGCAATCTATCTAGCAAAATTCATAGAAGTAAATGGAAAAGTATGACTATACAAGAATACATAGGACTCAAAATTTACATGAGAACCCTTTGAGGAGAAAATCCATCACCAAAAGATATTCATAATTACATTACTCATAATCAAGGTTTTAATACAATAAGATATTTTACAAAGTCATTATCTACACACTTCTTTTCAATCACTCTAATGTTTCACACCACTAGTGTTCAACCCAATGCTAACCTATTTAGTTTGTACAACCATCCAACTTCTTTTCCTTCACATGAGATGATATATATAAACTTGGACATGGAAATTCCAATTGCCTAATTGTCCAACACATGGAAAACCAAGAGTCATGCAATTATATTCTAAACATATTATGATATCAACATACTACACAATCACAAAACATGATTTCACCATGTGAATAATCACCTTGCATACATAGTCACAACTACACACTATGAATCAATAGTTACACACTTAAAACAAACTTCTATATAGCCACCACTACCAACCTCATGATTGCAGTAGTGTATATAAACATAACATTACTTTTGACTACGTGTAATCACCTTGCATACATAGTCACAACTACACACTATGAATCAATAGTTACACACTTAAAACAAACTTCTATATAGCCACCACTACCAACCTCATGATTGTAGTAGTGTATATAAACATAACATTACTTTTGACTACGTGTAATACCTTGTGTCATCTTCTAGAACATTATCCTACTCTTAGATTGTGTTACATAAATGCCAACTCTATCACAAGTGTTTCTAAATCATTATTCATGCTTCTAGCAAACACTATTTTACATATGCAATTGTGAGTTATTCTCCAAGTAACTTGTAATTGTTGTCACACCACCACCACATGTAAAAAAACATGTATGATCTACCACCACTTATTGCCACCACATCACCACATGTAAACCAACATGTATGTTGTATCACAACACTTGAAACTTAGTGAATTGCATTTCGTAGACAAACTATTCCTACAATGACTCTTTGCAAGTGAATATCACTCGAGTCCTAACAACTCATGGATTGCATTCACTATTTTTTTGCTACCAATGTGACTCATGTGTGACCTATTTTTCTTTTTTTTCTACCCTATGTAGATTGACTTTTAGGGTTCTTTTGAATTTTTTTTCTATTTTTTGTGTCATATTTGTGTTTCTCTTCTCTTGTCTAGGCCTCTGGTTGACTTGGATTTCTTTATAAGGTTGTCTAATTTGTAGCAAGTCAAAGATCAATAGAAAGTTTAACAATTTCTATCTCCACGATCTTCTACATTAAATATGGGGAGCGTATGACATAATCAACTATGACCATTTTAAGTTATGGATATGTATCTCCCTAACCTTGAAAATCATTTCATACCATGCATATAATAAGATTATGTACCGTATATAAGCCTAATAATTACTACCCAGACTAAATTACATTCTTTTGTCCTTTCATTAATTTTTCTTTTTCATTTTTCATTTTTCCTCTTCTTCTAACCACACTCATGTCCCCATTAGTCCCCATTAGTGACACTCATTAGTTTTTAGAACACTCAATTGTTTGTTTGTTGTTAGAATATTGAAATCTCTTTTTAAAAAAGGTGGAAAAAAAAAATGATATCTTACTCCTTTACTAAAATTTAAAAAGAAATAAACATATCACTTTGGTTAATTAATTAAAAAAAAATTTATTAAAGACAGATTATCCGTAATCCAATTGTTCTAAAATATTTATATAATTAAAGGCATCCGTAAAAGCATATGGAAAGACGAGATATATCAATCTGTCAAAGCGAAGATGTGACTTAGTTGGGGGTAAAACACCCGAATAGACTGCCATTTACAGTCATTTACGGAGGGGAAGATTGGGAGCGAAGCAAGGCAGATGCTCTCACAGCATGCGTCGTACTGCTCAAGTTTCATACAAGGCAATATTCCTTCTAATTAATTATTTTTCCAACTTTGTCGTATGATGTCCTCATAATAAAACATTACGAGGTGTAAAATCAGGCGCGAAATCCATCACATCACTATCATTCATAAAGCAAAACTTGTAGGAGAATGGTTTTCGGCAAACCCCAAATCCATATATAGGGTTTCTGTAACGAGCGGCCATTGTATCTGACCGGAGAGTTTTAAGGGAAGAGATGTGCAAAATAATGGATCCAACAGAGAAGGGCGTTTGGTGGAAAGACGATGCGCAGTGGGTGCTGTATCCCCCTGAAATTGCTGCAAAGATCGAGAGAGCCAAGAGGATTGGTGCTACAAGCATTACAGTTCCGCTCGTGTCTACTCGCTATCCATCGGGAACGAATTATGCGATCGATCTGCTCACAATGAAACAAAAAAATCTCACCACGGGCTTCTCCAGAGATATTAAGATAATCCCTGCATCCTCTGCTCAGGTGAGTGATACCTTCAAGCGCGCTTGAATTGTCACCGTAGGCTTTGACATAAATATTTTCTTTCTGATCTATAATAATAGGAACAGGAGGAATCGGAAGAAGATGTTGACGACCCTGCGTCCCCAATTCTTCGAAGAATGGCAAGGGATGAAAGCAAGAAAGAAGAAGCGGGGAAGGATGTTGTTTGTATGGTGCCCTCCATTACTGTAGACCTTCAGAAACTGAGCCCCAATTGCCTCGCCGATGGTCAGTGTAATCTGGTTTTGAAGCTTCCTAAGACTGTTGTGCATTCGGAAAGGCTTAACTCCCTCACCAGAAAGGTTACCGCTATCTAATCTCATGTTTTATTTAGTTTTTAAATTGTGTAATTTGGGGTTTCCATATATGTGCATTATCTAGGGTTTTATTGTTACAGACTCTGGCATTGCTGCTTGAAAAGCTCACGGCAAGAGATTTCATTAAGAGCGTCATTGCAAGCAAGTCGCAGGGTTTCAACCAGCTTAATCACGTGTGGAAGGTTCGTCAGTGTAATTCGTACACCGTAGGGAGAGCAGAAAACCCTGATATGTATTCTTCGTTCCTGAACCACCTCTGTGGCTTGGCAGAGGAAGACGAGGGTATCGTAGGTAAGAAATTAGCCATTATTTTAGGTTTACTAAAGCCAATTTGGGACGGACAAACCGTATTGAGCGATTGCATGGCTTAGATTTTACTTATTTTTGTCAGGGTTTTACTGAAGACAACTTTTGGTTGAATTGCAGATGCTCTGTTCAGGGTTGCAGAGAAGGCGAACACAGGAGCAGGTGACCGTGTTGAGTATGTGTTCAAGGGTTCTTCCGCGGATGAAGGGAGGAATGTATTTGAGCCTGCAGACAGTGGGGTCGTTACTGGATTCACGAGGCTGCTGCCATTGCCAAGTGAAGGTGGAAGGAAAGTTTCTGTCTATCTCACAATGTGTGAGTTTGTTCAAGGAACCCGCTACCTCACTGTGGTGAAGGGTGCATCTCTGTTTATTGCCCAGCTTGTTCCGACGTCAACTGAAATGTACGAAACACTTCTCTGAATAGGGATGCCATGTACAGCCGTTCATAGCTCTATGACTTCATAAGATTATAGACTTGAATTTTGAAACAATATAAACAGCTGTGGATGACCTCGTTTATATGTTATACGATACATACATTCTGTCTTTAATCGAAATTAGAAATGCTCCTGCTTTGCTGATCTGATGGTTTCCTTGCCAAATTTTTATGGTTTATCATCCTTAATCTCAAGTTCATTTTTTATTTTTTCTGTTCTTTGGGTGATCAGGCCGTGTCATCTGGCTGTAACCGTTCTATTCTGTTATTTGTTGTGACTATCTTATTAAGCCGATTTCAATATAAAAAGGTTTTATTTTTATTTTGTAACTTTATATTAACCTTTAAAAACTTTGGCAATTTGTTGAACTGCCCTTATCAATTTCGGTATACTGTACTTGTTCAATTCTGAAAATAGGCAACGAAATCAAGATCTATCTTGTTTATGATGTAATGTCTTTATGTTGTTTTGAGTGATTATCATTTTCTTTTATAAATATGATTATGATTATGATTATGTTTTGATGTTCAGTATCATGTATGTTGTCAAATGATTTTTGAAAAAAAATATGGTGGTGTAATATCAAGTTGAGATGTATTGTATGTCTCTTGTTGTATGTTTAGATCAATCGAATGGTTAGAGATGATGTTATTCTATATGTTGGTTGATGGGCATTGCTTGCATTGAGATGTTAGTTGTTGATGATTTGGAAAAGATATGATGTTGAGATCTATTGCATGTTTCTATGTTGTATGTTTAGACCAACCATAAGTTAGAGACGGTGTTCTTCTATGTGTTGGTTGTTGGGTATTGCTTGCATTGAGATGTGTGTATGGTTGTGTGTCAAGTTTTTTTGTGATGATTTGATGTAGTTTATTGCATGTAGTTGTTTACATTGACAGTGTGAGAACTTTATGCTCAAATGTCATGATTGACATCCAAATCATGTTCTATTTGTTGAGATGCATATATTATACTTTCTATGAGTGAGATTATCATAGTGCATATTTTATGCTTTCTATGAGTGAATTATCATAGTGTTTTATTCCATTGTTATCAATATGTTTATTAGAAGTATGGATGATATAAATTGGCACTGATTTGTTGGATAAAAATATTATATAATTTATATTGTATTGTATCATTTCAAATGATTTTACATTGCTTCGACTATTATATATAAATAGATACTCTAGATGTGTAAATTGAGTATACAAGGTTATTTCCTTGTCTAAATATGCAAATGTAGAGTTATTTATCCATCTAAGTATGTGAGTTTGGCTTATTTCCTCAATGGTCGTTATATAGAGATGTCAATTTGAGTCGGTATATTTGGTAACCCTTATGACATTCGCTTTAAGTATGAGATGGGCCCTATTTTTTCTTATTTTTCTGGATCTAGATTGGTTGTTATTTAGAAATATGCATATTGTGAAAAACTCATAAATGCATGATTTTAGTTGTGGTTAGTGTTTTGGTTTGTGTAATTGCATTTCAAAGGTTAATCCTTTGTGTGTTAATGATGTCTAATGCATCAAGAGTAAATAAAAATGCGAAATAATAAAAATAAAAGGTACTAAGTTAAATATATTAGAAAGTATATTTAATTTATTGCAACTTAGTTTAATTGTGATTTGAAAAATATTCTATTGATTGAGAAAGTAAAATTGAAATATTTAAATTGTCTTGAAAATGGTTAATTCTAATTACTCCATTTTCCTTTGGAAAAGTGAATGGTTTGGAACATTTTAAAGTTATTTATAAAATATATCTTGTGAAAAGAAAATAAAAAAGATATGAAATGAAGAGAAAAAGAAAAAGAAACAAAAAAAGGTATAAAGGGAAAAACGTTTAGTTGAAAATATCAAGTGAGTTATCCATCTTGGTCTCTTGATCATTGTAATTGTTTCAAAGTTTGTGTTGTATTCTTTTTTTGTGAGTCTTGAGTATTGTACTTGGGAATGAAACCTATAAACAATCATTTGTTCTATCTTTAGTCAAGACTACAACATAGGAACAAGATTATGACACAAAAACAAGACTACAACATAGTTTCTAGACTTCATTGTATTTGTAGGACTAGTGTATTTTTGGGGCATTTTAGTAGTTTTGTTAGTGTTAGGTGTTAATGTATTGTTTTGATGTTATGGTCCTTTGATGCATTGTATCTTCTATTTTGTTGGATAATGGATATTTCTAGGAATTTTTGGGGGGAACTTTGTATACAAAAATAATTCCCCATGCTTGTTGGATATTGTTAGTGAATGGATTTGTCTTTATATAAATATATCAATCAAAACTCCATAGCCCAACCGATAAAGACAAAGTTACTAACATCACAAAAAGATCACCATTTTATTGGTGTCTTTCCTTTGAATTTTGATGAGGTACAACTCCCTCAGACGGTTTGATTATCCATTAATGAATATGATTTTAACCAAAAAGAAAGAAAGGTGTACTAACACTGACTTATCACCATAAGTTCAATGTGATAAGATAGGATGAAAACTATCAATCCTCTGAATCAAAGGTCGAGGCTCTAATAGTAAACATAGTAGTTCTCCAAACAAGATTTATATTGTTTCTAAACCCATTGAACACAATAGAGGAATACAATTCACAAACGAATGTATTTCAAACATACAACCAAAAACACGCATTGATATATATATATAATATGAATTGTGCTCACACTTCAATATTCATAGATATTAAAGAAGCTTCAGAATTGAAAGTAATCCAAAATAATCCCTTTTTATTCCTTTTACATCACAATGTAATTCAAAAATTAAAAATTTGAACCCCGCCTAAGTTCGTCTGCCATACATTAATAGATATTCCTTTAGATCTTTATTGTTAACATAACTATTTTTCCCCAAGCAAAGATGTCACTAGCTATCAACTAATTTTTACATAACCTCGTCTAAAGAGCATTTATGATTCCTCAAATACATCATAATTACATTCATTTCAAGTGATTTGATTTTTTAATTATTTATATTGCATTGTGCCATAATTCATAACATTATCCCACCCTTAGATTATTTAGTATGAACTCTAGCAAACATCATTTTCCAAATGTAATTGTGATTTCTTCTCCAAGTGACTTGCATTTGTAGTCACAACACCACACAAAAAAAACTTATATTCCATATCATAACTTATTGTTATAGCATCACATATATGATGCATTACAACACTTGAAATTTAGTGTATTACACTCTATAGAGAAACTCTTCCTACAAGGACTTTCTAAAAATGAATATCATTCGCCCCAATATTCTCCCACTTGATACTTATTGCAAGAGAGAGTTTGGTATTCAACCCAAGATATTAATACCATGCTTGAGAATGGGACAAGCCCATTTCATCCCTACACCATATAAACTTGGTGGTACTTATAATTTTTGTCAAAGAGTTAGTAGTATTTACTCGAGTATCATTTTTTCTATGTGGAATTTCTTGCACTCAACCATTTCTCTAACGAAATAATATTGGCTATCAATATGCTTGGTTCTAGCATGTTAAATAGGATTTATTATAAAAAAAAAAAAGGTGTAAATCAAATTTAACCATTGTATAACTTTTAAAACTAGCATTATAACTTTAATCTTCAATCATGCCACTTCTTTACAAGCATGTGTTGTGGCCATATATCATGATTTAGTAGTGGATAGGGAAATTGTCTATTGTCACTTTCTCATCTAACTACAACAAATAGGATAAACTCATAACTTATTGTTGACATCCAATTATTAAGATCTCTAGCTCAATCATAATCTATAAATCCTTCAACATTGCCTTCACCTATATCTAGTGGTCCAAGTACCCAACTTTTCCGTCAACCTGAGTTTAGATCTCTCACTACTTGGGTAATGTCTCATATTGTGTAGACTATGACATACACTAGAATTTATATTGCACTAGCATATGAAACATTCTTCATATCCTCCAAATCCTTTATAAATTTAGGACATTGTTTCAAACTTAGTTTTGTGCCAACTAGTAGGGATGCTTTTACAAATTTAATTTCCTCCATTCCAAACCTCTGTAAAATTGTTTCAAGATACTTCATCTAGTTTAGTCACTTTTTTCTTCCTATCCATGTATACAGGTACATACCAAGTACATATATCTAGAAGCACCCAAGTTTGTGACAACAAGCCTTATAGAAAATTGACTTTTAAGTTCCTAAATTAATGTCTTATTATCTCCAATGATAAACATATCATTGGAATATAAAAAAGTAATTAGAATGTGACCATTTATCTATTTTTTATGCATATAATGATTAACCCCAATTCTACCAAAGCTCAATTCTAATTCATATGAGTCAAAAATTTGGTTTTTCCTACACAAGGACTACATTCATCCATATATTGATATTTGTATATTAAAAGCCAAATTCTCTTTACCTTTCACCTTGAACCATTCAAGTTGTTCCATATAAATTTCCTCTAAGTCCTCATGCAAGAATGTTGTCTTGACATCCATCTACTATATCTCAAAATAATATGTTGTAGCTATGGATAACAACATCCTAATAGAACTAAACTTATCTATAGGAGAAGATATCTCACCAAAGTCAATTCCCTCAACTTGGGAATATCCCTTTACCACCAATCACACCTTATACTAATCAATTATTCCATCTACTCTAAATTTATTTTTTAGAACCCACTTGCAACTAACAAGTTTCCTATCCTCAAGTGGATCAACCAAATATTGTCTTTCATTCCTTTAGTGCCATCATATCCCCATCCATGTGGCATTTCCCAACACTTATATTCTTTAGAATTAAGAGCCTCTTACATATAACTTGGTTCAGTATCAATACAAGTAATAGTAAAAATACAAAAAAAATATAGTGTACTATACCTATCAAGCAATATGCATTGCCTTATAGACCTCATATTTTTTGGTGAATGAATTTCCACCACATCTACATCCTATTATTCTTTAGAGTTTGTGTGATATGTGGGGTAAGTGCACCAATCTGTGACACAATTTTGATGCCAAATTGAAAAAAAAAAAGAAAAAAACGTCCAAATTGAGCATTTGGTGCATGCCAAATTTGGCGAGCACCAAATGAAAAAGTGAATTAATTTAAGAAAAAAATGCATTCCAAACCTCATTTTCTTTTCAACCCACCGCTTGGCTTGGGGGTTTTCAGCTTTGCAACTCACACTCACCAAATCTCTTCTATTTTTTGTGCTCTTAGCTTGCAATTCTTCACGAGGATGCCGCCAACATGTCAAAGAGGTCGAATATTGCAAAGAGGTATGTATTTTTATTGTTTTTATTTTGAATTTGATTTAGAATGTAGATTGAAATAGGTTTTTTTATTAAAACTTTGTTCTAATTCTTTGGGAATGAATCTCCACCTCCAAACATTGAGAATTCACAATCATCCCCTCACTAAGAGCCTCCTATACAAGAAAAACCTAAAACCCCTCCATCAATTCATAGGCATTCTCAAAGAACACAAGAAAATATCCTAAATCAAATTGAAAACAATAAAAGAGACATTGAACAATTAATTGGAAGATTAACTGAGCATGCCAAAACCCACCCTTATAGGAGAGGGATTGCTGAATCATTGAAGTCAATTGTATCTCATGTAGGAGAAATGAGAGAGAAAATAAATTTATGGTCAAATAAGAGGTATGAGATGAGATAATTTTATGCTAGTGGTTTGTCATATGCGGATGTGAAAAAACAAAAAATTAGCAAAGTCGACTTGTGTTCCCTATTTACAGACCCGAGAACCAACGCACCTTTGTCTCATGCATGCAGGAGGTTCCCCATCCATTGGTGCCACCATGAGTTAATTAAAAATAAATTTTGGGAGTGGTGTGGATGGTATTTGACCAACCTCCCTACAATAACCATGAGGTACCACAATAATTTTTGAGGAAATTCTATTGTGAGTTTGTCCTCAATAAGATACCAAATTATTTTGACATCTTAGACTTTCAGGGTAGAGGTGGGGGCTCCACACATGATAGAATTAATGCACAATGTAATCCACAGTTGGCACTGAGACCCTTGGCCAAACCCATGGTGGAGCATGTCGTTGTTCCTTTCATTGTTAGGGACAGTGCAGAGGTGGACACGCTGGAGTCGATTAGCTCGCTCACCTAGACCATTATATAGTTTGTGAGGCCTCTAGTAGAGCTTGATGTGGAGGAGACGTGTAGGCCTCGAGCTCCACCCCACCATTGTGGTGCTTGTGGTGTTGTTTGCACATACGATTATCAGAGTGCTCGGGATGTAGCTACACAGGCTCCTACATTAGTTGCAGAGGCAATGACTTTCATAGATGATTTTTTGAATAATACATTCGACATTGACACTAAGGTAAAATTCAACAAGTTCATTTAATTTGTTTATTAAATTATATTTTGAAATTTAAGAATAACTAAATTAGTAGAATATTGATATGATGAAATTTCAGGGTCGGAGTGTTCATGAGATGTGCTCCATTCATGTAGACCCTTATTCATTCTCGACATTGAGTCCACGAGTATGCAACTAGAATTAAAGATATTATTAATGCATTTGAATGTTATATTTGAATTTTTATCTCATAACATGCTTTTGATTTCAAACAGTTTCTTGGTGGACCTTCGACCGCCACACCTCACAATTCATGTCCTCAAACAACTTTCACTTAGGTAACCTTTATTCATTAATGGTGTTGTAAAACAATGTTAGCTAATTTTCGTAATTTTGTGTATACAAATCTAAAAAATTGATGAGAAACACAAACATTGGTTGGTCTTGTGAGATCATAATTATATTTTCCATTCAACATCCATCTCATTCTTCCATTCCTTTCATCACGCATATTTTAACCATTTTATATCACATATCCCAATCTTTCACACCTTATAAATTATACCACCTTCCTCCATATTTCATCTTATACACATATTGTTACAAGAAACCTTTCCTTCTGCTCATTATTGACCAAATCTCTAATACATTATTTCTACACACCTCAAGTTCCCACTTCATGTCCTATTTTTATACCTTAGACACCACCTAATTCACTTTATGGTCTAATATTCCCTCCTAATTACTTCCCATTAACCTCTAGTATAGTTCACCATAAAAATGTTTTATTATCCCATCCTAGCTCATCCAATTAATCTCTACTAGTCCATTCTATGTTCCATCATCCCCTCTTGATCGTGTCACATTATCTTCTCCTGATTCACTTTTTTTTCCTTTATTCCTTCCTAATCCCATCCCATTAACATTTAATAGTTCACCCTATTTTCCATTATCCCCTCCTAGCCCATCCCACAAATATCTTCTAGTCCATCCTATGTTTCATTATTCCTTTCTACTCCCATTTTATTGTACCCATTATTATTTCACCCTAGATGTTCTATGATCCCCTATGTTCCACCCTATGTTCCCTTATCCATTCTATGTTATACCATATTTATCCACATTTCATCCTAGATTTAACTCTTCTCTATTATTACTACACATAGGTCAAGTTCACACTTCATGTACTATAGCCAATCCCTAGACACCTCCTAATTCACCCTATGTTGCATTATTCCCTACTAATTGCATCCCATTAACCTCTAATTTTCCACCCCATATTTTTTAATCCCATCCTAGCCCATCACATCAATCTATACTAGTCCATCCTATGTTCCATTAACCCCTTCTATTCCCATCCCATTACCCTCTCTTATTTCACCTTATGTTCCATTATCCCCTCTTGGTCTTGTACCACTATCTTTCCCCAATTCACCCTATGTTCCTTTATTCCCTCATAATCCCATCCCATTAACCTCTAATAGTTCACACTATATTTTGTTATCCCATCCTAGACCATCACATTAATCTATTCTAGTCCATCCCATGTTCCATTATTGCATTCAACTCCCATCCCATTGTTCCCTCTATTATTTCACCATAAGTTCCATTATCCCCTGTTGGTCTTGTCTCTTTATCCCTTCTATGCTATAGCACCTCCATCCAAATTTTATCCTATACATCGTTAGAAGAAATCTTTCCTTCCACTCACTATTGACCAAAGTTGTCTTCTCCATTACTGCTGCACATCTCAACAACTAACTTCATGTGCTATAGTAAAACCCTAGACATGTCCTAATTCATCATATGTTCCATTATCCCTTTGAAAGCTACTAGTAACATAGTAATCCTCACTTCATTCATGTGAACTTCATTGTGGCATTATCACTATATTGATAGCATGCCCTCATTAACATTAGTTCATCAACATATGCAATACAAATCTCAATGAGTATTGAACTTTGGCATTTTCAAGAGTTTGGACTATCCTAGTGGACTTAGTACTTTCACCATTCTATGATCTATAAGCACTATATTGTAGTCTCAACTGAGGCCAACCATTTACTCTTTCATTTATGACAGTTATAAAGGGACTACCTAAACTTCTTTATATTACTATTAGATATGTTGTTTCATTTGCAGTTGTTGACATCAAACAACCCTAGTGATGTTGGTGGCACGATGGACCATGGAGTTGTTGTAGCAATAGCTAGTTTTGATCCATTGAGAGAGGTATGTAACAAATTAGTTGATTTGACATTATATTTTCTCTTTTATGGTCTATTATAGAAATTTTTTAAGATACTTTTATGTAGTTTAATTTCTATCTTGATGGTTTCTATAGGTGGTTGTCACTCCAGATCGTGGAAGTGGTAATGTTGTAAATGTGCATGATGACTATATGTATGCAGTAAGTGATTATATTTTGTTATATGTCATTCCACAATTCAATTTCTATGTATTAATATATTTATTTTTTATGTATCAATTGAAGGCCCTGAGTGAAGAGAGGAGGACTAGTGAGCATGTTTGAAAGACAAGAGAACCAACAGGAACTCCATTCATCCAAATTTTGAAGGTAGCATGAGATCTTTTTCCTTCCCAAAGAGGGAAATGACTATATATTAGGGTCACTTGTTGTATGCCTATGTGGAATTTTGGAACATATGTTTTGTACTATCGATATATATGTGACATTTTATGTCCATATGGCTCTTTTGTACTAAGCTTGTATGGCCTTTTTGGATATATTGTATATAATTTTATTAATATATATCATTATATAGCCTTACGACTTTTTGATTAAAGAAAATCTTATTTTGCTACTGCCATTCTTGAATGATGTTATCATGTGTATTGTGTAAATTGTATGGTTGAATGTTGTAGGCATGGATTTTGTTTACATCTAATTCTTAATTTATTACTTTTGATTGCTCAATAAGCTCCATCTAATGCGTACTGTGTAAATAAGCTCCATTCCTGGTGGTTTGTATCCTTTACAATGCTTCAATTACTTTTGCTTCACTTATTCACATGTATGTTTCACTTATTCACGTGTATACTTCATGTATATTGTGTGTATTCACGTGTATCCTTTGTGCTTCCAATGTATAATTCATGTGTTCATGTGTATTCTTCATGATTCATGTGTATACTTCATGTATTTGTGTGTATTCTCCATGATTCTTGAGTTCTATTGTTGTCTAGTGGCAAGGAATTTAACACCAAAAGGTTTCAAATGAACTGTAAGAGTTCCTTCCCATAAAAAAACATAGCAAAATGTATTGCTTTTGATTTATGGCCGAGGCTGGCATCCAACAATTAATGACCTTTTGATTCTAAAGCTTAGCAATCATTGCATTTGCATGTATAGAACAAGTGGATGATTCAAACCTCATGGGAATATATATATACCTTTATGAACTTGTATGAACGTGCATCAAAACACATGATAGTTGTTGATCCGACCAACAAAATTTATTTGCATCTACTAATATCACAACACTTGACATCTCATTAAATTCAAAATCAATGCACATGTCAATTTTAATGATATTATGAAGATATTAGATGTGTATGAATAACAATATAAGTTTGATTTCTAGATGCATCACCCATGTGTAGTTATCACATTTCTCCCATATTCACCATTTAAATAAGTTAAAAAACCTTCTTCCATTTTCTATGCGTGAAATAACACGACAAATCATTGAGAAACATGGTCCTATAACTACTGCCACATCATGTTTTATAACTCTAGAGCATTAAAAACCATATGTCATGGATATTGAATATCTAGATCCAATGTTTCACTAGTAGGATGAATTTTGCATCTAAGAAAGGGTGCACTATTTGGTGACAACAACTGCAGTTCAGACTCTTAAGGGATTCAACCAGTTGAATATATAGCTTAGAGTGATTCGACGTGTTTGGGTGCGAAAGAGAACCATGCCTAGTGTAAACATACCCACCCAAACACAAAAAAAATAGTTTGTTTGGTCACACGAGTTGCAAAATGAAAGTTACACCACTTTGCAACTTTGCACTACTTGCATTTGACAACTTTTTCTCCAAGCAAAAAGTCGCCACCACGGGAAAACACCTCTGAGATAGCAAAAATAGAGAGAGGTTAATGTAGAGGGGCCCAACACGATCCCATAAGCTTAGACAAGAATTTTTTAAGTGTTACGGTATTCGAGTAACAACATGCTAAAGATTGCAACTATTTTGCACTTTGGAGTCTCAAAGGATTCTGTCGGTTGAACGCAACTCAAAGTGATTCGGCATGTTTGGGTAAAAAAGAGGAATGTACCTAACATAAATGTACCCACCCAGATGCATCAGAATAGTTTGTTTGGTCACACAAATTGCAGAATGAAAGTTGCACCACTTTGCAACTTTGCACTACTTGCATTTGACAGTTTTTTCCCCAAGTGAAAATTCACCACCACGGGAAAACATCTGAGATAGCGAAAACCAAGAGAGGTTATTGTAGAGGGGCCCAACGTGATCCCATAGGTTTTATATGAGAAGTTTCTAAGCATCACGGTATCCGAGTAACAACATGCTTAAATTTGCAGCCATTTTGCACTTTGGACTCTTAAGGGATTTTGCTGGTTGAATATAGCTTGGAGCAATTCAACGTGTTTGGGTGTGAAAGAGGACCACTTCTAGTGTAAATATACCCACTTAGATGTGTTAGAACAGTTCATTTGGTCACACGAGTTGTAGAACGAAAGTTGCACCACTTTACAACTTTCAACTACTTACATTTGACAACTTTTTCCCCAAGTGAAAATTTTCCACCACAAGAAAACTTCTTCGAGATAGAGAAAACAAAAAGAGGCTATTGTAGAGGGGTCCAATACAATTCCATAAGGTCAGATGAGAAGTTTCTAATCATCATGGTATCCGAGTAACAACATGCTAAAGTTTGCAGTCATTTTGCACTTTTGACTCTTAAGGGATTCCGTTGATTGAATGTAGCTTAGAGCTATTCAACATGTTTGGGTGAAAAAGAGGACCATGTCTAGCATAAACGTACCGAATTAGATGCATTGGAATAGTTCGTTTGGTTTAAAAAGTTGCAGAACGCAAGTTGCACCACTTTGCAACTTTCAACTACTTGCATTTGACAACATTTTTCCTAAGTGAAAATTTTCCACCACGGGAAAAAACCTCTGAAATAGAAAAAACCAAGAGAGGTTATTGTAGAGGGGCCCAATATGATCCCATAGGCTCAAATGAATTTTTTTTAAGAATCACAGTATTCGAGTAACAACATGTTGAAGTTTGCAATCATTTTGCACTTTGGACTCTTAAAAGATTCTATCAGTTGAATGTAGCTCAGAGCGATTTAGCGTGTTTGAGTGTGAAAGAGGACCATGCTTTAGTTTTTTTTGTCACATGAGTTGCAAAATGAAAGTTGCACCACTTTGCAACTTTCAACTACTTGCAATTGACAACTTTTTTCCCCAAGTGAAAATTCGCCACCACGGGAAAATGCCTCCAAGATAGTGAAAACCGAGAGAGGTTATTATAGAGGGGCCCAACTTAATCTCATAGGCTCAAATGAAAATTTTATAAGCATCACGGTATTCAAGTAACACTATGTTGAAGTTTACAACCATTTTGCACTTTGGACAATTAAAAGATTCTGCAGGTTGAATGTAGCTTAGAGTGATTTAGCGTGTTTGGGTGCAAAAGATGACTATTCCCAGCATAAACATACCCACCTGAATGCATTGGAATATTTCGTTTGGTCACACGAGTTACATAATGAAAGTTTCACCAGTTTGCAACTTTCAACTACTTCCATTTGACAACATTTCCCCAAGTGAAAATTCACCACCACGGGAAAATGACTTCGAGATAGCAAAAAATGAGAGAGGTTATTATAGAGGGGCTCAACAAGAACCCATAGGCTTAGATGAGAAGTTTCTAAGAATCAAGGTATCTAAGTAATATCATGTTGAAGTTTGCAGCCATTTTGCACTTTAGACTCTTAAGGGATTCTATCTGTTGAATGTAGCTTGGAGCAATTCAAGGTGTTTGTATGTGAAAGAGGACCATGCCTAGCGTACATGTACCCACCCAGATGTGTTGCAATAGTTCATTTTGTCACATGAGTTGCAGAACGAAAGTTGTACCACTTTGCAACTTTCAACTACTTGCATTTGACAACTTTTTCTCCAAGTGAAAATTCACCACCACAAGAAAATTCCTCCTAAATAACGAAAACTAAGAGAGGTTATTGTAGAGGTGCACAAAGCGAACCCATAGGATTAGACAAAAATTTTCTAAGTATCACAGTATCCGAGTAACGACATGTTGAAGTTTGCAACCATTTTGCACTTTCGATTCTTAAGGGATTTTGTCGGTTGAATGTAGCTAGGAGTGATTCAACGTGTTTGAATGTGAAAGAGGACCATTCCTAGCATAAATGTACCAAACTGAATGCATTGGAATAGTTCATTTGGTCACATGAGTTGCAGAACAAAAGTTGCACCACTTTGCAAGTTTCAATTACTTGCATTTGACAACTCTTTCCCCAAGTGAAAATTTGCCACCACAGGAAAATGCCTCTGAGATAGCAAAAAATGGGAGAACTTATTGGAGAGAGGCCCAATTCAAACCCATAGGATCAAATGAGAAGTTTTTAAATGTTACGGTATCTGAGTAACATCATGTTGAAGTTTGCAACCATTTTGCACTTTGGACTCTTAAGGAATTATGTCGGTTGAATGTAGCTTGAGGCGATTTAGCGTGTTTGGGTTTAAAAGAGGATCATGCCTAGTATAAATGTACCCACCCGGATGTGTTGGAACAGTTCGTTTGGTCACACGAATTGAAGAAAAAAAGTTGCACCACTTTGCAACTTTCAACTATTTGCATTTGACAACTTTTTCCCCAAGTGAAAATTTGCCACTACAGGAAAATGCCTCTGAGATAGCGAAAATTGGGAGGGGTTATTGTAGAGGGGCCCAAAACGGTCCCATAGGCTTAGATGAGAAATTTCTAAGCACCATGTTATCCCAGTAACAACATGTTAAAGTTTGCAATCATTTTGCACTTTGGACTCTTAAGGAATTTTTTTGGTTGAATGTAGTTTGAAGTGATTCAACGTATTTAGGTGTGAAAAGGGACCACGCCTAGTATAAATATACCCAACCGGGTGCGTTGGAATAGTTCATTTGGTCACATGAGTTGCAGAATGAAAGTTGCACCATTTTGCAACTTTTAACTACTTGCATTTGACAACTTTTTTCCCAAGTGAAAATTCGCCACCGCGGAATACGCCTCTGAGATAGTGAAAAATGAGAGGTAATTGTAGAGGGGCCAAATAAAAACCCATAGGCTCAAATGAGATGTTTATAAGCATCATGGTATCTGAGTAACAACATGTTGAAGTTTGTAGTCATTTTGCACTTTGGACTCTTAAGGGATTATGTCAGTTGAATGTAGCTCGGAGCGATTCAACGTGTTTGGGTGTGAAAGTGGACCATGCCTAGCATAAATGTACCCACTCAGATGTTTTGGAACAACTTGTTTGTTCACACGAGTTGCAGAACGAAAGTTGCACCACTTTGCAATTTTCAACTACTTGCATTTGACAACTTTTTCTCCAAGTGAAAATTTGCCACCAAGGGAAAACACCTTAGAGATAGCAAAAACTGAGAGAGGTTATTGTAGAGGGGCCAATGTGATCCCATAGGCTCAGACGATATGTTTCTAAGAATCACGGTATTCGAGTAACAACATGTTGAATTTTGTAGTCATTTTGCACTTTGGACTCAAGGGATTTTACCAGTTGAATGTAGTTCAAAGTGATTTAGCATATTTGGGTGTAAAAGAGGACCATGCACAGCATAAACGTACCCACCCAGATGCATTGGAATAGTTATTTTGGTCACACGAGTTGCAGAATGAAAGTTACACCACTTTGCAACTTTCAACTACTTGCATTTAACAACTTTTTTCTCAAGTTTAAAATCACCACCACGAAAAAACACCTTGGAGATAGAGAAAACTGAGAGAGGTTATTGTAGAGTGTCCCAACATGAACCCATAGGCTTAGACGAGAATTTTTCTAAGTGTCACGATATCTGAGTAACAACATGTTGAAGTTTGCAGCCATTTTGCACTTTGGACTCTTAAGAGATTCTGCTAGTTAAATGTAGCTCAGAGTGATTTGGCATGTTTGGGTGCGAAAGAGGACCATGCCTAGCGTAAATGTACCCACTCAGATGCACAAGAATAGTTCATTTGGTCACACGAGTTGCAGAATGAAAGTTACATCACTTTACAACTTTCAACTATTTGTATTTGACAACCTTTTCCCCAAGTGAAAATTCGCCACCATGGTAAAACGCCTCCAAGATAGTGAAAATTGAGAGAGGTTATTGTAGAGAGGCCAAACTGAATCCCATAGGCTTAGAAAAGAAGTTTCTAAGCATCACGGTATCCAAGCAACAACATGCTAAAGTTTGCAATCATTTTGCACTTTGGACTCTTATGAGAATTTGTCAGTTGAATGTAGCTTGGAATGATTCAACGTGTTTGGGTGTGAAAGAGGACCATGCATAGCGTAAAGGTACCCACCCGGATGTTTTGGAACAGTTTGTTTGGTCACACGAGTTGCAAAAAAAAAGTTGCACCACTTTGCAACTTTCAACTACTTGCATTTGAAATTTTTTTCCCCAACTGAAAAATTCACCATCACAGAGAAACACCTTCGAGGTAGCAAATACTAAGAGAGGTTCTTGTAGAGGGGCGCAACATGATCACATAGGCTCAAATGAGAAGTTTCTAAGTGTCACACTATCCAGGTAACAACATGTTGAAGTTTGCAGTCATTTTGCACTTTGGACTCTTAGGGGATTCTGTGAATTGAATGTAGCTTGGAGTGATTCAACATGTTTGAGTGTGAAATATGACCATTCCTAGCATAAAAATGGCCACTCAGATGCACTGGAAGAATTTAGTTGGTCACACGAGTTGCAGAATGAAAGTTGCACTACTTTGCAACTTTCAACTACTTGCATTTGACAACTTTTTCTCCAAATGAAAATTTTCCACCACGAGTAAACCCCTCCAAGTTAGTAAAACCAAGAGAGATTATTGTATAGGGGCCCAACATGAACCCATAGATTCAGACGAAAATTTTCTAAGCATCACAATGTCTGAGTAACAACCCATCGAAGATTGCAGCCATTTTACACTTTAGACTCTTAAGGGATTTTGTCGATTGAACGTAGCTCAGAGCGATTCAGTTTGCTTGGGTGCAAAAGAGGACCATTTCTAACCTAAAAAATTACATGTAATCAAGAAAACAGTTCCTAACCATTGGAATCAATTCTAAATGGTTGGAAAAAGCATGAATAAGTTGTAATGGTCGAATGGAATGGTGTAGGAGCACGCTCAGGACAAACTAGCTACAGGAAGAAAAGTTTGAGTTTTTGTCTTTTTTTGTGTTGTTTCATGTTAATAAGCTCATTTTTGACCAATTTCCATCATTTAGGGTCATTTTGCAAAGTTTTGTGTTTCGTGCAAAAGTTGCAAAAATTGCTCAATTGTTGTCAATGTTGTCAATGAGAACTTTTTTATTATTATAATGTCAACTTTTTGAAAAAAATTTAGAAGTTAGTTGAGGGTTTGTTGGGAGTTGTTTCTTATTTTTAAAATCATAAATATGCTTTCTATGCATGACCCAAGGGTTGAGGGTCGGTTTGGGAGTTGTTTCTTGTTTCTTGTTTGTACAACCTGAAAACCCTTAAACCCTCAACCCCCTCCCCCTTCTCTCTCTACCCTCTACCCTCTACCCTCTACCCTTAAACCATAAAACCCTTAAATCCTCAACCCCCCTCTCTCTCTCAATCCTACACCCTCTACCCTTAAACCAAATAAACCCTTAAACCCTCTAAACCTCTACCCTCAACCCTAAACCTCAACCTCTCTCTATGTCTCTACCCTACCCTCTACCCTCTACCCTCAACCTTCTACCCTAAACCCTTAAACCCTAAAACCCTAAAACCCTCAACCCTATCTTTCTCTCTACCCTCAACCCTCAACCCTTAAACCCTCAACCCTCTCTCTCTCTAACCCTACACCCTCTACCCTAAACTGAAACTATAATCCCTAAACCAAACTCTAAACCTCTACCCTTAACCTTTAAACCATCTACCTCTACCTTAACCCTCTACTCCTCTACCCTTAACCCTAAAACCCTAACCCTCTCTCTCTCTACTCCCCTATCCTACCCTCAACCCTCAACCCCCTCTCTCTCAACCCTACACCCTCTACTCCTTAAACCTGTAAAACTATAATCCCTAAACCCTAAACCCTCTACCCTTAACCATTAAACCCTAAACTCTTAAACCATATACTTCTCTACCCTCTACGCCAACCCTAAAACCCTCAACCCTCTCTCTCTCTACCCTCTACGCCAACCCTTAAACCCTTAAACCCTCAACTCCCTCTCTTTCTCTCTCTCTCAACCCTACACCCTCTACTCCTTAAACTATAATCCCTAAACTCTTTAAACCCCCTGAACCCTAAACCCCAAACCCTCTACCCTTAACCCTTAACCCTCTCTACCCTCAACCCTCAACCCTCAACCCTCAAACTCAACCCTAAAAAACCTCAACCCCCTCTCTCTCTCTCAACCCTACACCCTCTACTCCTTAAACCATAAATTGTAATCCCTAAACCCTAAACCCTCTACCCTTAACCTTTAATCCCTAATCCCTAAACCCTCTACCCTCAACCCTCAACCCTTAAACCCTAAAACCCTCGACCCTCAACCCTCTACCCTCTACCCTTAACCATTAAACCCTCTAATCTTAAACCCTAAACCCTATACCCTATGCCCTAAACCCTTAAACCCTCAACCCTTAAATCGTAAACCCTCAACCCTTAACCCTTAAACCCTCAACCCTTAACCCTAAACCCTCAAATCTCTACCCTAATCTCTCAAACCTCAACCCTTAAACCCTTAAACCCCCTACCCTCTACCCTCAACCCTCAACCCTCAACCCTTAAACCCTAAACCCTAAACCCTCTGCCCTATACCCTTAACCCTTAAATCCTAAACCCTTAAACCCTCTACCCTCTACCCTCAACCCTCTCTCTCTCTCTCTCACTCCCTCTATTTCTGTCCCATCTACCCTTAATCCTCTACCCTCTACCCTCAACCCTTAAACCCTCTACCCTCTACCCTCTACCCTCTACCCTAAACCCTCTCCCTCTCTCTCTCTACCCCAAACCATCAACCCTATAGGTACACAACCCTATGCCCTCAATTATCAACCCTCTAACCTAATCATTGGATACTCAACCCTCATCTATCTTTGTCCCTCCCTCATCTTATCTCCTTCTCTCTATCTAACTTCTCCCTCCATCTCTCCCTCCATCCATTCCTCCCTCTCTACCCTAATCCATCAACCCTATACCCTCAACCCTTAAACACTTAAACACTCAAACCTAAACCCTAAACACTCAACCCTAAACCCTAAACCCTCAACCCTCAACCCTTAAACCCTTTACCCTCTACCATCAACCCAATACCCTCTACCCTCAAACCTAATCCCTCAACCCTTAAACACTTAACACTAAACACTCAACCCTAAACCCTCTTTCTCTCTTTCACTCCCTCTCACTCTCTCTCAAGTCTCTCTCTCCCACCTAAGAGAGGGGGAGAGAGAGAGAGGGAGA
>VDFB02281492.1:478532369-478576814 GCA_007258455.2 Sequoia sempervirens
GAGAGAGATAAAGGGAGTGTGAGAGAGAGACAATGGGAGAGAGATAGAGGGAGTGAGTGAGAGACCTAAGAGAGGGAGAGGGGGTAGGAGGGAGAGACTTGAGATAGAGAGATAGAGAGAGAAAGATATTGACCTAAGAGAGGGAGATAGAGTGAGAGAGACAAAAATACTAGAGGGGGAGAGAGGGAGGGAGAGTGAGAAAGGGGGGTGGAGCGAGATAGATTTATCTAGGTAGGGTGGGAGGGAATGAGACCTGAGAGAGGTGATTGGAGTGAGAGAGAGTAGTATAGGTATTGTGGGATGGAGTGAGACTTGAGAGAGAAAGAGAGACTTTAGAGGGATAGAGAGTTATCTAGTTAGGGTATGGAGGTAGAGAGCATATGAAAGGTAAAACCTCAACTATCCATCTTCGATCATAAGCCACACACTCTTAGCATTATCAAAGTGGTCAACCAAAGAGAGGGGAAAGTTACATTTTGTTCAAAGCGGGTCATTTGGTGAGTGCCAAATTTGGTGCTTTCCAAATGGCCTACTTTGGACGAGTGAATTGATAGGATTTGCCAAATTTCCTCATATTTTCATCTGTGCTCCCCGTCACGTTTCCACTTCTTTCAATGCAAGTTTATAAAAAACCCATGTTAGCATTAACCTCTCTCTTAGCTATCTAAATATATATATATATTTTATTTTTTTCATTTTGATTTAGTTAAGGTATTGATCCATAGCTTCTATTGTAAATGCCTTCGTTTTTTGTCAAAAACCAACATGTGCTTAGGATAGATTTTTACTCGTTCATCGAAATGTGAAACAAATTACATTTTTTAAAACTAGACTCCATTCTATACATGATGAAAAAAATTCAATTTTCGATTAGTTTTCAAAAAAATTAGGGGGGAGAATGCTCAAATTTTAGCTTTTTAGGATGTGTCCACTTTCAAAATTCAAAAAATATTATATATTCATTAAAAAATATATCTGAAAGAATGAGGGTAAACTACATGGTGATATCTAATTTCTCATTGTTCAAATTTTTGAAATTCTAAAAAAAGTTAATCAAAAGGGGGGAGCCCTCAGGCAATATGTTATTTTTTCTTGATAAAAATAGGACCTGTTCCCCCCCCCCTTTTTGAGACCCTTAATCTTCATTAATTTCAAAAATAATTATTAGCTTAGAAACTAGAGTCGGAGCACTTCAACTTTTGTTCTTGCTACATCTTGAAATTTTGAGCGTAACTATCTTTATTTTCTCGTGCAAATTAGATTTTGCTGATCTCAGAAAAAAGGTGGCATCTTAAGAGCAAAAATTGTGTCACAGATCCATGCACTTACCCTGTGATTGTATCAATTTCTTTTAAACTGTAATGTTCACTTGGTTGTTTAGTTTTAGATCATGTATTTTTCTACTCTAACTTTAATTCAAAATGCACCTACTCCTTCTTGTTCTCCTTTGATTGTTCTTCCTTTGACAAGACTTTAATTTCCATAAATGAAATTTCCCTTGAGTAGAGAACCTTTAGTGTTTCCTAATTCCAAATTTTGTAGCCTTTATCATTTTCACCATAATCGATGAAAATACACCTTTTCACCTTGAAATCCAACTGAATCTCTCCTTTGGTACATAAAAAAATTCCTCAAATCTAAATACCCTCAAATGTGTTACAATTAGTTATATTCTAGTCCACATTTCATATGGTGTCTTATTTTCTGTATAAAATTAGGAGACCTATTTTTTAAGTAGCATATGGTACTTATTGCTTCAACCTAGAACTTGTGTCCTAAACTAGAACTACTCAAAATAATTCTAGCCTATGAGTTACAAAGGTTATATTCATTCTCAACCCCTCCATTCTATTATGGTCTATAAGGTGTGTCCTTTTCTTCAAATTACCAACATGCTCACAAAATGTTTCAAACTCCTTATAGAAAAATTCATCACTATTATACGTCGCAAGAACCTTTATTTTCTTATTGATTTAATTCTCAACAAGAGCTCTAAACTCTTTAAACTTGAGGAAAACTTCAAACTTTCTCCTAAGAAAATACACTTGAGTACCTAGAATAATCATCAATGAGTGACACATAGTATAGAGACATATCAATGGATTGGATATCGATAGGTCCAAACACATCACTATGTATCACCTCCAAAATAACCTTTTGTCTAGTTTTTCCTAAAATAAACTATAATCTATTACATTTTTTCAACACACAATACTTACAAAAGTCAATACCAATAGAACAATCATGAAGACCATCAATCATATATTTACTTACCAAGGTTTTTAAACCTTTTTTACTTAGAGGAACCATCCTATGATACTACAATAACCCTAATTTAGATACACTAAATTAACACATTTATATAGTATTGATGTTTCTATCCTATGGGTGCTGGCAAGAAGTTGAGTCCACTTTTTGGCCAAAAAGTGGAATTCTTTTCCTTGATTTTTCAAAATTTGACACATTTGACCTTAAAATTTGAAGAACTTAGAGATGGAATCTTGAAAAAATTCATTGATCATAAAATGTAGTACTCGGAGTCTAGTTTCCAAATGTAATTTATTTCAATACCCAAATGTTGCAAGTTGATTTTCATTAGGCATTTCTAAAAACCACTGTTTAAAAGTCACTTTTTTTACCATACCATGCACATGTACGCCATCCATATTTTGACCTAAATTATCGTATTTTTCTAAATCCTTTTGGGAAAAGATTTGTAACTCACTAAAGCACGTTTTCAATATTTTTGTAATTTTTATTGAAATTTTTTTTGTTAAATTTTTACTAGCCATATTTGTCATTTTGAAAAATCATGTACATCACACATAAGATGACCTAAACTTATCATTTTTTGAATTCTTTTTTAAATTGAAAAGAATTGTCTGAAGTACGTTTTTGGGCAATTAGTTTTACAAAAGAATATTTTAATAAATAGTATTAAAATACTAAAAAACCCTGATATTTCAAGTTTATGGACCAGTTTCATAAAAAAATAATTAAAAAATAGAAAAAATAATCCAATTGTAAAAAAAATCACATATTTGGAATCTACACTGTCTCATCCCTAATGGGTTTTAATTTTGTTGAAAAATTCTGCAAATATAGTTGTTAACCATATGTCCAAAGTTAGTATTTTTTTGTGACATTTTGAGGACCTTCAACTTGCAGGTCAAACTAGGTCGAAGGCCTAGGTTTGGATCCCCAATGCTTTTCCAAAACCAAAATGCAAGCCAAAAACTTGACCACAAACCAAGCACAAGTTCAAATTTTTAGAAACGGGATCCCATTTTGTAAATTGGTATCCCATTTCATAATATTAAATGTTTAGACTGTTGACATAGAAACATGATCCCGTTTATTACTTTATGTTTGTATTGGTTTTTTTAAAAATTTACAGGAAAATTTTTACTATGAATTCTGCAACTTCACATGTATGACCGACTGCGACAATTTGAGCTAGTTTCTATCAAGTTTTGTTTTTAATGGTCTTCAACTTGCAATTTGGATTTTTTTTTGAATGGAGGCATCATGTAAACAACTTTTTAAGTGGAATTGTGTTAGTTTTCTACTCATTTAGAGGAACAAAAGAGGAATACTTTTGTCTTTACAGGTCTTCAACTTGCAATTTGGATTGAATTTTTGAAAGGAGGCATCATGTAAACAGTTTTTAAGTCGAATTGTGTTAGTTTTCTACTCATTTGGAGGAACAAAAGAGGAATAATTTTGTCTTTACATGCCTTCAACTTGCAATTTGGATTCAATTTTTAGAAGACTTTCACTATTGACATTCATTTTTTCTTGAGAATTTTATAATCATGGGTTCACAAGCTCGTAATAAGAGGAAAGATAGGAAGTCATGATGACTCCTGAAGAAATTGAAGCAAGGAAAGACAAAGAAGCAAAAAGGAAAAGAGATAGAAGAATGAGGATTCAATCAATGAATAATACTGAAGCATCCAATTCCACAACTATTGAAGATAAAAACATTGAGGAGACCATGGTTGTAGATGATGCTAATTTGCAATAAGTCAATTTGGAAAATAATATGATTATACAAAAAATTCCTAGTATGTCTTCAAATCCCTCTTTCAATGCTATGGAGAATGTTTCAAAATGCACAAATCTAGGTACGTCTTCAAATCCACATTTTAGTGAAATGGAAAATTTGTTTGTAGAAGATTTACAAGATGCTTGATTTAACGATGTTGACATTATAATGTTTAGAGAGAAGAAAAATTTATACAATTTGTTGAAAATAAATTAGAAAATTAAAAGTAAAATCATTTAAATGTTCTTGAAAATGAAAATGAAAAATATTTTGTTGAAAATGAAAATGAAAACCGTTTTGTTGATGAAAATGAAAATGAAAATTGTTTTGTTGATGAAAATGAAAATAAAAATGAAAATCTAGAATGTGATGTTGAAAATGAAAATATTATTTTTAAAATTGAAAGTGATGTTTTGGATAATCTTCCTAGTAAGATTTCTTGGAGACAAATAAGAACACATGCCAATAGATTATACAAACAATTATTTTATCGTAAAAAACTTGCATTGAATCAATGTCAATTAAAGATGCAATTGATGAGAATGCAAAAAATGAGAAAAGTAATGAAAAAGTTATCCTTTTTTGTTAAACCAAGAAGAAAAGATCAATCTTTAAAACATGTTATGTCTATTTTTGCTAGTTTCATTCAATCTATTGGAAAAAATAGCTGATCTAAAGATTAAAATGCAGCAAGAAGAGCTATAACAACTGCTATAGTTAATAAAGCAACTTTGAATAAAAGAATGGTAAGCAATATTAGTGAAGTTCTACAAATACATCCTAAAACATTGATAAGAGTGGCAAAAAGAAGAAAAAGTATAGAAAATGATCCAATTAACCAATGTTGGAGTTTTAGTGGTCGACTCCCAAGGTCTGACATGAAATTGAATGTTCAAATTAAATCTTTGATTGAAAAATATTGGCATGATAATACTAGGGTATCATCTAATGCTAGAGATATGTTAAAACTAAGAGTGGGGTCCAAAGTTTGTGATCCTCATCCAAAACACCTATTAGATACAACACAAACTAGATTTTATAGAAAATTTTGTGGTGATTTAGTGTTACCTGGTAATATTAAAATAATTCAAAGGTCTTTTGAAAAATGTAAACCCTGGTATGTGAAAATTAATAAGCAATGAATATCTTGTTGTTGTAAAACGCATGTTCAAATTCTTTATTTTTTATGATTTTTTTTATATATACATTGTACTTTGCATACAAACATGATTATGCAGGAATGTGGTGTTAATATGCCACCTGAAATAATAAGGGATTTTATTTCAAGTTTGTTTTGTGAAAGATCTAATGGTAAATTATTTTATTTAAGTTCTTGTATTTCTGGACAATGCATTAGTTGTGGAAATTTTTCATTCTTAAGACTTTGTATGAATGAAAGTGTTGATAATGATTTTGGACAACAATTAGTAGATGTTAAAAAATTTAAGAATGTTGACTATTCTTTAAAAGATCAAAAAATAGGAAAGCATTGTGATTTAGTTACAAAAAAAGTTAGTGTGCATGTATTCATAAGTGAATTTAAGAATAAAATTGTACCAAAATATGTCATACACTCTCAACATGCTCGATGGCTTGATGGCTAATTTTGCACATGTAGAAACACATTTCCAATTGGTACTATACTATCAATGGTTGATTTTACGTAAAACTATATTACTCTAGCTCCGCAAGAGGAAATTCAATCATAGTATTAGAATTCAATGCAGGTAGCAATGTTTGTCCATATTGTTTATAGACATGCAGATTGATAGCACAGAGGATGATAGAAAAGTTTTGAGGGAGTATCGTTTCTATTTGAGTGACAACCGATTACACTCATCAGATTTTGTTCAATATTGTTTCCATATATTTTATAGAAATTTAAGAGAAAGAGGAATCTAGATGACAAAACACCTCATATGGTCATATAATTGTATGGGGAAGTTCAAGAATGCTCAAATGTTCTATTGGTTAAGTAGGGTTCACAAGGAACTTAATGTCCAACATATATGGAGTTTTTTTGAAGTTGGGAATGGTAAAGGAGAACATGATGGATCTGGTGCGTGTGTTAAAAGAATTCTTGCTAGAGAACAATTTAAATTTGAGGATGTAGTAAAATTTAAAGATGCACGTGGCATTGTGGATTGGTGCAATACAAGATTATCTACACCTGGTTCTAGTGAGTACTATATAGTTTGTTGATTCTTTTGGTTGGTTGAAAAAGAAAACATTCTACCTAGACTTGATTGTGAGAAAATCAATGGATCTACTAAATGGAATTCATTTAAGAGTTCCAATGCAAGCACATGGACTATCTAGACAAGGGAGCTTTCATGTTTTTGTCAGTTTTGTATCTCAAGAGATTGGGAAGCATGTGAAAATATAAAATCAGTTGAATAGTGGAAGCAAAGATCACTGACACCTGCACAAGCACACGATCAATATGAAAAAACAATCGAAGACAATGATCAAGTGTTTGCATCTGAATACTATGACCATGTTTTAGACCTTATACAAAAAGGTAATTTAATTCAATTTATTTCATTTTATTTCACTTTATTAAGTTATTTTGTAATACTAAATTATATATTTATATACATATGAATGGATGTATGTAGATTGGTCAAATTATATGGACACATGCAAGTTATTAAATCAAAATTTGTTTGCAGGGCATGTGTATGTTGTTGTTGCACCTGAGGGGAATGAATAGGAAACAAAATATTGGTTGGCTCATTGTGTGGAGATAAAACATAAGTTAATAGCACCTCGAGAAGATGATGATGGCTATTATTATCCAACAGGTACGGTGATCCCCTTAATACATCCCCTTAAGAAAATTTTGATAACAAGTTTTTGATCCCCTTAAGCAAATTTTTAGAACTTCTTTGATCCCCTTAATAAAGTTTTGAGAACTTCTTTGACAACGGTTATCATGTTTTCCAATAGGATCGATGGTGGTTGTTGGCACTTGGCTACAAAAATACCTGATAAGGAAGAATGGTCTACCTGCATTTGAAGATTATGAAACACATAAAAATATTATATACACTACTCACATTTGGTGGTGGAAACAAATATAAAACTAGATCGGTATCGTGGAAGACCTACAAATAAAGAGCTATGGATAATTTCTGTGGAAGAGCATGAGACAATCATAGATGAGTTGCAAAAAAGAGAGGATGCAGATGGTACAATGGAATAAGTAAATACAAATAAATATAGTTTTAGTTTTATATTGTCCTTTTAAATAGATTAAATACATGTTTTGATATTGCTCAAGTGTGTTATTAGTTGAAATTGATTTAAATTGTCCTTTTATAGATCCTTAAGCCATCATCACAAAAAGGAGAGTCCATATAGATTCGACCTAGACAACATGGAATACTTGGTAAAAATAGGTAATTATTAGTTAAATTATATTTAAATACATGTTTTGATTATATATTGATATTACTTGTACATTAATAGTTAAAATTTATTTATTATCCTTTTTTGTATCCTTAAGCCATCATCACATTGATCTCATACTTTGAAACAAAAAAGAGAGGATGTAGATTCAACCTACACACATGTGTGGAATAATTTTAAATACAAGTACTTGAGTTGTGTACATATAGATAGTTTTATATAAATTAAAATATGCATGTTTTGATGATTTCATTGATATTGCTTGTACCATTTTGATATTAGGTGGCGCGAAGACCTACTACATTCCAAGAACAATTTTAGATGTTCTTGAGATGGCATAGCCAAATTTTGTAAGCATTGTTTTGAGTTGACATATGTGAACATACATACTTACACAATTAAACATTTTGTACAAATTACAAATAGATGTACATACACAATTATACTCTATGTACTTTTATGTATCAAAATCAATATTCTATATATTTTGTTTGTTAAATGTGCATGTTTTCCTACTTTGAAACTTTATATTTGATTGTATAATTTCTAAATATCATGTATAGATTATTGTTAAATCAATTATATCAATTGTGATTAAATATGCGACATGTACTTTGAAGTATTTCATCCCCTTAAGACGTCCTATTAGGACATATCCTATATATTATACTTAATTATATTATTTGTTATGATGAGTCATCCTACTTTGAAACTTTAAATTTGATTGTATAATCACTAAACATGTATATTACTGTTAGATTTGGTTGCCTTGAGCAACTTCACCAAACTTTGACAACTTCTTTGATCCCCTTAAGATGTCATATTAGGAAATATCCTAAATATTATACTTAATTATATCATTTGTTATGATGAGTCACCCAAAGTATAATACTTGTTTATATCACTTAATATTTATACTTAATTATACTCTTCTTTGATCCGCTTAAGACATCGTATTAGGGCTCCTTAAGACATCCCCTTAAGACATCATATTAGGACCCCTTAAGACATCCTATTATGACATGATTTAAATAAACATTGACACTATTTAAATTGAATACAATGTGATTGTTATGATGAGTCATCCTAAATTCTAAGTTAATTATATCAATTGCAATTAAATATGAGAAATGTACTTTGAAGAATTTCATCCCCTTAAGACGTCCATAGGTGAAGATGTTTACTATTATTCAATTTGTATTTTGTAATCATTTGGTTTAGGATGTTGCCAATTACATGGAAACTTGTAGATTAACTTAGTTGTCTCTTTTGACAAAGGATGTGACTCCCATTCCAACAGACAATACTAGAAGAAAGGGTGGATGTAGAGGAAGAAGGCTGTAGTATTTTTGTTGGATGCTATTATTTGTTTTGAAAACTTATAAATTAGTGTTTTTTGTGGAACATGAGGTAAAGAGGACTTTTATGTTCTTAAGTTTTCTCTAGCACTTTGCATGATTTGTAAATATGGGAGTACATGATTTAATTTCAAAACTTTAGCCTAATTTTGGATAATTAAGTTGTATGATTATTCTTTAATTTTATGTTCTAAAAGAAATAGGAAATATGGTGTATACTTATAGAACAATTTTTTTGGAAAAACCCATTGCATTTTGATTGGTATTTATGTTTAGTTTGTATAATTTATTAATGCTTTTGTTCTCTAATCTTGTATGGTATTGTTTATTTCTTAAAATTCCACCCTTTGTGGTATATAAACTCGGATTGCTTTCAAGTTTGTAGATTATGATTTATTTTCTTATTTTAGTAGATAACCTGTGTATTAGGACCCCTTAAGAAATCCTCTTAGGACATGAATTAAATAAGTGAACATTGACTAATTATCACTAATTATTGAATGCATATCATGTAAGGATCATTAAATTTGTAAAGTATAAATATTGAAATTTCTTATTAATTTCAATTTTAATTTCATATTTGTATTTGAAATTAAACAATAATAAAGTCCATTATTTACAATATATTAAGTCCATGAAACCAATATATATTAAGTCCATAAGAGTACAACCCATGAAATAAAGTCCATGAAACAAAATATTAAGTCCATGAAACCAATATATATTAAGTCCATAAGAGTACAACCCATGAAATAAAGTCCATGGAACAAAATATTAAGTCCATGAGAAACCAAATATGTAGTACATGAAATAATAAAATACAACCCATGAAATCATGTCTAACTCATATCATCTCTATAATCAAGAGACCTTTTCACACCATGCGGACTATGCATATGACCTAGACCACTTTGTACAAGAGAAAGATGAAATCGGATGTATGACGATTACAAATGATTTAATGAAAATTTAATTTATAATTCATCATAAAATTAAATTACTATGGCATCTAGCTCTGGATGCTTAGGTGCACCTAGACCAACCTCTAAATGCTCTGAATCAATCTACATATACAAGAGAAAGAAAGTTGAAATTAGATGAGATTCTACAATTAAAAATGATTTAATTCAATTCAATTTATAATTTATCATATTTAAATTGTACCATAAGAGGTTGTGCACCCTCTATTTCAGGACCTGTTTGTAAATGCTCAGCTACAGGATGTGTCTCATTCTATAAAAGAAAAATAATGTTATTCAATTTTAAATTTAATTAAAGTTATTCACAATGTATAATTTCTAATTGACTTTAAATATAATAAAAAATTTAAATTACCATGATGTATGGCTGCTCTACATGTCCTCCTGGAGGTGTAACTATGACTAATTCAGGGCAAAAAGTGGCAGTAACAATTTCCTACAAGGTCAAATTTAAAGCATGTATACTTGAATTAGGTTAAACTATATATTAAAGTTTGCGTATTTTGTGTAGAATTTTTTTTAAACAACCTAAAATTTAGATGACTCATGAGTAGCCACCACATCTAATGTTTGTCTAATCCCCATTCTCATTGTCATGTCAACCTAGACATACATATAGACATTTAGTTCGCTTATAATATTTACAAGTGTACATACACATTTGATATATAGTGAAATCAAAATTTTCATAATTGTAAAGTTATAACAATGTAAGTTAAATAATTTACAATATAAATGTACCTACCTTTGATTTGAGACGCTTGAGAGTGGATGAGCGCTTGACAACCCTTCGTCGATTGAGTCCCCTGAACCAACATAAATATTTTAAACATATGTTCATGATTGAATTATCAATTAAAAAGTCAAGTTAACTAATTATTTCATAAATAATTTAAAAAATTGAAATCAAAATACCCTATGAGGGTTGTTGATTTCGACTGGTGTTGACATATATACTCAAGGTGTAGATGATTTCCCTATCGTTACTGTCATCTACACCAAATAGTTTGATTCTTAAAATGTATTGCAATTTTTTTTGATATATATGTTCATTAAAATTCTTATAAATTCAACATGTAGATGCATATTTATACCTATGTTGCATTGTCCTTAGACTGATGCTTTGCAGTAAGAAATTATACGAATGAACTAAGGCGACTAGATGAACCACCAGAATCTCCACGTCCACCTGAACTAGGTGTGGCCTAATTAGGTCCATAGCATAGCTAATGGAAACTCATACATACATGTGGTGTCGACACTCATGGAGTGGTACTAGGAACAGCTCCATAGAACACTCCTCCATCATCATGGTCTCTATGCTCCCTAGCCGCTATCACAAAAGCATGTTGATCAAGGTCTCCTGTGAGTGCACTCAGGGATCCTAATGTCAATACCACTGCATGTTGATGCATAGGTGCAGAAATGGAAAGACCAAGAGGAGTAACAAGGGGTTGTGCATGCACAGGGCGTTGGGGATCAACCCTTGCCCATAACCTCTATTGTGGCATAACACCACCAACACCTTGAAATGATTGAAATTCAAAATAATTGGGATTTTTCCCCAAAACAAACTCTACAATAGTTTCCTCAAAAAATATAATGGGACCTCTAGATTAGCATGTGGTGGATTGTCAAATACCATATACCATCGATCCCAAAAATGTGCACTCATTTGTGGATGTATACACCACCTCATGGATATTCTAGATTTAGTGGTAGGAATGGGTTGCTGAGTATTAGGTTCGATAAAATAAGGGGATAGATGGGATTTTATTATTTTTAGGTCTAAAATTTGTTTATATGAGAGACCATCTACACAAAATTGTCTCATCTCCTCTCTATCTCGTCGATGCCTATCTAAGTCAAAATCGATGGTCCTAATGGCATCAACAATTTTTTGCACCATAGATACAAAACGTCTCACATGTGTTGCAATCAATGCTTCATTTTGCATAGCATTGATTTGGTTTTGAATGGATGCCACATTTTCATTGATACATGCTCACAAGCAAGCCTCATCTGATCTAGCGAGTGGTGGAGGTGGGATATGAGGTGGAGGGGGTGGAGGGGGATGTGGAGGGGGTGGAGGTGGAGGTTGTTGAGGTGGTAGATTGATGACATCATCAATTTCAAATTGATCCATGATATCTATATAAGTGTTCACTTGCATTGAATTATACAAAATTAACATACAAACTTACAAAATTACAAGAAATAGTTAAATTTTAAACGTACATGCAAATTTGTTTAAATAGGATGTGCATACATGTACATACACATACATACATTGATTGAACTTGAGCATGTGCATACAAATTTCAATATTTAAGATGTACATACATTTAAAATAAAAAATATGATGCATAGTGCATGCATACATCATTCAACTAAACTATGTGTACATACAAATTTCAAAATTTAAAATCTAGAACTATGTAATTTTAATACATGTACATACTAAAAATTAAACTTTCCAAGAAAATTCAAAAAATGCTCATTTATGTCTAACACGTATAAATTAAATTTTTCCAACAGGAGAAATCATGATAGTAGATAGTCATAAAATATATACTATTATAAATTCATCATTATAAGTTATTATATTCATAAATTCAACACTAAAAAATATCCATCCAACCAAATTCATAAATTCATCACTAAAAATATCCATCCAACCAAATTCATAAATTCATCACTAAAAATATTCATCCAACCAAATTCATAAATTCATCATTAAAAATATCTATCCAACCAAATTCACAAATTCATCACACAAAATATCCATTGAACCAAATTCATAAATTCATAACTACAAGATCATTGTCTTAATTTATAAAGTGTTGTGGCTCTCTACTACATCTCTTCATTTCTTTGTGTTTTCCTTTTTAGAATCAGACTTTCTTCTCTCCTCTAGCCATCATTGATGCTCATCTAAGACCCCATCCATAGCCCTAATAGCATCAACAACATTTTGCATCCTAGATGCAAAAATCCTAAAAGGTGGTGTGATACATTCTTCATTTTGAATAATGTTGATTTGATCTTGAATGGTTCTAACATCGACATTGATCTGTGCTTGCAAGTGAGCACCATTGGTTTCAAGTGGTGGAGGTGGGGGGTTATGAGGTGGAGTGGGTGGAGATGGAGGTGAAGGTGGTGGAGATGGAGGGCGTGGAGGTGGATTACATATATTATTGAATTGATTCATGATCTCTAAGATATAAGTGAACCTGCATTAGATTTTTAATTTCAAAATGTAAGATACATGTTTAGAAAATACCCTTGAACCATTCAATATAAATGGCCTAATTGAATACAAACGATAAAATGTGTAAGCCTCAATTATGTCTAAGGCATGTTACTTGAATGAAAAAATAATTAACTATTAATATAGGATGGCTTAAGGAGATCTATGTATTAATATAGGATGGCTTAAGGGGATCTATGTATACAAAATGGCATGGCTTAAGGGAATAAAATTTAGTGAAGCTTCCCAAGGCAACCAAATTTCATTAAGGTCCTAGGACAAAATGAATGCTTTAGGGTTTACAGTTTAGAGCTAAGGGTTTAGGGTTTAGGGTAATAGGATGGCTTAAGGGGATCTATGTTGTAAGGTCCTAGGACAAAATGATATGACTTAAGTGAATAAAATTTGGTGAAGTTGCTCAAGGCAACCAAATTTCATTAAGGTCCTAAGACAAAATTATGGATTTAGGGATTAGGGTTTAGAGTTTAGAGTTTAGGGTTTAGGGTAATAGGATGGCTTAAGGGGATCTATGTAGTAAGGTCCTAGGAAAAAATGGCATCGCTTAAGGGAATAAAATTTGGTGGAGTTTCCCAAGGAAACCAAATTTCACTTTAACATGTCCTAGGACAAAATGAATGCTTTAGGGTTTAGGGTTTAGATTTTAGGGTTTAGGGTTTAGGGTTTAGGGTTTAGGGTTTAGGGTTTAGGGTGAAGTTTGGGTGGCCCTTGGAATAATGGATTTGTAATTTAGTGAACAACATTTTCTTATGGAACAGTTGATTGAGATAGCTCTTGTTTTGACTAACCAAACTCTCATGAAATATCATTCATATTATAATCTTGCACGATCTTATTATTGTTAAATTTGGTTACCTTGGGCAACTTCACCAAATTTTGAGAACTTCTTTGACCCCCTTAAGAAATGTCCTATTACGACCCCTTAAGACATCAGTTTAGGGTTTAGGGTAATAAGATGACCAATAAGGGGGTTAATTTTTTTGATTCATCACATATGCAAGAACATTAGTTTATGAATATTTTTTATTTTATGAATAGACTGACTATTTCCGTAATAGATACACATAATTATGTATTATTAAGATTGAGTTTGATGTATACTTTAACTTAATATTTTTTAATTGAATATAAGATTATTTTACTTAACATGTTTTTCATATATATATATATATGAAGTTTAATATACTATGATAAAGTTGAATATTTCCCACTTAAATGAATTTTATGATGTAAAATGTATAATAAACTAGTTAATGTTGAATTTTCCCAAAGATCCAAAATCTTATTTTATTTTGGATTGTTTGGAATTGAAAGAAACTAAAAGAAAGAAAAGAAAAATATTTAGATTCTTTTAGTGTCTAGGAAACTAGTGCAAATTGATATTTTAGACTAAACTAGAAGCCTAATTATCAACTAATTGACTAGAATGAGAGTTAAGATTGTCGAAAGACAAGAGACAACACATGCAAACAAGAAATGGAAACAAGGCATGGCTAAGAGAGATCAAAACATAAAATATAAATGAATGCAAATATTATCTAATTAAGTGACAATTGGAAATAGATTGTACAAGGATTTAGGAATTTGCTAACTAAATTTGTAAACAAACATTGAAAATTTATCAATTGTAACGATCCACTAGTCCCACAAGTAAAGTTTAACATATTGTTTTCTATTCTAATTATATCTATGTTCATAACGTTTAATTGATTGTGTCTCTTGATGAATACACATTTAAATGCATAATATTTATCAAATGCCATTTCATTGGCAATATCAAGGACCCTAATTTACTATGTATCAACCTAAATCTATCGAACAATTTCTTCCATAGGCATGCCTACATACTTGTCTCCATACAATGCAAATGAAATTTAAAACATTTAAGCAATGCACATTATTTTTTTCCAATATCAAATATTCTTGAGCTTGCAATTAGGGTTTTCAAATGGACAATGATTTGTTTGATTTCAATTTAGGGTTTTAGCAAAAAAAAAATTGAATTCAATTTAGGGTTTCAAGAAGCAATTAGGGTTTTCAATGCAAATTTTTGTTTCATTTCAAACTAGGGTTTTAAATCCAATTTTTTTGTTTGATTTTAATTTAGGGTTTCAAAAGCAATTATGGTTTTCAAATGCAATTTTTTATTTCATTTCAATTTAGGGTTTTCAAATGAATTTTTTTTTGTTTCCTTTCAATTTAGGGTTTTCAAATACAATTATTTTTGGTTTGATTGAACAATTTAGGTTTCAAAAGCTAAATTTTGTTCTTAAGATATGATTTAAGGTTGATTTTTTCATTTCTATTCAATATCTTAGGGTTTCATTTCATTTTTTCTTCTACTTCTATATATCATCATTTCTTCTATTATAGGTAAATAAAATACATAAAACACTAAATAAATTGAAAAAAAAATGCTAAAATCTATTATTGTATTAAAAATTTCAAAAAAACATGAAAAAAGAAAAAAGATTGGGGGTGGAGGCCTACTTGGAGGTCGCTGACGTCGTTGTCGTCTTTGAGAAATTGGGATCCCATGCTCTGTGAATAAATCAATTTTGTTTATTTTTAAAAATAAATACCACTTTAAAATGAGATCCCGATCTTTACAAAATGGGATCTCTCAATTTTTACAAAACGAGATCCCAATTTTTACAAAACAGGATCCTAATTTTTACAAATATTAGGATCCCATTTTGTAAAGATCAGGATCCTATTTCCCGTATGTCGGTTCGAGACCCATTAAAAAATGAGATCCCATTTCTTTTTAAAATGGGATCCTGTTTAGAATTTAGGCTCAGGATCTCGAAGCTAAATGTGATCCTGTTTTTTAAAAGCGGGATCCCGTTTATTAAAAAGTGGGATCCCATTTTTGGCAAGCTGATTTAGTTTTTTTTCCTAAGGAAAAAACTTCCACGTTTTGTATACTCATCTTATTTCTCTTACCCCTATATAGAGTATTATGCTACACTCCCTTGGAAAGCATCACATTACCCCATGCAACTTGTAACCTTTCCCATAAAAAAGTGACATGTATTATCAAGTCAACTATTTTAAACAAAAACAAAAAGTTTTTTATCCAAACTTGGAATATCTAGAACATTTGAGAGTATCTTTACTCTACTATATATGAAGGTGACATTTACCTTTCCTTGACCAACTATTTTTAAGGAGCTATAATTACTGAGAAAAACCTACCCTTCATTACACTTTGTATAATAAAAGTAACACTCTCTATGAGGTGTTGTATGATAAGAAGCACCTAAATCAACAACCAAGACTCATCACCAATGACATTGGGAAAAAAAATCATATTAAATTCATCATTGTCAAAGGACGTATTAGAATTGTGAATGCTTGGATCTAGACTTGCACAAACACAAAAAAAAACACAATATTAGTCCATTATGCAAGTTAAAACCATCATTCCCCATAAGATTCATTTGAAGCATAAAAACAAGAAATAAAGTAAAGAACACAAATGAAAGCAATCTAAATCTTATCCAAATGCTCAAACTCTCAATCCCATGGGGGAATTGGTGCTATTTTGATGTGGAAAATAGCCCTCTCCCAATTCCTTGCAAGCTTTGAAGATGATCAATGGTGCTCCTTGATGAAATTTTCCATAACCTAGCTATGGTGGATGAAAACTATGAAAACTTGGATGAAGATGGATGGACTTTGCTTCAAAACCTGTAGATAATGACTTTGCATAAAGTTGTGGATCCAAAATTAGTAAAAGAGCTCTCCATTTATAGGAGAGAACGATAGAGGAATGATCCAAAAGGATGACTATGAGACAAAACATCAACCAATAACAAAATGCCACTTGTCAACATGTGAATGGAGAGAGGTGGAGCACATTTTGATGAATGTGCACATTAATACTATTAGGTGGAAATTTGAATTTGAAGAAGTGACATGTTGGAGGGTGATGAAAGAAGAGTTAATGCCACTTGGCTCAAGAAAAAGGACATGTAAGAGGCCTTTAATGCCTTGTTGGATGGACAAGTCCTTTTGGGAGGAGAATTCAAATTTGAAGAATAATCCAACTTGATGCTTTTTTGAATGAAAATGGATGAATTTATAATCAATTAAATTGATTTACATGCACAAGTTGCAAAATCTAGAGGATTTGATGGATTAGAGTTAGGATTAATCAGGATTTGATTAACTTAGATGAAGATTTAGTTGATTTGACATTTGACTTAGACTTTTAGATTTATTTCAATCAAAATGAGAGGAAAATGAATATTAGAATTAATTAAATAAATTTGGATTTATTTAATTAAAAGGGGATGGTGTTAGACTTAAATCAAATAAAAGTTAGTTTAATTAATTTAAAGGAGATGACTTCAAAACTTAATTAAATAAAATGGATTATTTAATTAAAAGAGGAGAATAGGATTAATTAAACAAAATAATTTATTTAATTAATAGGAGATAATGATTTAATTAGATAAAATTGATTTATTTAATTAAAAGATGAAATATGACAAATTTAATCAAATAAAGATTATTCGATTAAATGGTTAGCAAAGGAGATGATTCTGGATGAATTGGTGTTAGTAAATCAGGATCAAGTGCATGGGATCAATTAGTATATTTTACGTGTCTACAAGAATAATAACCCTTCTTCTTGGACTTGCATCCTTATTTTATGACCTTTAATACCACAATTCCATCATTTACTTTAGATTTATCTATAGATATGGATCTATCTTTACCCTTAGACTTTGTGTCCCCATTCTTCTTCTTATATTTCATCTAGACTTAAACCTACCTCTAACAACTAGGTCATTGAAAGAAGTATCATCCATTGAATTCATTATAACTTCCTCGGTTAACAAAAGGCCTATGCCATTCTCTAGTTCTAGTGACACGTCATTATTGTTGAAAGAAACTATCAATTTTCCCATGAATTAGGTAAGGAACAAACCAATGTGATGTATTTTTCCTCTTCATCAATGTCTTGACTTATATTGATTTGTGAGTTGAATAAGTATCATATGAAATTATTCAAGCGATAAATTACTAAGCCTCTCTCTTTCATTTCCAAATAATATTTTTCAAACAATACAAGTGTATTAACCAAACTCATAGAATGTATAGCATACCTATCTTCTTCCATAATGAATTTGTAACTTATATTCCTTAGACACATTCATTGACATAGAATTTGAAAGACATAACTAGATTTTACTCCTAGATTTCTTATCTAATTTTATCTCATCTTCATCAAACATAGCTAAGGGTTTGGTTAAATTTCAGATATTGCAACCCATTGATCTCTTTCACTAAGAAAATATTCCATCTTCAACTTATATAGTTTGAATTTTTAACTATTCAAGCACTCAATCTCAAACCTTGGCATGTTAGCCATATATTTAATTCATTTTTCTTCTCACAAAATCCTTCATAATCCTCCTTTGCGACTAGCTATATAAAAACTACAACAAACCAACAATAGTAGGTTTTACTAGTAAACAAGCAAGAGTTTGGACTCCTAATGACTTAGTAACTTCCCAAGAAAATAGTTATTCTCTAATAATAAATTTTGGTGATTTACACCCCTATTATAAACAAACATTTAATTATGATTAAAGAAACTTAAAATTGTGTTTGTTGAAAGTAGTCAATAGTATCGATGAAATCTATCTAGCAACATTCATAGAAGTAAATGGAAAAGTATGCATATACAAGAATACACAAGACTCAAAATTTACATGAGAAACCTTAGAGGAGAAAATCCATCACCAAAAGATATTCACAATTATATTACTCATAATCAACGTTTTAATACAATAAGATATTTTCAAAGTTGTAATCTATAGTTCACACTTCTTTTGTTATCACTTTAATGTTTCACACCACTAGTGTTCAACCCAATCCTAACCTATTTAGTTTGTACAACCATCCAACTTATTTTCCTTCACATGAGATGATATATATTAACATGGACATGGAAATTCCAATTGCCTAATTGTCCAACCAACACATGGAAAACCAAGAGTCATGAAATTATATTATAACCATATTATGATATCAACATACCACACAATCACCAAACATGATTTCCCCATGTGAATAATCACCTTGCATACGTATTTACAACTACACACTATGAATCAATAGTTACATGCTTAAAACAAACTTCTATATAGCCACCACTACCAACTTCATGATTGCCATAACACATATAAACATAACATTACTTTTGACTATGTGTAGTACCTTGTATCATCTTCTAGAACATTATCCTACTCTTAGATTGTGTTGCATAAACACTAGCTCTATCACAAGTGTTTCTACATCATTATTCATGCTTCTAGCAAACACTATTTTACATATGCAATTGTGAGTTCTTCTCCAAGTAACTTGCAATTGGTGTCACACCACCACCACATGCAAAACATATATGATTTACCACAACTTACTACCACCACATCACCACATGCAAAACAACATGTATGATCTACCATAACTTACTGCCACCACATCACCACATGTAAACTAACATGTATGTTGTATCACAACACTTGAAAGTTAGTGCATTGCATTTTGTAGACAAACTATTCCTAAAATGACTCTTTGCAAGTGAATATCACTCAAGTCCTAACAACTCATGGATTGCATTCACTATTTTTTTGCAACTAATGTGACTCATGTGTGACCTTTTTTTGTTTTTTTTCTACCCCATGTAACTTGACTTTTAGGGTTCTTTTGAATTTCTTTCTATTTTTCTTGCTTCATATGTATGTTTCTCTTCTCTTATCTAGGCCTTTGGCTGACTTGGGTTTGTTTATAAGGTTGTCTAATTTTTGGCAAATCAAAGTTCAATGGATAGTTTACCAATTTCTATCTCCGCAATCTTCTAGATTAATTATGGGGAGCATATGACATAATTAACTATTTTTTGACCATTTTAGGTTATGCATGTGTATCTCCCTAACCTTGACAATCATTTCATACCATACATATAATAAAATTATGTACATGATATAAGCCTAATAATTATTACCCAAGCTAAGTTACATTCTTTTACCCATTCATTGATTTTATTTTTCATATTTTGTTTGTTGTCTTCTTCTAACCATATTAGGTGTCCCCATTAATGGACACCCTTTACTTTTTAGAGCACTGAATTGTTTATTTATTGTTCGAATATTACAATCTCTTTTTTCAAAAATGAAACAAAATTGATATCTACTGCTTTATTAAAATTTAAAAATAAATACCTAAACACGTTACCTTTCTTAATTAATAAAAATGAAAATAAAACTTATTAAAGACAAAGGTATAATCCAATTGTTCCAAAAATATTTATATAATTAAAGGCATCCGTTAAAGCATATGCAAAGACGAGATATATCAATCTGTCAAAAGGAGGATGTGACTTAGTTGGGGGTAAAACACCCGAATAAACTGCCACTTACAGTCATTTACGGAGGGGAAGATTGGGAGCTAAGCAAGCCAGATGCTCTCACACCATGCGTCGTACTGCTCAAGTTTCATACGAGGCAATATTCCTTCTAATTAATTATTTTTCCAACTTTGTCGTATGATGTCCTCATAATAAAGTATTACGAGTTATTAATGCAATCGCGAAATCCATCACATCACTCGCATTCGCATTCATAAAGCAAAAATTGTAGGAGAATGTTTTTCGCCAAACCTCAAATCCATTTATAAGGTTTCTGTAACGAGCTGCCATTGTATCTGCTCGGAGAGTTTTAAGGGAAGAGATGTCCAAAATAATGGATCCAACAGAGAAGGGCGTGTGGTGGAAAGACGGTGGGCAGTGGGTGAGGTATCCCCCTGAGATTGCTGCAAAAATCGAGAGAGCCAAGAGCATTGGCACTACAAGCGTTACACTTACGCTCATAAATTCTAGCTATCCATTGGGAACGAATTATACGATCGATCTGCTCGCAATGAAACAAAAAAATCTCACCACGGGCTTCTCCAGAGATATTAAGATAATCCCTGCATCCTCTGCTCAGGTGAGTGATACCTTTTAGCGCGCTTGAATTGTCACCTTAGGTTTATGACATAAATATCATCTTTCTGATCTATAAAAATAGGAACAGGAGGAATCGGAAGAAGATGTTTACGACCCTGCGTCCCCAATTTTTCGAAGAATGGCAAGGGATGAAAGGAAGAAAGAAGAAGCGGGAAAGGACGTTGTTCGTATGGTACCCTCCATTACTGTAGACCTTCAGAAATTGAGCTCCAACTGCCTCCCCAATGGTCAGTGTAATCTGGTTTTGAAGCTTCCCAAGACTGTCGTGCATTCGGAAAGGCTTAACTCCCTCACCAGAAAGGTTCCCGCTGTCTAATCTCATGTTTTCTTTAGATTTTAAATTGTGTAATTTGGGGTTTCCATATCTGTGCATTATCTGGGGTTTTGGTGTTACAGACTCTGGCATTGCTGCTTGAAAAGCTCACGGGAAGAGATTTCATTAAGAGCGTCATCGCAAGCAAGTCACCTGGTGTTAACCTGCATAAGCACGAGTGGAATGTTCGTCAGTGTAAATCGTACACCGTGGGGAGACCTGAAAATTCGGAGATGTATTCTTCGTTCCTGAACCACCTCTGCGGCTTGGCAGAGGAAGACGAGGGGCTCGTTGGTAAGAAATTAGCCATGTTTTTAGGGTTACTGAAGCCAATTTAGGACGGACAAACAGCTACTGAGCGATTGCAGGCATATAATTTTGTTTATTTTTTGTTAGGGTTTTACTGAAGACAACTTTGGGTTGAATTGCAGATGCTCTGTTCAGGGTTGCAGAGAAGGGGAACACAGCCGCAGGTGACCGTGTTGAGTATGTGTTCAAGGGTTCTTCTGCGGATGAAGGGAGGAGTGTATTTGAGCCTGCAGAGACTGGGGTTGTTACTGGATTCACGAGGCTGCTGCCATTGGCAAGTGAAGGTGGAAGGAAAGTCTCTGTCTATCTCACAATGTGTGAGTTTGTTCAGGGAACCCGCTACCTCACCGTTGTGAAGGGTGCATCTCTGTTTATTGCCCAGCTTGTTCCGATGTTAACTGAAATATAAGAAACAGCTTTCTGAATAGGGATGACATGTACAGCCGTATATACCTCTTAAGACTTCATAAGATTATAGACTTGGATTTTGAAACAATATAAACTGCTGAGGATGACATCGTTTATATGTTATATGAAGTATATGTTCAGTCTTTAATCGAAAGTAGATCTGAAGTATATGTTTTGTCTTTAATCGAAAGTAGAAATGATATTGCCTTGGTGATTTGATGATTTCTTGGTCAATTCTTTTTATGGTTTATCGTCTTTAACCTCAATCCTAAAGTTGGTTTTTTGTTTTTCTGTTCTTTGGGTGATCAGGCCGTGTCATCTATCTGTAACTGTTCTATTCTGTTATTTGTTGTAACTGTATCTTATTAAACTTAAAGTCAATATAAAAAGGTTTTATTTTTACCTTGTAACTTTATATTAACCTTTAAAACTTTGGCAATTTGTTGAACTGCCCTTATCAATTTCGCTATATTGTATTTATTCAATTCTGCATGGTAGCTTGCAATTGCATTTCTGAATTGAACATTTTTGGGCTGTAGGCAACGAAATGAAGAACTATCCTGTATATGATGTGTAATGACTTAATGTTTGTTATCTAAGCTCATGTATAGGCCATATTGTTCATGTTGGTATTTGTTGCTTTGAGTGGCTATCAGTGTTTCGATATCATCATATTCTTTTATAAATATGGTTATGATTGTTGATTATGTTCTGTTTTGATTAAAGGTAAACGACAGGTTTTGAAGGGGCTTGGAACCCTTTACAAAAGAGAGCAGTTGATTATGTTCTGTTAGTTGTTGATGATTTGTAAAAGATATCATGTTGAGATGTATTGTGTGTTTATATGTTGTGTGTTTAGAAACTGTCTAGTTAGAGATGGTGTTTTTCTATACGTTGGTTGTTGGATATTGCTTGCATTGAGACATGTTAGTTGTTGATGATTTGCAAAAGATGTGATGTTATGATATCAGGTTGAGATCTATTGCATGTCTAGCTCAACAATAGGTTAGAGATGGTGTTCTTCTATATGTTGGTTGTTGGGTATTGCTTGTATTGAGATTTGTGTATGGTTGAGTGCCAAGTTTTTTTGTGATGATTTGATGCAGTTTATTGCATGTAGTTTGCATTAAAGGTGTGAGAACTTTATGCATAGATGCCAAATCATGTTGTATGTGTCGAGATGCATATGTTATGCTTTCTATGAGTTTATCATAGTGTTTTATTCCATTGTTATCTATATGATTATTAGAAATATGGATGATATAAAGTGACATTGTGTTGATAAAAAGATTATATAATTTATATTGTGTTGTATTTTATATATATATATATGCTTGATGTGTAAATTGTGTATACAAGTACAAGGTTAATTCTTCATCTAAATATGCAAGTTTAGGTTATTTCTTCAATGGTGGTTATATAGAGATGTCACTTTGGGTTAGTATATTTGGTAACCTTTATCACATTCAGTGTAAGTGTGAAATGAGCCATATTTTTCCTTATGATTTTCTATTAAAATTGGTGACTATTTAGGAATATGCATAACTCTTAATGATTTTAGTTGTGGTTGGTATTTTTTGTTTGCTTGTAATTGTATTTCAAAGATTAAATCTTTGTGTATTAATGATATCTGATGCATTGAGAATTAAAAATAAAGGGAAATAACAAAAATAAAAAGTGCTAAGTTAAATGTATTAGAAAGTATATTTAATTTATTGCAATTGGTTTAATTGTGATTTGAAAAATATTCTATTGATTGAGAAAGTAGAATTGGAATATTTAAATTGTCTTGAAAAGGATTAATTCTAATTGCCTTTGGAAAAGTGAAAATGGCTTGGAAATTTTAAGTTATTTATAAAATATATTTTGTGAAAAGAAAAAATAAGAAAATAAAAAAGATATGAAACAAAGAGAAAAAGAAATAGAAAAGAAAAAGGTATAAAGAGAAAAAGGTTTAGTTGAAAAGAAGATCAAGTGAGCTCAAACCATTTTAAGTTATTTATAAAATATATTTTGTGAAAAGAAAAGAAAAAAAGATATGAAACAAAGAGAAAAAGAAATAGAAAAAAAAAGGTATAAAGAGAAAATGGTTTCGTTGAAAAGAAGATCAAGTGAGTTAGCCAGCTTGATCTCTTGACCATTGCGATTGTTTCAAGGTCTCTATCTGTGTGTTGTATTCTTGTTTTCTTGAGTCTTGAGCATTGTCCTTGGGTATGAAACCTGTAGACAATCATTTTTCTATCTTTAGGCAAGACTATAATATAGGAACGAGATTACACCACAAAAATAGGACAACAACATAGTTTCTAGACTCCAACATATTTGTAGGACTAGTGTATTTTTGGGACACTTGAGTAGTTGTGTTAGTGTCTTTTCTAGGTGTTAATGTCTTGTTTTGATGTTGTGGTCCTTTGATGCATTGCATCTTCTATTTTGTTGGACAATGGATATTTCCAAGCTTTTTGGGGGGAAACTTTGTATATGAAATTTGTTCCCCATGGTCTTGTGCATCTTCCCATGTCAACACTTAGTTGATAGGTATTCTTGATTGGAAGCTATTATCCCATGCATTGGGGAGCATGTCTTTGGATGAAAATGACTTCTTATTGTTCTCATTGGTGGAGAGCTTGTACCTTCTAGTTGTACAACCTCTTATGAAGGTTGGTCCTTTGTGTTGGGATGTTGTATGAGTTATTTTTGAGTAAATTGGAGGTGGTTGTCACTCTCATCCTACTTTTTGTTTAGGAAATCAATAGTCATATCATCTAGTTGAGATGTGATAACTCTTAGTTGTTCCATTGCTTGTGCAAGTTTTCATTGGTATTGTGTGTTGTTGAGTGTATTATGGTGTGGATTTGAGATAGATGATTCCCTCACCCTAGTGTTGTGTTCATGAAAGAACATTATTGTGGATTAAAATATGATCATCTTCGTAGTGTAGTTCCTCTCTCTTGTAGGATCATTACGGTTGATTCATCACACAAATTGTAAGTATTTCGCTTGTTAAGTATTGCTTAGAGCAATGGTGATGTTGTCGTTTGTGCACATTGGTGTGTGATGTGACATGTGTTGTCATGCCTTAATCATTGGTGTTTTAAAAAAGTACTTAGTTGGTTAAAATGTTTTGGGTGTGTGGCAAGGGGCACTAAAATCTATCAATTATGAGATTACTCCATCTTTTAGTAGTAGTAATGATTCCAATATCATTGTAGTGAGTTGAGCTAATGGGTTTGACACTCCATTATGAAGATTAACTCAAAGAATGACATCAACATGATCAAATACTTTTATATTTCAAGCCATTTTTTTCCAATTCCCTATGAAAAAGTTTGATGAATATTTGCAAGTTTTTTCATTTAAAAAAAATCTATTTCTTTTATAATTTTAAAAAACTATAGACTCTTGTAGAAGAGTTAAAAACTTGACATAAATTAATGAAATGAATTAAGAAAACAATTATCTTAGATAAACAAATTTGGAATATATAATTGTAATAAATATATATAGAAATTAAATGCAATGGATAGAGGTACTTAGTTTAAAATCAATGATGGAAGAATGGTACTAAAATTGTAGATAATCTTTTTTACCATTGTTAGAAAACAAATTCACATTGTATGGTAATTAGCTTAGGTTCTATTCCAATTTAGAAATCTATGTGATTCACTCTAGAGCACCATGAGTTTGATCCCAAGTGTTGTAGAGTTAAATCTATTGTGTAGATTTTATTTGTGATGCATAAGATTAGTCTAACATAATGAGCACTTGAAATTTGGTTTGTATTTTCCTTTCAAAAAATTGAATGTGTCAAGGTGGTGTTTAGGAATATCATTTAGGAGTTTAACTTGATACCTCTAAACGAGTTCTCATAGGTCCAACCCCTTAAACAAATTGGATTAACAACAATATCAAAAATATTATTCACCAACATACATATGGCCTATATGTAGATGCAATTCTTTTGCTCCTATAGAAATTGAAGTGTGCTCTAATTATTTTCTCTTTTTCTCATTATGAATTAGTTGTACATTTAAATATCTTAAAATACTGTCACATACTAATTTGTGGTAAGTTAGTTCATAACAACTAGTATAAGAGGAAAAGATTTTAGAATTTGAATATATTCTAACATGCCTTGGGATTGAAGAATGCCAATAAAGATGGCCATAAAGGCGTGATAAATATCATATAAGTATCAATGTATTACATAAAATAAGTTCATGTAACAAAGGTATCAAATGATTGGTCATAATATAAGTTGTGATATATATCATAAGGCACAGTAGCATAAGAATACAAGTATAGGGATTTGGTAAGATCATAAGTATAAAGTGGTCAACATGGAACCATAAGTAGGTAGACATGATAGGAATATAATAAGCAAGCATATGTTGTAATAAAGATAAAAATATATTGGTCATGCATATAATAGATATTATACGTGTAGTACAATGAACATAGATCATGAAGACACATGTAAACGAGGAAGAAGAAAACATCCAAAATAGAAATATGGAACATTAACAATGATAAAAAAATTACCACTTCAGCATGTGTAGAAGTGAACAATGAAATGTAAACAAATGTGAAAAGTTAAAACATGATATATAAAGAAGTCAAAGAGCTAAAAATAAAAGTAATATATAAAAGTGAAACATAGAAAAAGAAATATTGTAGATGTTATTATAAAAAATGTAAGTAATACAAATACTGCACATTTATCCTTGAGTGTTGAATAAGAATATAAATAAAAAAGTAACTTTAAGACTTGAAACAAACAACGCTTATTTTAATCTATATCATTGAAAACAAGAGCTAGGAGTTGGAGAATATATCATAAAATTAGAAATGCTTGTGGGAAAGGAAACTAAAAGATGAAATGTTTACACTTGGAAATTGTTAGATCTAAATGCAAAAACAAACTACAAATGACTATCAATGCTTTCCATTAAATTTGGATATCATGCAATTAATTTTCTAGAAAAGTAGGGCAGCTACCACACTAAAGGGGCACAATTGCAGTGTTGGAGTGATGTTGATGTCCTAATTTTTTATAGGAAATTTTTTCTTCAATAAAAAAACTTGTTTCAACTTGTAATCAACCTTTTTCACTCTAGAATGAGACAAAATGATTTGAGTAAAAGGGAAAAGAAATTTTCTTTGACTATTTAGGGGAGCACCTTAGTTAGTCCCTTTTTAATTATATCTCAAATTTATACGCAAAATCACTATGATAAATGGAGTGTGCATAGATCTAGGTGGGGGTGGATGAGGTATAAATGACAAACCTAGTAGTAGATCTAGGATAAGATAATCTATGGTTATAGTGTATGAAAAAGAGAGATTAAAATGGTAATTACAAAGGACAAGTAAAATCTGGTGGAAGATTTCATTTTTATAAGGGTTTCAAGGATAAGGCTTTTCACATTTAGGGAGTTTGATAAGAAACCTATGAATTATAGATGAAGAAAATGTTAGGAATAGGACATGACAATAAGGATGACACAACTCAAGGGCTCAAGGGAGACTCCATAACTTTAAATCTTCAATGTTGACTTTGTTACCTTCTTGCTTTGACAACACACCTATAATTTTTTTTTTTAAATGGATAGAGGAAACTAAATATGGAGTTTGACAAGGGGCCTATGGATTTTGGATGAAGATAAAATAAATAATAGGTTATAAAAATAAATATATGGAAGAAATACAACAAAGGATAACACAACTCAAGGGTCCAAGGGGACTTTATAGCTTTAGATATTCAATGTGTAATCTATTACCTTCTTGGCTTGACAACATGTACCTAAAATTTTATATTTTTGGAAGTAGAGAGGAAATATTTTTTTTAATTGATATATTATTTCTTAATAAGTAAAAAGTGGGTTTAACTATGAACCTAAACTAAGTTTTAGGGTTTGTGGTTGGAAAACATATAGTTAAGGTTAGGCTAACCAATTAGTAAAAAATGTTGAAGATATTTTACAAGGACAAAGGCCCCAAGGGGGTACATATGTCCTAGCATTTGTGATAGGGACTATAGACACCCCTTCATGACACAAGGTTCTTCTTCTTAGAGGTGATGTAAGATGGTTTCGTAGGATTTGGTGACCTTGTAATAATATTTTATGATCACCAAGGAAGCTTGAAATAGGTGTAAAATGAGCCTAAAACATGCTAGGAAAATAGAGATCAAAAAGAAAAAAATGTAATGTGGAAGTTGCAAGGTATACAATTTCTCAATATTTCATTGTGTGCCCACTATAGTGGGTTGATGGAAATAAATGGAAGGCACATGATAAAGTATAAGTATAATATGTTTATCATTGCATAATGTAAAGATACACAAAAAAGGATACAACTATTTATTTTTCTTCATTTGCTCTTGCATGCACATGTAAATGTTCTTGCAACATACCACATCAAGGAGGTATACTCATCATATTTATACAAGAGCTTATATCATAATATATATAGAAATGGAAATATTACAATAATTTAGATATACTAAACATGAAAATAATAAATATACATAAACAAGCACAAAACATAGATAACATGGAAACACAAACATGAAAATTAAAGGAAACAAGCAATAGGCACAATATACTGAATAAGACAATGTACATAAGGTGGAAAGAAGACACTAATAATCACATATGGCTAACATGGCAACACTAGAGAAGGAGAAATGGGAAGATGGTTCCAAGGAGATTACACGATGAGAAATAGATTGATGGTCATGATGGTTTCATGTTGGAAATGATACCTTAGCAAAGGATCATATCTATCATAGTTATTGAGATGCAATAAATATGACATAGGATAAAGCCAATGCTTACAATGATAAAATATTTAATGGCACTACTTAACTCATAAGGATCTGTACCAATCTAAAAGTAAAATGCTCAATGATGAATATAATGGTTATGTGGTTACCACGAAATTATAAGTGATTGAGATCCAAATGAGGCCAAGCCAGGGCTAAATAAAATGGTAAAAAGGGTCCATGACACCCCAAAAAAGGTAAAAATGGTGAAATTTTAAAGGATATATGGTATCCACTCATTGTTCAAGAGATTGGACAAGGCCCAAATGATGATGATGTTGATAATGTCATGATGTAGATAATATATTAGATATATTCTCCCCCACCATAAATTGATTGGTGAAGGAATATATCTAGCTAATTTAAGGTAGATGATAAGGGTTCAGAAAAGATAATTTGCTAAGTTATACTTGAAGATATGATAATAGAAGAAAGAGGGAAACATGTAGGTAATATCTCCTTATTGGATCAATGTGTGATATATATGAGTTTAAAGTGTCATAAAGGGTAATTGAGTGATGAAGAGGATAATATATGGAAATATAGTGACCTTAATACATTAGTAGAACTTGGAACATGTAGCTGAAGTAATGCCCCAAAATCTAGAGATAAAAATTAGATGACCATAATGAGAGGGTAATGATGATGAACATAGGAGAAGGGTAATGGCGATGATTAACAAAAGAGAAGGGAAAATTTAATGATGAACAATATGAGAAAGGTATGTTGATGTTGAATGGCAGTAGAGTGGGATATACACATGAGGAAAAAGATGAACTATAGGTAGTATGTCCAAGGGAAAAGTATAAAGAGGATACATGAGATAGTAACCAAGTCATCAATAAGTGAAAAATGATATAATAATTGTAGATGGTGTGAGGAAAAATAATAGAATGTTAGAAATAGTGAAAATAGGATAAAATAGGTTGTAGTAGTAGGATAGGAATATGATAAATGAGAGAGTAGAAGCCAGCCACTATCACATAGATCATGAAACACCACTCCAATATTATGCACCTAGATTGTACGAAGGTTCAACTAAAATTTAATCCTTCAAAGGTAGTCTAGATATAAATATATTATAAGTGTTGAAGTTGACAAAATAATTTCATAGGAGGAAGAATATTTTGTAGTGCCAAAGAACCTTCTACGATAGAGAAGAAAAATAAAATGTGGTATTGTCAATATTGATACAACTCAAATGTATAAAGATACCTTTGCATGTATAGAAAAGGGTGAGACAAGAAAGTACTTGGGGGTATGTGAGAACCCTACATGTGCACTTCTAAAATATAAAGAATAAATAATAAGCCAAAATATGGTGCAAGAAGATAAAAACTATGAAACAATAAATACAAATGATTATGAAGTTAGAATAATTTAATATAATAGAGTTAGTCTCCTAAGAGAAATGCAAATTCTTAAAAAGTAGAATAGCATTAATATATCTCACAATAACATGAATGAATACATAAGGTAAAGGAGGATACATATATATGGGCCTCTTAGATGTATGAATCAAGGAGGTGGCATGTGACACAAGACCTGTATGAGATAAATTTAAATCACTCCCAAATAAAAGGTTAGCTAAGAGTTCATTTGAAATAGAGGTAGCATATAACAACCATCAATCAAGGATTGATTTGAGGTAGTGGTGGCAGTTTGGTTCCTTGAGCCAAGATGAACACATGCCATTTTAGCTTATACATAATTGATCTAATAATAAAATATTTCTATTATCTTAAATAAAATTAATGAATAGGTGCAATATCAAACTTAGGATAGAATATATCCAAGGTGAATCAAGTATTACACCAACATCCCTACTTAAGTGTAACTTAGAAGGAAATAGAAATGGGTCTCGACAACTAGGCCTAATGAGGCATCTATATACATAAAGATCTCTCATAAAAATGGAAAGGGAGAAAAACCCATAAGAAAAAAGTGTAACTTAGAAGGTGAAGATGATGTCCAAATGACAAGAGAACACAAAGACACAAATTAAAGCAATAAAAAATTACTAACTCAATCTCTTACCTTCCTCACCTCATTGATAGAGTTGAAGTGAAGAACCCACTTCACTTTATTTTCTCTTGATAGTGAAACTGTGGTTGCTCTCCAATGCAACATAACCTTGGTATGGAAGAGATTTCGATGATGAATTCAACAAAATAATCTTAGAAAACATGAGATATACAAATGGAATGGAAAGACTCCAACTTATAGATTTTTGAAAGGATGAATGAAGGGCCAAGATCCTCTTGTGAGATGGACAGTTGGGATTGGAGGAGAGAGTGGAAGCTTAGCCTTGTGACAAGTGTCACAAGGTGGAGACATGTGAATGCGACATTTGGCATGGGGAAGAGAGCAAGGTGTGCTCACACATGTGTGAGCACACATTGGGAAGAACAAGAAGATGACAAGTGGAAACAAAAGTGGCAAAGTGTAAGAGATGTAGGCTTGGAAGTATGACAAGTGAGAAGAAAAGGAAAGTGTAGAGTGGCTTCATGAGAAAGAGGATCTCAGGCATGTGTGAGCATCTAATATAAAGGGAGGTCAAAGGATGACTTGGGGAGAGAAAGTGACATATGCATGCAAGCATTTAAGAGGGCTTGGAGGACACATGTCACATGACCACTAGTTTGGGGAAGGGGGAGTCCAATTAAAAAATAGAAAAATGTTGATGAGGATTAGGAGGTGGATTAAATTAATTAATTGATGATTAATTAAGTTAATTAGGATTAGAGGACTTAGGGAAATATTTAGAATAAGGTTGAATTAAAATAAATAAATAAATTAACCTTTGAGGAATTGAGAATTAAATAAATGAAATTTGATTAAATGTGATAGCGAAGGGAAATTAATCAAATAAATAATTTGATTAATTAAGAAGAATGAGGATCTAATAATTAATTAAATGTTTAATTTAATTAATTACAAGCTAAAACTATAATTAATTAAATTTTAATTTAATTAATTACATAAATATCTCTCATAAAAAGGGAATGGGAGAAAACCCATAGGAAACAACCCCCCCCAAAGAGAAAAAATTCCATCCCCCCAACTATGTGGCTCCCCAAAGATGAAGCCTCCTAAAATCCCTACAAGATCAAGGTTCACATATTAGAGAGAGAATTTGGATGTAGAATGTCACATATCAAATGTTCAAGTAGGTTCCTTTGTAATAAATGACAAACCTTTATTTTAGAAGAAAGAAACCTTGAGCTACAATCTAGTTGAATTCCCACTCCAAAGGTGCAATGGAGGGTAAGAACAAGAATAATATTAGATTGAACAATTCTCAAATATCTCCAAGTTACTGCTTAGATGTGCTAAAGTTTGATCAAGAGTCCCATACATAATTGTAGAAGATGAAAATAACATGAAGCATGAAATAGAGGTGAAAGGAGGAGAGTTTATAAGTACTCACATTACTTCTAAAGAGAAAAGGCACCCAAAGAAGAAAGAGAACCAAAAATGGGTCTAGGAAACAAGGCCATGTGCAAGGTACCTATGCACAAATATGGTCCCCTAAAGAGAGACAAAGATAACCCCCCAAAAGAGGGAGTATAAAGAAGTCTCCAAAAGCTACTCTATAAAGTTGATGCAAAACTATGAAAAGTGTTGATGAATCAAATTAGGTACCAAAAATGGCTCCTGCTATTGATATGCGAACTAAACCAAGAACCAAGAATCCTATGATGGAGTTGAATCATAGGAAATTATAGAACTATACTTTGTCTTAACATGTAATCATATAGAGGTAATTAAAATACATCCAGATAAGTAGATGCAACTTCATCGTGTAAGAACCATGAGTTCAATCTTGAGCATCGTGCACTTAATATGTCATGGATTTTATTTGTGTTGTTGAGATCAATCTAACACAATGAATTTACTCATCTTTGTCTTCTAAAACTAATTTTGGGGAGGTGGTGTTGAGGGACAACATTTAGGAGTTGAGTTGATAGGTCAACAAGTTCTCCTAGGTCGAACCACTTTGATGACCAAATTAATAGTAAAATATATTGAAGACAACATTCAAGAATACACTTATGGCCTATATATAAATATGATTATATTATTCCTTTATATATACAAGCATGCTCTACTGATTTATTCATTTTGTCTGCATATGAATTAATTGCACATTGAATATCTTTAAATACCATGACATAGAAACGTGTGTTAATTCAACCCATAAAAGTAGTAGAAAGGGGTGGGAAACCTGAAATTTGAATTTCAAGTTCATTTCTATACACCTTGGGATTGAACTAGGTAAATATTCAATCACTCAAAAATGAATCTTAGGGAATGAGAATTTCAAGACAAAGAGTAATGTATGGGAATAAGTGCAAATGATGTTGCAGTAATGATGAGTAAATAAAAAGTGTATAAAAATTTGTGTTAAAAATATGATAAAATAAGATGGATAGAGATCGTGCCATGAGAAAAACCATACACAAAGATATGTCACTTATGAATAAGTAATTAACAAAGAAATTCCACAATAAAAACACAAATTTAAATAGAAAATGATATGGATATGTTTTTTTAACTGATGCAAAGGCAGCTAAGGGGTTGCACCCATATATTAATTTTTCAAATATAAACATTACATTCAAATATAGGGGATCATCAACGGATCACCCAAATCAATGATAACCCAGAACAAAAAACTATTTGGTCATCCTGAACAAAAAATAAACCAAGCACCGAGACTCAAAATGGTGCCCCCGATCTAAAACCTTGCAACCATATTCAACACTATTACACCTAGACTACATTGCACCCAAACCAGCAACAGTAGCAAAATTAAAAAAAATTGCATTCTTTGTTCACCCCCACAAAGCACCCAACCCATCAAGACACACAGATTTTGATAACCCCGCCTAACCCCCCAAAGCCAAAATGCCCCAACCTAGCATTCTTTACCTCAGACGATTTCAAATTCTCGGTCTTCCTTAGTTGGACGTGCCACCCTCATCCACCAGGCCCTATATGGCAATGTATGCCTTCAACCAGCTTGCCCCCACATTTGGAACCATCTCCAGTATCTGCTTCATAAACCTGATGCTCTTCATCGCCACCGCTCAAAATCTAGGAAGAGAAGTCGGGTCATTGGTGAAAATCAATGGATAACGCTCTGGAGGAAACCCACAACAACGTAGTAGGTAGTAATCATCGGGTAACGAAACCCCCTGCCCCACCTCATAGTTTTCCAAAAAATCTTCCAAACCAACCAGAAACTTACCCCAAATTAGCTTCTTGCAAAGTTGGCGCGTCATTTCCTTTGATTCCCCTACATCTAGGACCAAGGCCAAGAACATTACAGAGATGTTCATGTGAAACCCGTGTCGGTGAAACGAATAGAGAAACTCCCCACTGAACACCATCTTCAGCACGTGGATGATCAAATCGTGCTTCAATTTAAAGACATTGCCTTGCCTTTCCTCTATCACTTCCCCCATGAACACTTTTCTTTATATTTCTTAATATATTTTATTTTACTTTTTATATAATTTTAAATTTTACTTTCAGAAAACTCTTTTATTTATTTATTTTAATTTGAAAAAATAATAAATATTATATATATATATATATATATATATATATATATATATATATATATAGATAACTTTTTAATATTTTTAATATTTTAATTTTATTTATTTTAAAAATGTACACAACATAAACTCCACAGTTTGTGACTAGTATAGAATGCCTAAGTTTTCCCTCTAAATTCATGTTTCTACTTATTTATTCTTTCATTTATTTATTTTTGTATTGATGATAGTCTGCAATTAACAAAAAATATTACATCATAGATTACATCTTTTGTTGGTCACAACCTATCAGGTTTTACAAAATTATTTTCACATCAAACTTCTCAAAAGTTAATGCTTTCGATGTGTTCATCCATGTCATTACATCGAATTGGTGGTTTAATTTTTGACATATGTTCATTGGATCTCACCACCTCCACTACAAAGTCTTCTCCCTGATTTACAAAGAAACTTGGTCGTCCTTGAAATCCCAGATCTTTTTTTAATATTTCCTTTATGTATTTCTTGTTGTGCTTCCTCTGAAATTCTAGATAGTTTCTCAAGAATGAAATGTTGTCTTCCTTGTTAAATGGTTAATGCCTTGCATATTTGATATCTTGACCTCTACTTTTTCAATTTTCAACAACTTGACATATTATTTTTTGGATATCTCCATTATCATTGTAACTTGCATTGAAATATTGAAGTATATGAGTCTTCCAACAAAAGTTTAGTAAGTGCCCTCTTTTTTCCTTGGAACCATTCCTCATTTCTAGTTTTCCATATAAACCACAATATTTTAGTAGATAACAATAACCAAAAAGGATTCAATGTTTTATCTAATCCTTCTATAAATCCCATCATAATTTCTTGTCATTTTATCTTATCTAGATCCCCCGACCTCCCAGCTCTGCATAGAACATGTACCAAATCTCTTTAGCAAAGAGGCATTCAAAGAAAATATGTTTGACAATTTAAGACTTTTTACAAATTTCATATATTTTCATGTAATAGGAAGGTGAAGTACCTAGAATTTTATGCACAATACAAGTAACCATTTGAAACAAGCTTTCTTAGGTTCAATAATTTCATTCCACAACCATTTAAATATACTAAGCCACTTTTTATCCTTTATTTCAATATTCCAACATTTGTTTAGATGTCTAAAAATGCTTTATTTTTATTTTTTCAATTCTAACCTTTGATTTCATTTCTTTCATCATTTATCCTTTTTTTAAAGAAGTAGCTGCTCAATATCTATTTATTTTTCTCAAAAAAACACTAATCATGATTTTATCAAATTATCATTTCATTTTCATACTTTTAGCATTTAGTTTTGGTTTTTGGCTATTTGACATCTATTATTTTCTTTGGGTTCAAAAATATATTCATTAGAATTGCTTTCAAACTTTGTGATTGATACATTTTTCGTTGGTAGTTTGGGAAGAAATGTTATCTTACGATATGGTGTTTTAAAGAAGTTGATCATAGTGAAGATGCATCAAACTCATTTATACTTTCCTACAAGATCAATAAGAAGAAGGTAGAGCAAAAGGAAGGGGGAGACATAAATAGAGAGACCTACAAGTAGAGAACCATTTAAGGTGAATAAGGAGAGTGAGCATGAAATGTATAAGGCATATATATCAATGATACACAAATAAGGAAGGATGAATAAGGATCAAAGAGAGGTCAAACAATAAATTTCCAAACCCTAATATAGATAAATCAATATGAAACAAATAACGGTAAATCCAAACTCTTATCTATTCTAAAAGAAAGATGTAACAACCATAAATATTCGGTTTTAAAATCCTAACAAAAAGGACAAAACCTAAGGTTAAAATCTTAGGTTGTGATGGAATGTTGAGTTTATCAAAATGTAAAGGGAAAAATACTTCTTTAATAAAATTTATCTAGGCTAATTAAATAAATGCATTCAATTAAGCAAACACTTAATTGTGATATAATGAGTTGTGATTGATAATTGAAATTACTAGAAATTATATGGAGAATTGAAATAAATTAAATGCGATATTTACTTCAAAATAAATGATAGGGAAGTGTTGCACAATAAATGAAAAATTAATTCATCAATATTCGAGAATTTTAAGATTACCTCAAAGGAAGATCTCAAATTTTATAAAATGACTTTTTGTTTTTGGATTCGTCTACATAAACCGAGAACTTGTCTCTATAAGTAAAAATTAAACATGCATGTAGACCTAATCTAAAACTAATGGATTTGATCTCTAGAATATAGATTGTGGAAATTTGTACACCTTGATTTCAATTTGTATAAGAACAAACACTACTAACAAACTCATTTAAAAAATCTACTTAAACGTGAAATCTAAATTCTTCCAAATCTAACCTTTAGTGTTTATATATTCATAATCATCAGGTATAGAAATTGAATCTCTTATGAAAGTATATTCTGCTCTTTAAACGGGACCCCTTCACTTCAAAAGGAGTTTAAGCATATGTGTATTCTTGTGAGATTTTTTCAAAGAAAATAATTTTAGTTCAAAATCTTTAAGCATCTGGAGAGAGGTGTGCCATATTGCGCCTGTAGCTCAGCGGATAGAGCGTCTGTTTCCTAAGCAGAAAGTCGTAGGTTCGATCCCTACCTGGCGCGACTGTTCATTTTGTGAAGCATACAGAACTTTTTTCTGCGATCATCGTCCGTTGGATCATTCATTCTACTTAGTTATCTTCTACCACGTGGGAGAGTTCAATTTCCTAGCAATTGGAACTAGATGTTCCATCTCTTTTCTTATTGTAAAATATTTGTGAGACGATAATTTTTTCTTTTGACAAATTTTTAATTACGTATAAAATGTGTTTAGTTTGTTTACAGATTTATTAAAATAATTTTTATTATAAAGCAGTAGAAAAATTAATAGAATTAAAAATCATGTGTCATAGTTGAAATTATATTTCATCTACAAAAATATTAGAACTAAATTATATCATGTTTAAAATTTTGAATTTGGTATCAATATTGATCTCAATAGAAAAATTTGAATTTGGTACCCTAGTGGATCTCAATATGAAAATTTGAATTTGGTAACAATATTGATCTCAATATAAAAATTTGAATTTGATATCAATGTTGATTTCAATATAAATTTTGAAGTTGGTATCGTCATTGATCTCAACATGAATGTCCCTTAGAGGGTGTAGAGGAATCAAAATATGTTTTTTGATCAAATTTGGAATTATCTATCATGCAAGGGCAAGTGGCTCACTGGTGAAAATTCTCATCACTAGCCACGAGTAGGTTCTAAGTTTGAATATTGACCTATCCAATATTTTCATTAATGTTTCTATAATTCCTTGTAGAAACAAATACAATCCATATTGCAAAGTAGCCAAAAAAAATTAAAAGTAAAAATATGTGTCAAAAATGGATCAAATAGCTCTTGCATTTGATGATGTAATTACACTCCAAACTCTTGGGAATGAATCTACACCTTCACATTTTACAATAATTTGAGCTTCTTTAGTGAATGTCAATTCATTCAATTCATGCATTTCACCTATTCAAAACCCTTTCATTAAAATATTGAAAACCCCCATTTTTATAAAGATAATAAACAAAGAAGAAAGAAAACAAAGGATTAACTCTTTCATTGGTAAAATCAAATACTTCACTAAAGTTAAGAACAAAAATTACTATCCAACTTATCTCCAAGATAGCCTTCACATCTTTGATATAGACTAGGAAGCTACAAAGTAAGGTATGAAACCATACAATCTGTATAGTGTGAAAATGTGTAAAACAAACAAGTAAGCATTAAACACACAATTGATGCAACGTGTTATATTAAGGAAATCAAATTTAACAATACAACTAATAAAACGATTCTTCAAAGTCGTTCCATTGTCCTCTATTCTTAAGGATCGTGATTAGTGCTCTCGGATTTTAGGTATGCACTAGATTACTAGGATGACACCTACGAAATGAGAAGCCATTGAACTAAAATGCAAGAAACTACACCTACATCTACATGATTGATGAATTTGATGGATGATATGCTAAATGATGTGTTGAATGATATGATGTTGTATACATAATGATGCTAAATGATGCAATGATAAAATGATAAGCTAATGGATATGCTATGGAAATGTTGTAATGATAATGCAACAATTAAGTTCCTAGAAATGAAAGTTCCATTATAACTCGACTTGAAATCAAATGCTAAATTCTAAGCTAAAATGCCAATGCCAAGCTCACTAATGTTGAAAGTATTTATGTAGAGTAAATTTATGCTATGCTCTCTATATGAAAAGTTATAAATGAGCCTCTATTTATAGATTTCACCAAGGCATCAAGTGATGTGGCAACAATGGACGATCAAGATTCAGTCTAGAGAGATCAACGGTGAGAAGCGAAGAGGTTAGCGAGAATCAAGGAAGTTGTTCCCTTTAATAGAACAAGCTTGCCAAGTGTAGAAGGGAATAAGTGGAAAGGAGAAGCCACGTGTCTCTGAGGTTGTTAAAATTGTTGACCATAAATGCCCATTAGAAATTAGAAATAATTAATTTCATGTGACACATGGTGAGGTGGAAGGAGGCAAAAAAATATGGAGAAATGTGACTAAATTCTAATTTTAAAATTCAAATTTAGTTGGAGGGAATTAATCAAATAAAACAAATTAGTTAAAAAAAATTATTTAATTAAATCATGCAAAAAGTGGTTTAGATAAGAAGAATTAAGAAATATGATCTATATAAATAAATTTTGCAATTTATTTATAAGTAGAGGAAATAAAGATTTTATTAATTAAATAACTAGTATTTAATTGATTTTCTTCAAACCAATTTTAGATGTATACATTTTGCCCCTCTTTGAAGTGATGTGTTTACACATTGCTTCAAAGAAAATTTGTTAGTATTGATAAAATTTTGATAATGCCTAGATGGTGATTTTCAAGGGATAACGGATGTATGCCCCCTTGGGAGATAAATCGGGGAATTTTTGATGTTTTAAAGATTTTTGAAATTTTTGAATATGTTGATGGTAATTTTCTAATATGATGATGTTCCAATGATTTATCTCCTGATATTGAAGAAATAACCCGCCATTTGATTAATTGATCCCTAAAATTTTAAAATATCCCATCATAAATCCCACTTTAATTACCCCTTTTAATAGGAAAAAAGTGAAAAAGAAACTCATTTGTGCACTTTTGATTTTGAAATTTTGGAGTGAGAGCAACTTGAGCAACTCAACAAAGATAGTGATTGCCTACGAGACTCATTGATTTGAGTGTGTGTGGCAACATAATCGACCAATAGCATACGGACCTCCGGTACAAATTTTGAAAACCTTCCTTGTGAATCTTGCATTATTTTTCCCGTGTTTTCAATTTTGAAATTTTATGCTTTATGCAGTTTAACGCATAGGCCACCTGTAATAGTGCATAGGATGATTTTGATAGTGTATAGAATTAGGGATTTAGCGCATACAAGACCCGATGTAGTGCATCAGAGGTCTGTAGTAGCACATCTATATTTGAGCGCATTGAAACAATGTTTTAGCACATCAAGGTTTTGAAATAGCGTGTCCAATGAATTAGCGCATAGGGCTAGTGTTGTGGCTCATTTGCCAAAAGAAATGGTGCTTTCAATTTTCTAATGCATTGAAACAATTGTCTGGCGCATTGAAGACATTCTCTAGTGCATTCACTAAAATGGCGCATTGAGAGATTGTTATGGTGCATTGACATAATTTAATGGCACATCTATCCTTTGGTGCATAGAAGCACTGTATTAGTGCATCTAGGACAAAATTGAAGATTTTTTATTTTTCTCCATTATTTTGTTGTTGTTCAATCGCGCCAGCCAATGATTTGTTGTTGTTGATAGATTAGATGATTTATTGATCTCATGATAGGTGAGATACAATAATGATTATGTTGTTTTAACCTCATGATAGGCGAGGATCAAAAATAGATGTTTACGAAATTTGATGAAAATCTCACTTGAGCTAATAAGATAGTTGATTGTTTGATGTTGATTGATGTGTTGATTTTGATTGATTGATATGTTGATTGTGATGTGTTATAATGATAGGAGAGTGATTTAGGTAATCTTTAGTCTCGAGAGCGCTTTCCACAGACTTGGGAGTTGATTTCATGTATGTCACAGGCTGAGAGAGATATTATTGAGAGATGTGGATTATCTTCATTGATTGACATGCCCCAGATTAGGATTAATTGGGGATTGTTGATTGCACTGGCAAAGAGGTGGCATAGTGACCACAACACCTTTCATCTGGCCACTGGAGAGATGACTATGATGCCAGAGGATGTCTATAGGATCTTGTGGATTCCCGTGATGGGTGACATTGTTGTGTATGATCAAGCTGAGCAAGGTGGTACACATGCTTTACATCGGATATTCATGATGATCAGATTAGTGGGTATGAGATGCCTTGGTAGGAGATGTTTGAGAGTTATGCCCCTTTACCTTCTGTGCTTATGGGTTTTTTCGGTGGCTTTATATGTCTTAACAAGAGGTCAAAGGGATTATCTATTGGTTGGGGTCAAACACTAGAGAAAATGATTTTGTATGGAACTCGGTACACCTAGGGTTCGTGCATGCTTACGCAACTATATCATGATTTACATTAGGTAGTGTATCTTGGAGGCGCCAGTCTATCTGTAGGGGTGACATTGTTACAAACGTGGGCCTGGGAGCATATAGCGGTGACACGTCTAGTGACAGACAGGTATCGTCCAATTGGGAGACCTTATGTCTATGGTTATATCGGCCCAGTTGTCCAACATAAGCTGGGAAAACTAGAGTATTGGAGACATGTATTGGACGACCTTGATTCTATGACATGGCAGCCATATGTGGATTGTGAGTAGTGGGCCGAGGATCACTTGGAGATGCCTTTTGTCTGCACAACCAAATATCTCATTAGACAGACACGTTTCATTATTGAGAGATTCCTACTGATGAGGGTACTTAGACAATACGACAGAGTGTAGGGGATTCCACAGGGATTGGCTACATATGCACGGAGACAACAAGTTGCCACAAAGTGGGAACCCACCTTGTCTTATGATGTTGCTTGTAATGAGTATCAAAGATAACAACCAGTGATTTGGGACTATCATCCAAAGATTGTGGAGGGATATATGATAGAGGAGTACTCACAGTACTTTTGTGGACATCCACTTCCTGGGATCTTGAGGCCTGATGAGCTAGTATCGACATTGGAGGATGATGAGGAGAGAGCACCCAGACAGAGGAGAGGCAAAGGTTGTGGAGATGAGGAGGAGGGAGATGGTTGTGACAGGGATGGAGGAGATGGGGGAGGTGGTGGTGATGATGGTGGAGATGGAGATGGGGATGGTGGTGGGGGAGATGGAGGAGGGGTGCCCATCCAGGACTAGATTTCATAGTGCCTCAGAAGAGGCAATCCTTAGTGGTTGCAGCACAGTAGCACTTGGAGATACGTTTGCCTTCTCAACAGCAGTAGGCACAGATTGCAACCCTATAGGCTTAGGTCCAGACACTTCAGGGCTAGTTGACATAGATTGAGGGGCAATTGCATTCACAGGCACAGGTGTAGACACAAACACAATCGTAACTCTCGCAGGCACAGGAATAACTCTCATAGGCACAGGCATAGCTCTCACAGGCACAAGGATAGGTTACCACCTTGACAACAGAGAGGGATAGGTTGAGACTATAGGTAGATCAGGTGGAGGGTGTAGTGGAGAGACTACAAAGGGTTGCGGAGGGCAATGGGACAACAAATCATTTTCAAGAGGTACGACGCTCTACCAAGGAGGCAAAGTTTTATTAGATTAAATATTATGAGGTTGTTCCACTAGAACATCGCGAGAGCTACTCACAATATGCTAGTTGCACTCAGACGAGGAATACTAGCAAGTGTGTGATGTAACCACTTACGCAATATCCAGGCACATGTCCATCAGGTGGAGGAGGCATAGTCCCGAGATGTCGGCACCATCTGGGGGAAGCACTACATAGCTCCGACACGTGATTTTTGTTGTATTTTGGTCATGTATACATTGATATTGATGATTCATTGATATTGATGATTCATTTCCATTTTTTATGATGTACCTCTTCATACTCGGATATTCCTGTACACTTGACATTATTTTGAGATATATATGCAGTGGTGGTGATGGTTGATCTATATGCTTATGTGTGTTGATCATGATGGATGCATTTGATTTCTTATTATGTATGCTATGTGATGTTCTATATGATGATGATATGATAGGTTATGGATGTAACATGCGTTATGATTCTATGATGCTTTATGAATGATGTCTATATGCTATATGTGATGAATCTTATTATGTGAATGAAATGTTATGGATGCTATGTTTTTGTACTTTTCTGATGCAAATGTATGATGCAATGTATGAAATGGATTATGCATAAATGGAGGGATGGAATGATTGAGTGATGATGCATAATTCTATGTGTTCCCATGGATGATAATTTATTATGATGTATGAGATGCATTGTACTCTCTTTTTTTTTGTATTTTTCTAATGCAAATATATGAACACCTATATGAAATGGATTATGAAAATGTTTCTTTTTGGATATTTGTAATGCAAATGTATGAGTAAATGTGTAGATGGATGGAAAGGATATGATAAATGCTTTATTTTTGGATTTTCATAATGCAATTATATGAGCTAATGGAAAGTGAATGCATAGAAAATGATATGATAATGCTTTGTTTTTGGATTTTCATGATGCCAATATATGACCTAAAGACTTGATGGGTTATGAAATGATATGAAAATGTGTGAATGACATCCTAATGCTTATACACCTAAATGAAAATGATCTTTTTATTTATGTCAAATGTACTCAATCCGTTAATGATAGAGATAACATCACTCGTAAAATTGGGCCAGCCTTGGAAAAATCTATAAATACAAATGCAACTCTTAGTATGAATGCAACCTAAACATGCAAACCTAGCAATGAAATTGTCATCCCAAGTAATCAATTTATTGTGCTTGGTATCATCATTGACCTTTTGAATTGTTGAAAGTAAATACAAACATCAATGGTATAATTATACCATGATGACCTAAGTACTTCTTTCATGATGTTTGATAGTGCAAGTTAACACAAGCATCTAGGTATAATTGGATTGAGATGACCTGAACATTTCTTGCGTAAGTAGACAAGAGTTAATCGTTTTCCTATGCAAATCTGGAATGTCATCAGTGATACTTTGTAAAGCACGTCCCACAACGATTCACATAGTAATAATGATCAACTCACAAACAACAGACAAAGAAGAATATCATTCTCGATCATAGCTTCTCTAGTTCTTGAAATCCTTGAGTTGCTCCAGAGAAATGATAACAATCATGATGCAAGTAATTTGAACATTCATGCCAAAGTGATAAAACCTTGATTCAGAGGATGGCCACCAAATGAGATTTGTTTTGATTGATCTTGTTGTTGTTGGTTCAGATGGTTGGCTTTGTGATTATGAGTGATGTTCAGTGTTGTAGCTCGCTTGATCACTGTGTTTTTATCATGTTGTCATACTGTTCTTTGTCTGTCATTTTAAGCTCAAAGATAAATTGCCCCCAGTGAGTTCAGGATTTTTCCCCCAGTGGAAACAAACCAAATTTATTATGGATATGTACAATGATCGCCAAGCCAAGGTGAGACACGACTGCGATGCTCGGATATGTACATGAGGCTCAAATGATAGACGTGGATAATGATAGCTAGGAGCTAATGGTTGACACACATTCCAATAGAGGAAGAATCTAGTCCATCACAAATAGCGCTTGTTGCCAGGTTTTCACTACTTGCTTTTGTTGCACTTTTTTCAGATTTTATGATTTTTTTTATTTTTTTAACTTTTTGACTTTTTTTTGTATTTTTTATTTTTTTGTTGTCACCAAGATGCCTATTT
>VDFB02281492.1:478576914-478652525 GCA_007258455.2 Sequoia sempervirens
TGGGTTTTCTCAGATGGTACCTATGTGTAAAAATTTAAAGATTATGATATTTCTCTCCCTTTCCTCCCAATTCAGATAATTGAATTATTGTTAGAATCTTATTTTCTAAATAAATGGCTAACAAATTTGAGAAGATTGATTGCAGAAAATCATGAAAGAGGAATTCTAGAACTTGATGCAAGATTAGAACTTCTCCAATGTTTTGGTTTGGAAGAGGCACCAATCATATGCTATATTAGAAACCCATTATCCATTGATATTCATATTACATAGTTGTTTGGCATGATGTGGCTGAAGCGAAGTAATATGAACTTATTGAAATCTATCAAATATGGCTTTAACAATAGCATTACTTTCAAACAATTTTCTTTGGAGGAATATATTGATCTTTTTGGTATATGTTTTAATCCTAACATGGAAGAATTTCTAGAACTAATTCGCAGAAATTTGTATTGTCATGGGAGAATGTATGGAACAATATTTAACTCATTTTCCTAATGTTGGTTATGATTTCCCAAGAGTGGAGTTTTATGCATTATGTAGAAATTGGTTTCTAGAAGTCAAGCTTGAAAATATGGAGATAAATTTAATACCAACACTCCTTTCAACAAGGATCAAGTTTAAAATCACATATTCTAAAGAAATTGAGAGAATAATGTATTTGTTTAGTCCACATCCCCAGGATTATGACTATGCATACCAAGAATTACTAGAAAGAATTTTGAGTCCTATTCCATTCTAGGTAGCACGTGGGCTTGTTAGTGTTGTGGTGTCACCCAAGTTAAGATGTGACAATAGGATGCAACCTTGTCCAAAAAGCAAGATCCCTCTAGACACTTGTCGGTGTTAAGTGGGCCCTTTTCACTCATGGGTTCTCAAAAAGTGATTCCTTTTCTCTTCCACTAAGTTAGTACTCACATCAGACTGCCTAATAGTTGTCTACTCCTCAGTTTGGTAGGTGATTGGGACATGTGTCACTATTGTATGGTCAAATTTTAATTCTAAATTAACTTTTATTGAGGTTATAAGCTCTATCCCTTCTATAAATGGTTGGGGATGCCTAATTGTAAGTATAGAAGTTTAGAGTATTGGTCTCAATCTTGGCATAGAGTCCATAGGACCATAATTTTGCATATTACACATATGCTCTTATCCTACGCTTCAAGCAATTTGGATAATAAAAAAATCTATATGTAATATGCAATGCTTAGAAATTAATGAGAAAATGAGAAAAATCTTATTTATTTTCACAAATTAAGGAAGAGTATGTAGACGAAAAGGGTAATTTTAAGTTTCCAGAAGTAAAAATTTTAGAATTATAATAAAAAAAAGGAATAAAAGATAAAACTATGAAATATGTACATTAATATGAGATCAATCTTCAAGTTTTTGGAGAAGGGATTTTTCCTTTATATCTACTCTTCCTATTACCAGAGAATATTAAGAGATGGAAACAAAATGGATTTTTTCATGTGCATTTCTCTTATGTTGATATTATTCTCCACCCTCATTTTAACTATGACATAGGTGCATGATATTTTTGAACTCTTATTAACACCAAATATTATATTTAGGATCAAGATGTGATTTCCCAATTCAAAGGATTACTAATAAAAGCTTCTAATGAAAAGAAAGGAGGAGATGCAAAAAATATTGTTAGAGCTAATTTCACTATTAGCTTAGATGGAAAGTATGTACAATTTTCTTTTTATTTGTTGCTACAATTTAAGGGTGTCATCCTTCAGCCTGAATCTATGTATGCCACTTTAGGTGGAAGATGTATCTATAGATTGTTAAAAACTGCATTTCCACCTTCAAACTTTCTAGTCGGGGTAAATTATCTAGAAGGAAACTCTAATGTTTAAGAGTATGGTAGGAATATAGATCATATTGGGTTTGATTATATAGTATTTTTATTAGTTGAAAAACTTATTCATCAATATCAACCTAGGTTCCAAGAGTTACCAATGTACCTTCTAGGAGTTTGTTTTCTGATAAACCAAGAATTCAAAGTTGAAGAGTTTCAAGCATAGATCTTAAGTTTATCCCAGAAGAAACTTTACTTGAGAAAACCTTGGAAACACCCATGGTAGACCCAATTTTTCCTCATCATCTAGATCATATTCTTTTCCCATAAATTTTCCAAATTCTGACCATAGGAAATATGTAGACTATAACCCTGAAGAAGCCATAGGGTCTTACGGCCATATCTCATTCAAACACTAGTCATTTGTAAATCGATATACTTATAGATATTATTTAGTCTCACTATTTGAAATTAGTAGTAATCTTAAATTAGTGGATAGATTAGCAAGATAGGTCAGTCAGAAACCAACTTTAACTCCTAAAGAAGATGAAAAGCAATATAGTAAAGGAAAAGGGATTAAGATAACAAAGGTAACATTAGATAGGAGTTGTATGTTAAAATAAAATCTCCTAGAGAAAGCACTGAAAAAAGAAATAATTAAAAGTTAGATGGTAAATGGTTAGATAAAAAAAGTTATTGGTTATGAACCAGGTAGATGGCCAACCCTAGAAACTTTCACTGCAATTAATTTTGACAAGAAGTTATGGGGAAGGTATAAAGCTAGACTTGATGTAGAACTTGGGGAAAATAAAATGAATTTTGAAGCCTAAAGAAATTGGTTGGCCCAATGGATGATTTATGTGCAAGACAATTTATATGATATGGTTGTGGATATTAGAAATTTTGTAAATACTATTAATATAAGTCATGAGAAATTAACATTTGTTAATCAATAGTGTAGATGCTCAAATTATCCTGATTGATATCATGCATTCAATCTTAATTAACTAACACCGATTCTTCCTTTATCACATCCACAATAACCAATTAATTGAATAATCTTTATTTAATTAATTCCTCCTAAAAATCAAATAATACACGTTATCAGATTATTTCATCATATTCTTCCTTTAATTAAATAAATCAACTTTATTTAATTAAATCATAATGTTCTTCATTTGATTAAATAAATCGACTTTATTTAATTAAATCATAATGTTCTTCATTTAATTGAATAAATCATTTTATTTAATTAAATTACTAATCTCCCAAGTATCATCTCATTTGATTTAAATAAATCTAAATATCTAAATCAAGTGTCAAATCAAACTAACTTCATCTAAGTTAATTAATCCTAATTAAATCCTAACACTAATCCTCCATTCCTCTAGCTTTTGCAAGTTGCACATGTAAATCAATTTATTTGATTTATTAATTCCTTCTATTTTCATTCAACTATGGCATATTCTTGGAATATTATGCTTATTTGAATTCTCCCACCCAAAGGACTTTTGTCCTCCAACTTGGCATTAAAAACTCTTACATGTCCTCTCCTTGAGCCAACTTGGCATTAATTCTTCTTACATCCCTCCTTAAACAAGTCACTTCTTCAAATTCAAATTCCACCTACATGTGTTTAACATGCACATTGTTTAAAATGTGCTCCCCTCTCCTTCATTAGCATGTTCACAAGTGACACAATGTCATTGGTCCCCTCTTTAATCCCACATTCATCGTATTCGTCAATCCTCCATCCTTCTTCATTATAAATAGAGGCCTTCTCTATTGATTTAAGATCTAGATTTTAATGCAAGGTTATTATCCACAAGTTTATGCAAGTTCATTCACATTTTCATCCAATTCATCATAGAATTCATCATCCATAGCTAGGTTATTGGCATTTTTCATCAAGGATCAATCAATCATCTTCAAGCTTATCAAGGAATTGGGAAAGGGCTTCTTTCCACATCAAAAAAACACAAATTCCCCTATGGGATGTTGGTTTGAGCATTCAAATGAGATTTCATTAGCTTTTATTTGATATTTTATGTTGTTTTCTTGTTCTTATGCTTGAATGAATTTCACAAGGAATGATTGGTATAAACTTGTTTGAGGACTAATATTTATTTGTTTGTCCATGTTTGAATAGGTCTAGGTTGAAGCGTTCACATTTTGGAACCTACGGTGGGGCCTAGCCCCGTTTTTAATATTTTTTCTTACAAGTTTCATCAACAGGTTTGTTCGTGAAATCCGATGTAGCGCATCCACTGTCTGTTTCAACGCGTTGGTGGTGAATTTTGGCACATCAAATCCCTGTTATAGCACATCCACAACCCAGACCAACACATTTACCTCATGTTTCAGTGCATAGACTCTCTATTTTAGTGCATATTCTCTTTGTTTTAGCACATATGCTCTCTATTTTTTTTCTTTTATAGTCAATCTTAAAATGGCCATATCTTGGTCATACGGAGGTTTTTTTCAAAGTTTTTTTTTTAAATGGGGTAGAATTTCATAAGCTATGCAATGGTGTAGGTTTTTTTTAACTTTGATAGAGTTAAAATTTTAAAATTTTCACCTAATGTCAAATCACAATGAAACTTGGTCTAAGTTTTAGGGTTTCTATGCTTAATTGTTTATCTAACCCTCATATCTTCTTATTTCTTTATTTCATCTAACATTTGGAGCTTGGATTGCAGGTGTTAAAGGATCATGGAGCATGGAAGTGAAAGAAAAAGAATTTGATATCCATTGTAATAGTGTTTTCAAACACTCATGGGAAAATAACCCATCATATGTTATTTTTCATTCATGCTTTAGGACCAACTAGCATTAATTTGGGCTTAAAATTAACCATCTACACAAGCTTTGTCAAAGTTGGTTAAAAAGAACATTTGAAACTCACTATTTTTTGGATTTGGTTAAAATTGAACAATCAAATCCACACTCAATTTTGGTGCTTTAAAAACAACTCACTATTGTCTTCAAGGATTTAAACGAACTTGTGTCTATCTTGTTTTGTAGTCTTCTTTACAAAATAATATCATCCAAATGCGTATGCACTTCTCTCATGCTTCATGACGATCTTGAGAATCAAAAGATTTTTTGTGATATTAGGTTGTCTAAAAGATTGCCTCCAAATTTCAAAATTGGGTTTTTAAAATTGAACAAAAGCTTGCTAGTGTGAGAAAAGGCATCACGTGTGTTCTCTCTTTGTTCACGCAAACAAAGATTGATCGAACTATGGATGTGTTTACTCGCTATTGTTCACCTTTAGAGGGATAGCCTTGGTGGGAAAAAGTACTCACCCCAAGGTAATGACCCAAGCAGTAATAAGCATAAGCCAAGCTCTTCCATCCACTATATAAATTTGTGGTTATGATGAAAATCGTAAAAAATGGGAAGTGGTGCATGATAACTCTCCCCCAGTATCTTTATGATGTGTAAAGACCTTTTTCTAAGGGTTGGGAGATCTCTCACAAGGATTTTATCATTGTACCCCCTAAACTGGATGCCCTTACTATGAACCTTTGTTTAGAATCCAAAATCCCAATATTTGTTGGTGTTAGGAGGTCAAACCTCTAGAGTCATCCCACATATTTGTGATTCTTTGTAGAGATTAAAATTTCGTCATGGAAAATTCATGAGAACTAAAGCTTGGCTAACCCGTAGAAGTGAGTGTCATGGAGGGGAGCCAGTGTGGTCAAGCTTCTAATCATCCGCTCTGAATAAACACAGCTAGATTTATCCAAGTGGGAATTCAACAAATATTTTCTTTTCTATCCTAGGGTTGTGCAATTTTTGAGTCAGTTAAACACATTACTTGGATTCAAAATCTTGAAAATAAACATTTAACAAGGTCATCAAATTTTAAACCCTTTAGAGGAGGAAAATACCTTTAAAAATTCCAAGTATTATTGCTTGTCCCTAGGGATTTTTCCTTAGAGGCTTCTAAATACTTGGGCCTATTTCTCAATTTGTTTTCTCCAAAGTCAACATAAGGAAACTATGGAATTGACTTCTCGATTCTCACATAATGGACCTTGTGGGATGAAACTAAGCAAGAAGTGTGGATGTGGTAAAATGAATTCATTAATCAAGATGAAATCAATTCAACCCCACACATGTGCTTGTTTATGTTTTATCTTATGGTCTTTTGAGCAAAAATTGATCTTTTGGTTTGAAGTACTCTTAGGTAAAAGCATGTTCCTCAAAACCTTGGTCTTGTAAACAAGTTCCTCTTAGGTTCATTTAGGATCAAAACAACCAATCATTTCATCCATCTCAAGCATCAATCAAATCCCACCTCACAAACAACTTTTGAACCATTGGAAAAACCATTCATACTATAATTTTGGTAAAATCCTTCAAATCAACATCAAAATCACCTTGTTTGGATAAGTATGTGTGGATGAATCCTTCCTCATACATCTAGTTAAATTATTATACTATAATTTTATTCCAAGATAACATCCAACATCTTGGGGTTTATAAGTCCATTATCCAAATCAAATCAAATCCAATCCAAATCAAAAAATCCAAAGAATCCTAAAGTCTATTATTCCTCCAAGGGTCTTAAAAGTTCAACACCCATATCATTCACCCCTTTCATCCTTCATCTCATCATTGGTCTGAAATCCCTTAGAGGTCAACAAGGTCAAAACACTAGAAGAACATGGAATATAAACTTGCTTCATACATCATGAGTGATCTAAATCAACCAAACTATCAAAGGCTTACAATGTCGATTGATTATCAAAACTCACATTTATACAATCCATACATGGGATCATTATCTCCTACAAACCTCAATGGTACAACAAATGTGAGTATGCCCAATCTAAATTTTGGAACACCTTTCCCTATGGTAGATTTCAACAAAGTCCAAACCTACACATCTATCAACCAAACAATCAATGCACCAGTCTTCAACAAAACAACATTATCCCACCAAATCCATACATGCCAAATGTGAATATACCAAGTACAAGTTTACCAAACATGAACATTTCAAATCCACACTTGGTAAACTTTGGGATAGATATGTTAGTGAATCATACAAATGTTGTTCAAAGTCCAAACAATATGTTAACAACTTCATGTATTGATCCAATTCAAGGTAACACCATGCAAAATAAAAGTTACCTAAATCAAGGAAATGTGATTCCCAACCACAACAATGTTCAGTTTCAACCTATAATGCCAAATCTAAACATCATCCCAAATTAGAACATTGTCCAAGATCAATTTGTCCATGATCCCATACAAACACCACAAGTATACATTCCAAATCTACTTGAACAAAAACCAAATCAACTATATCAAGGGTGTCAAGATCAAAATCAAGATCAAATTGCTACACTTACCAAAATATTTGATTCATTGCGCCAAGAGACATCTCCACCCCAAAATCAATACACTCTTCCATTGGTTAAACCATGTCATAAAAGCATTGAGTTGTGTTCACAACCACATCAAGAATAATATCTCCAATGTCAAGAGGTTGGATATCAAGATCAACAACAAACCCAATCACCACATCTCAAAGATCAATCACCACATCTCCAAGATCAATCACAACAAGAATCCCCTCAACAAGCATGAATATCACAAGATCACAAACGTGAATACACTCCTTTTGGAGATCCAATCGAATCAGTGCTAAGAAAGATACTCAATGAAAAACTTATCACTCTTCCAAAAGTAAGTGCTTTCAACTTTTTCCTAGACTTCCCTTGGAATAGGTATATATCTTACTGTGAGTATCATAGAGAAAATCTTCATAAAACATCAAATTGCATTCAACTCAAAAATATCATCCAAGTCCTTATTGATCAACAAAAAATAATTATTGAGGACAATGATCAAGATTCAACCACTAGTGATAGCAGTGACAATCTCTCCACCACAACTGTTGAGAAAAATGATCAAGATCAATCCATCAATGAGCACCTTGAAGCTATGTCTACCTCATCCAATGATCAAATCAACATATATCAAGAGTCACTTTTCAATCATGATCAAAATCCACCAACAATACCCAACAGTGATCCAATTCAAGAAATGTTAACATCATTTGATCCTATGGTTGAAAACATTGACAATCTCCCCACCATAATTTTTGGAAACCATGATCAAGATCTATCCATCAATGAGCACCTTGAAGAAGTTTCTACCTCATCCGATGATCAACTCAACATACATCAAGAGTCACTTTTTAGTCATGATCAGAACCCCTCAAACAACGATCTATTTCAAGGAGTGTTAGAATTATTTGATCCTATTGACATAATCCATGATCCATCGGCCAATGATCATATTGAAAATGTTTGTACATCATCCACTGAGTTTGAGGACATATCTCAAGAATTCATTCCAAGGCATGATCAACATCTTTCACCAAAGTGTAACAATGGTCCTTTCCAAGACATATTGACATCCTTCAACCTCATGATTGTAGATATTGAAGGAATCTTCAACTCCATACTTGATCAAAATCCACTCAAAGCTCTAGTGGATATTGAGCCACTTCTCATGCCTAATGAAGACATCCAATAACCCTTTGTAATAAATTCATCCTTTGAAACTGACCCATGTCAAGAACTTGATCCAAAGCATGTCAAAAGCAATTCCAAAATTAATCAAGATCAAGAATTTGTATCTCCAAGATATGACAATGATCTAAAGGACATTGTCCTATCTATACAAGATGTCACAAATAATTACCATATCCATATATCATACATACTCCTCCATCTACCCATGAGATACTTTCTTTGCATGGACATGTAGATAACCCTCATTAAAAACAAGAATCTCATACTCTTGATATCATTACCAAGGAACAAGAGTCTCCTACTCTTAACATTTGTACACATGATCAAGATACAAAAAAATCTAGAGACATGTCAAAAATGGGTCATGAAGAAGGATTCTACAGAAGTTGTGAATCAGAAACATCCTGTGAAGGAATATCAAAAATAAATCATGAGGGAGACTTTTACGTGGATAGTGAATCATCAACACCTCTTGAAGAAGCATTAAAATTTGATATTTCACAAGATCAAGCCAAAGATATGAATCATGAAGTTATCCCACTTATGGATGATCCTATCACTTATAAACTTGGATCACTTACCTTTTTTAGGGAAAACTATCCTATCAATAAAGAAGCTATCACCTTTTAAGATCCATAATAGAGTAGAGTAGCACCTTGTTTCCAAGGTAAATCATATCCTATTGCGAATAAAAATTTTTCAAAGGATGAATTATCAAGGCAAAGGATTAGGCCTACATGAATAGGGTATCCTAGAACAAGTGCAAATTATTGGCGATCCTAAGCATCAAGGTCTTGGTTATTCAAATTAAGGGATCTAAAAATATCAGTGATACCTCTATAATACTAGGGGCAATCTTATCTAGTGCAAGCATCAACATAGGGAGCATGAAGAGTCCTTGTGGTGAAACCAATGTCAATACTACAACCAGCCACATCATGAATCTTCATCCACCCATCACCCCATCCACAAATTGGGACCAACATCAAAATAAAGATTTGAATCAAAGCACAAAGAACATTGTTAAAGAAAAAGAATATAAGAAGCATAATGGACAAGTTAAATACACATGGATACCAAATAATACAAAGAAAGATTATCCCTATCAAAATCAATCATTCAAAGAAACTATGGGGAAAAATAAAAAAGGGAAAAGTATCCATCAAAGATTCCCACAAAGGAAAAAGAAGGATACTCAAGCAACACACAAAGTATATCAAGCAGTTGGTCCTAATTCCACGCACACTTTCGTATCCACCCATCATTGCTCATCTTCCCAAGTTTGGAGAGTCAAAGGTTCCAAACTATCAACCAATCCATCTTTTATTCCTAAACACACTCCATCTACACCTCCACACATGATATCCAATTCTCAAATTGACCATGTATTGGCAGCCACCCTTCATCATAAGGATTCAAAGGGCATCCTATCACGATGTGAGCACAAAGATAGAGTTAACTCTGATATTAACAAAGTAGATCGGAATCTCAAAAGTTGTATTCAAGTGCACGTATCTTGGAAAAGAAACTTCTTCAAGCAGGATATTGATGGCACGTTATGATAAAATAATCTACATCGACACCACCAAGTGGTTTAGCATGAGCTTAAAATCTTTCAAATAAATAAAAAAATCATGAAAATAATAAAGATAAAAATCATCCTCTAGTGAAAACCGCATGGGCAACGCTTTGGGCAGGTACCACAATGAAAACCTGGAAAATAGGCATCATGTGTAGAATCGAGCATCTACATGTATTATTTTAGGTGAAAGCATCTTATCTCATCCATCAAAAATCCAACATTCCATCCATCTCATCCATAATAAATCCATTCATCCATGAGCCATTTATCCAATTCATTTTCATCCATTTACATCCATCGTCCACATTATCTTGATCTTGATAAAATTTTGGTGCAAACTTTGCATTTGATTATGGTAAACATCTTGACATGGGTCATTTTCATTGATCCTATCCTACCCAACATTATCTGAGGCATGAAGCACTATCCCAATGAGAATCCTCAGTTAGAACACCTTATCTTATCACAAGATAATCCTTGGCATCATTTGCATGCTTACCATGTCCATCCATCCATACACCTATCCAAGCATCCATCCATGGCATTCCATACATTGCTAGACACTGGGGGTAGATATTTACATCTTGCTTCGGGAATAAATCCTGATCTATATCTTCCAACTTCTGTGGTGATCCAAACATTGGCAAACATGAAATCAAATTGGTCCAAACATTTGTGAGCCAAAAATCCAAATCACTAGCCCATGGCATACTTTGATGAGAAGATGTTCCTTATCAAGCTTTATCTTTCATCGAACATCAATCCAAACAATCAATATTAGTTGCATCTAATTTGCACGCCAATGTCACATCAAATCATTCAAACAAATTTTGTTCCAAATCAAGCTTCAAAATCTTAATCAATCAAATCCAATCAATCCATCATCATCTCGGGATATCCTTCCCAGTCCTTGTATTGCTTAAAACTATCCTTGCATTGTTGTGTATCCTCAACAATGTTGTCATCATCAATCTTGATCAATCAAATCCAATCAATCCATCATCATCTTGAGATATCCTTCCCATCCTTGTGTTGCTTAACACTATCCTTGCATTGTTGTGTATCCTAAATAATGTTATAATCATCAATCCATCAATTGAATCCAATCAATCCCTCATCATCTTGGGATATTCATCGTAATCCTTGTGTTTCTTAACACTATCCTTGCATTGTTGTGTATCCTCAACAATGTTATCATCATCAATCCATCGATCTGATCAATCAACCCTAGCTTGTTTTTCAACAAAATCCCAAAATAGAGCACTGATATCATCACACATATCCAAATTTTCAAAATCATGTGAAAATCCAAAAACATCCAAAACATATCAAAATCCCAAAATAGGTCAAAAAGTTAGAAAAAGTCAAAAACATGCTATCTGAACTATGTTGTCTTTGAGCTTAAACATAGGCAAGGCCATTATTGATGGACACCCAAGACACAAAATCTAAAAACATTCATAAATATCACAAAACACCAAAAACATTGAAATTTTTTGAAAATCAAAACATTTGTAAAACATATGAAAAATACCAAAAACAGCCTCAAAACAGTTTAAAACATCAAAAACATCCAAATATTTGAAAAAAAAATCCATCCATCTTGTTTCACAATCACCCGAAATAAACATCCACTCATAATAAATGATCATCACCCCCAACCTTTGGTGAAACAATAGGAAACAGGTATAGCAAATCAAAAGTGAAAACTCAAATGTCAAGGTCTCAAGTCTAGGTCGGTAGGTAAACAAGTTGGTAAACTCTTGATACTAATAGCCCATCATCTAGTTTGTCCCAAATCATCTGATAATATCATGTCCTAGGATGCATCCTTCCTACAATGGACATCAACATCAGGCATCACCATAGTTTAGTCTTGGCTAGAGGTATGAAGAACATTAGCTTGTTTGTTTACTTGATCTTTGTCTTGTTGATTTATCTTATTGCATTCATTCCAATGACCTCTTGATGATGTCTAATTAAGAGGTTTTAGAGAGAAAGGAATGGGGCAATGATCATTATCTTTTGTCTGATGTGCTTGTTGGATATTATTGTAATATAACTTTGTTCATGCGTGTTTTGTTTGGTTCATAGGGAGGGTGTTTTAGGTGTTCTTTTGACCATATAGGAAGGCTTTCCTTTCTATGTTTTGGTCTGAGATGTTTGAAATATCTGAATTGCATTCTAAATAAGGTTTCGTATGCCAAGTGTGAACAAGGATACTCCTATCTAATTGTCAAGTCAAAGTCCATCGCACTAGGTACAACACCATCCTGGTTCTTTATACCTTGATGCATTGTATCTATGTGTTTTATCAAACATAAGGTAAGTAAGCTCTTTTAAAATCCCAATCCTTGATAAGCAATACATCATCATCATTCATCGTCATCTCTAATAAAGTCTTGGCAGATCATGGACTTGTTGGATCCTCTTGTCATCATCTCATTTCTTATTTCCTCTCTCCATGCTAACATGGTGCCATGACAGTGAACCAAACATTACCAATGCATCCATCCTGCATCCATAAACTCTCAACATACCACATATCATTTATATCATACATAATAGGAAACACCGATCATTTCACATGCATTGTATTGCACCATAATATATATTGGTTATTCTAAGCATCTTAAAACCATCTCATTTGCATCATCATCAAACCATTCATACGTCCATATTGAACCTCTTTTTCATGAGATCGACCCTCAAATCAAACTTTTCGCTCGATCTCTCGAGGGGGCAGTGTACCAATATACTTCTTTCCACTGGGGCATCTGAAAAAATAAAGAAATTTTTAACTTTTGATCTCGGAAAGGTTATTATTTGAACCAACACAATAGGTACATTGCTTCAAAGAGGGGGAAAATGTAGATGCTCAAATTATCCTAATTGATATCATGAATTCAATCTTGATTAACTAACACCAATCTTGATTAACTAACACCAATTCTTCCTTTATCACATCTGCACTAACCAATTAATTGAATAATCTTTATTTAATTAATTCCTCCTAAAAATCAAATAATACACATTATCAGGTTATTTCATCATATTCTTCCTTTAATTAAATAAATCAACTTTATTTAATTAAATCCTAATGTTCTCTCTTTAATTAAATAAATCAACTTTATTTAATTAAATCATAATGTTCTTCATTTAATTGAATAAATCATTTTATTTAATTAAATTACTAATCTCCCAACTATCCTCTCATTTGATTTAAATAAATCTAAATATCTAAATCAAATGTCAAATCAAACAAACTTCATCTAAGTTAATTAATCCTAATTAACTCCTAACACTAATCCTCCATTCCTCTAGCTTTTGCAAGTTGCACATGTAAATCAATTTATTTGATTTATTAATTCCTCCTATTTTCCTTCAAATATGGCATATTCTTGGAATATTCCACTTATTTGAATTCTCCCTCCCAAAGGACTTTTGTCCTCCAACTTGGCATTAAAAGCTCTTACATGTCCTCTCCTTGAGCCAACTTGGCATTAATTCCTCTTACATCCCTCCTTACACAAGTCACTTCTTCAAATTCAAATTCCACCTATATGTATTTAACATGCACATTGCTTAAAGTGTGCTCCCCTCTCCTTCATTAGCATGTTCACAAGTGGCACAATGCCATTGGTCCCCTCTTTAATCCCACATTCATCCTATTCTTCAATCCTTCATCCTTCTTCATTATAAATAAAGGCCTTCTCTATTGATTTAGGATCCAAATTTTGATGCAAGGTTATTATCCACAAGTTTATGCAAGTTCATTCACATTTTCATCCAAGTCATCATATAATTCATCATTCATAGCTAGGTTGTTGGCATTTTTCATCAAGGATCAATCAATCATCTTCAAACTTATCAAGGAATTGGGAAAGGGCTTCTTTCAACATCAAAGAAGCACCAATTCCCCTATGGGATGTTTGTTTGAGCATTCAAATGAGATTTCATTAGCTTTTATTTGATAATTTATGTTGTTTTCTTGTTCTTATACTTGAATGAATTTCATAGGGAATGTTTGGTTTAAAATTGTTTGAGGACTAATATTTTTTTGTTTGTCCATGTTTGAACAGGTCTAGGCTAAAGTGTTCACAAATAGTAATTAAAAATGGATTCTTTAGTTTCCAAGATAGAATAGAAGTCTTCTTATTTGTTGAATGAAACTTCTGGTTTAAGTTATCAATTAAGAAATGTACAAGAATCTGCACAAACAATGGTAGCAACTCAAACCAGACAAGAAAGTTATCTCACATAGATTTATGGCAAACAACATAATGATGAAAATAACAGGAAAAAAAAATGTTGATGATACTAAAGCTTTGATAGACATTGTGTCTAAGAAGCTAGAAAATATAAAGATGGTAACTAAAAAGATTAGAAGATCTCAAACTGGCCGAGATAACTCCTTAGAAGATAGCCAAAAGCAGGAAAAAGAAAAGGTAACAACTGCACCAACTAAGCCAAAAAAGGTTATAGTCTAGAGAAGAAAAAGTTTGTTCTCTAATAAAAGAGAGGAAAATACTACCTCCTCCCCCACATCCACTAAAGCTCCTGTCATAATAATGGCAAAAGTAAAAGAACATAGTTTAATGACCCAAGAGCATGAAAGAGATTGACTTCAAGAAGTCAACATTATTACTAAAAATAAAAAGCCAGCTTACACAGATGAACTTGTTTTCGCTAATAAAGAATTTGAAGATGAACAATTGAAAAAGATTCAGTTGAGTTAACAGTTGATTTTGATAATTGTGATTTTTTTATAGATTTTGTACATTATTTGAATGAGTTAGAATTAGAATTTTTTTATTATAAGCAACTACAAGAGACATAACCTTGGGAATCTATTCATAAAGTCGAATTTGATGTTGAGATAAAATACAGAGTAACAAAAAATGAAAATATTGAGCAATTAAGACCATATGCAACAACAGGTTATATTTTCAACATTGATAAAATAGTTGACCCATATGATACAATTTGCACATGGGTAGATACTTTAGAAAATTTCTTTGATATAAATGGTCAATGGACATAAAAAACAAAGGTGTTATATGCAATAAGACTTCTATTAGGGAAACTGAGACATTGGTGGAATAATCTACCAAATAATGGCCCAACTACACAAATTAGTGTAGATGAAGCAATTGTTAAACATATTGACATGGGAAAAATGATATATTTGCAGTTGACTTTGAATAGTTTAAATTTTTTATTATTGATTTATTATGTGGTGATAGAAAAGCTAGGTTACATAGGCAAAAAATATGTTGCAAGCAATGAAGCTTAAGAATTTAGGTAAGTTTCATAAGTATAATATTGCATTTGAAAACTATATGATCATTTCTGATAAAACTAAAGATGTTACAACAAAATAATAATATTTGAATTCTTTTCCTTGTGTTTTGGGTCAATGGGTTGAAGACTATATCATCAGAAAGAAATTTAAAACAATACCCCATTGTATATTTATAGAACTTAAATATTTTATTGGTTATAAATTGGAGAAATATTGCATATTAGGTGCATTACAAAATAATACTAATAAATATAACTACACCTGTAATTTGAAAGAATTTTGTTATTTGCCTCCAATCAAGTAGTTGAAAGATTTTACCAAGTTAAAGAAATTCAAGAGGAAGACTTGTGGAAGTAAATGTAAATGTAAAAAAATTTCCATATGTTTCAATAAAGATTCTATATTTGAAAGAGAATATACATTTAAAAGGGGCAAGCATGGCAAAAACGACTGCAAAAGAAAAAATATAGAATTGTTCATTTCTAGAAGAGGAAGTTTTCTAGAAATTCTCCCCAATTCTTACTTAAAAGGAGAAATAAAAAGGTCCCTAAAAGTGTTAAAATATTTATTTTCAAAGGACCACATTATGCTACAAATTGTCCCAAGAAGCTCAATCTTGGTACTAAGATTTATGCAATATTTGAACAAGATAATCAGGATTAGGATGTGTTAAATATTCATGATATTTCTAGAGATATGGATAACTTGTATGAATTGATAGAAATAGTGCCTCATAGATATAATATGGTCAGATACAAGTCTCAAAAAGATATGTATAAAATAATCACTTCTTTTAATTCAGAGTCTAAGACATCTTTATCAGAAGAAGACAAATATTTTCCAGTGACAATATTAAAAAAATATCTAAAATATGTGTAGATGAAATTGGATATTGAAAAATCCAAAGATCCCTACAAAATGGCAGGAACTAGAGAAGAAAGGAAAGATGTTAATCAACATTTAAAAAGAATAAAGAAGCTTCAGGTAAATAAAGAAGAACTCGAAAATCAATTGAAGTAGTGGGATAAAAATCCATCACACAATCCAGTTCATGAATATAGAATCCCACCATGGCAAAAGAACAATCCTAGTTCTTCAAAACATTCTTCCAAAAGAATAGATAAGTATGATTCACATAATGTTGATTTTATTGCCATATTCAAGAAACTGGATCTACTTACCAATGGTATTATAGATTTGACAAGATTAGTAAAAACACATTCTAAGGAGATCATAAATATTTCTTCTACAGAGGGAGAAATTAAAGAAATTTTGTTTAAAGATGATTATCAAAGCTCCCAATCAGAAAAACCTACAACTGAAGATACTAGCAACAACTCACACAAAATCAGAAGCACTTCCAAAGGCGGAGAAAAGGCATGTTCTTTATTATTGGCTAATAATGGTAACTATAATGATGTTTTGTTGGGTTATCTTTTCCCCACATTAAAGTATGAACCACTTCAATTTTGGAAGCATGAAATTTCATTAAGACATGAAGATGGTTAGAATGACATTCCTACTTTGAAAATTATCAATCATAAATTTGAAAATAGTGGGAAAGATAGAAAGAAAGAATCTGTAAAAGAGCTAACAAAATCTCCTACAAAATTATTTGATGAAATTAGGTAGCAATTTGAAAATAATTGTTGTAGTATGAACCCATTGTAATTTTGGTTAGAAGATCACAAAGAATGTGAGATTCAGATTAGGGTAGAATGTTAGTCAACCATTCTACATGATCCAACTTATCTAATGAGCCTTTTTGAAGTAAAGGAAATGGATGAACATCTGAATGAGCTCCTTGAAGGACATTTCATACATCCTAGTAAAAGCCCTTTTTCATGCCCAACATTTTTGGTTTACAAGAGAGGAGAAAACGAAAGAGGTAAAAATGAATTGTATAAATTATAAGCCTCTCAATGATATCATCCTTCCATTTAATTATGCAATTCCATTTAGTGTTGATTTGATCAAAAGAGCTGCTAACAAGAAATATATTTTCTAAGTTTGACTAAAGTCTCTTTTCTAACAAATTAAGGTTAAAGAATAAAAAAGGTATAAGACTACATTCTCAATTCCATAGGGTTTGTATGAATGGAATGTGATGCCATTTGACCTTTGTACAACACCTGCTTATTTCCAAAGATGGATGGATCAAGCCCTAAGGCATCTTAAGGATTTTTGTGCAGTATATATTGATGACATAATTGTTTTTTTTTTTTTTTTGAATATGATCACTTGAAACATTTAGAAGAACTTTATGCAGCTATAAGAAAGCATAGAATTTTCTTGTCAGCAAAGAAGATGGTTATTGGTAAAAATCATATTGATTTCCTAGGATTGAATTTAGATAAGGGAAATATATAATTGCAACCTCATATTCTACAAAGGATCCAAGAATTTCCTAACATTTTACAAGATAAGAAACAAATACAAAGTCTTAGGTTGCTTAAATTATGTATCACCCTTCTAAAAAGGTATTGCAGAAGACAAGAAAGCAATCCAAGAGAGCTTGAAGGAAACTAAGAATGGTCCTTAAAGGCAACAAAAGTTGTTCAATGCATAAAATCCAAATGCCAGAATTTTCCTTCATTACAAATACTAGTTCTAGGACTATCATTGTATTTGTATACTGATGCTTTTGACACAACCTAGTCTATTGTATTGATACAAGAAGATGAGAATGGGAAAAGCAACATATGTGGTTATCGTTCAAGAAAATTCACAGAGATAGAAAGTAGATACCATATATTTGAGAAAGAAATATTGGTTGTTAAGAAAGGGATTGAAAAGTTCAAGATATTTCTTAACCCAATTAAATTCACAGTGAGAACTGACAGCCAAGTTATGAGAAGCCTGCTCAAAAAGAAGCTTAACAAAGACATCATCCAAGGTAGAATTACAATATATGTTTTTGGGCTATGACTTTGAAATGGAATGTATTAAAGGGGAAAATAATCCATTAGCAGATACATTAACCAAGGAATTTGCAGCAACCATTTATAATGGAGGGATACAATTCAAGGATCTAGATTGGGTTCTCTTAGATGGAACCTTTATGTATAATTTGCAAGATTTTGACATTTCTCCCCCTTTCCTCCAATTCAGATAATTGAATTATTGTTAGAATCTTATTTTCTAAATAAATGGCTAATAAATTTGAGAAGATTGATAGCAAAAAATTATGAAAGAGGAATTCTAGAACTTGATGCAAGATTGGAATTTCTCCAATGCTTTGGTTTGGAAGAGGCACCAATCGTATGCTATGTTGAAAACAAATTATCCATTGATATCCATATTACACAATTGTTTGGCATGATGTGGTCGAAGTGAAGTAAGATGAACCTATTGAAATGTATCAAACATGGGTTTATCAATAGCATTACTTTCAACTCATTTGCTTTGAAGGAATATACTGATCTTGTTGGTATATCTTTTAATCCTAATATGGAAGAATTTTTAGAATTAATTCACAGAAATCTATATTATGCCATGGAAGAATGCATGAAACAATACTAAACTCATTTTCTTAATGTTGGTTATGATTTCCCAAGAGTGGAGTATGCATTATGTAGAAATTGGCTGCTAGAAGTCAAGCTCAAAAATATGGAGATAAAGTTAAGACCAACTCTCCTTGCAACAAGGATCAAGTTTGATATCACCTATTTTGAAGAAAATGAAAGAATAATGTATCTCTTTAATCAACATCTTCAGGATTGGGACTATACATATAGAGAACTACTAGATTTTTTTTTGAGTCCTATTCCATTCTAGATAGCACGTGGGCTTGCTAGTTTCGTGATGTCACCCACGTTAGGATGTGACAACAGGATGCAACCCTATCCAAAATGCAAGACCCCTGTAGCCACTTATGGGTGTTAAGTGGGCCCTTTTCACTCATGGGTTCTCAAAAAGTGATTCCTTTTATCTTCCACTAAGTTAGTGCTCACGACCAACTGCCTAACAACTATCTACTCCTTAGTGTAGTAAGTGTTTGGGACATGGTCGTATTTCAATTTCGGATTAAATTGTATTGAGATTATAAGCTCTGCCCCTTCTCTAAATGATTGGGGATGCCTCATTGTAAGTATCAGAGTTTAGAGTCTTGGTCTCAATCTTGGCATAGAGTCCATAGGATCATAATTTTGCATATAAGATGTATGCTCTTATCCTACACTTTGAGCGATTTAGATAATCAAAATTCTGTATGTAATATGTAATGCTTAGAAATTAATGAGGAAATGAGTACATTATTATTTATTTCCATAAATTCAAAATATTTATGCTAATTATTCTATTTTTAAGGATTGTGTGTATGCTCAAAATGGCCATTAAACATATTTTTATTTTCTTGAGAAAAAAATGGTAAAAGTGATTAATGGAATTGTATGATTTTTTGTGTAAATCTCATATGATTTTTCTATAGAATATAAATTGTGATTTTATGTTTGATTTCATAACATTTGACATCTTTGATTGATTCAATTTTAAAAATATCTATTTATCTAAATATCAAATTTTATAACTTCTATTAAGGGCTTCACCATCTTTGATTCTAAGGAGAATGCACATGTATGGCATCACTTCCAACCACTTTATTCTCATGAATGCCTAGGGAAAATCACTTCTCACACTATGCTATAAGATATACACATCATTTCTATATTTTGTTTAGCATATTTATATTATTTTATTGATTGTGTATACATCTAAAATTGGTCTGGAAAAAATTAATTAAATACTAGTTATTTAATTAATAAAATATTTATTTCCTCTACTTATAAATAAATTGCAAAAATTATTTATATAGTTCATATTTCTTAATTCTTCTTATCTAAACCACTTTCTTCATGATTTCATTAAATAAAAAAATTTAACTAATTTGTTTTATTTGATTAATTCCCTCCAACTAAATTTGAATTTTAAAATTGGAATTTAGTCACATTTCTCCATATTTTCTAACCTCCTTCCACCTCACCATGTGTCACATGAAATTAATTATTTCTAATTTATAAATGGGAATTTATTGTCAACAATTTTAACAACCTCAGAGACACATGGCTTCTCCTTTTCACTTATTCCCTTCTACACTTGGCAAGCTTGTTCTATTAAAGGGAACAACATCCTTGATTCTCTCTAACCTCTTCGCTTCTCATTGTTGATCTCTCCATACTAAACCCTGATCGTCCATTGTTGCCACATCACTTGATGCCTTGGTGAAATCTATAAATAGAGGCTCATTTACAGCTTTTCATATAGAGAGTATAACATAAATTAACTCTACATAAATACTTTCAGCATTTGTGAGCTTCACATTGGCATTTTAGCTTAGAATTTAGCATTTGATTTCAAGTAGAGTTATAATGGAAATTTCATTTCTAGGAACTTAATTGTTGCATTATCATTATAGAATTTCCATAGAATATCCATTAGCTTAGAATTTAATCATTGCATCATTTAGCATCATTTTGTATACATCATCATATCATTCAACACATCATTTAGCATATCATCCATCAAATTCATCAATCGTGTAGATGTAGGTATAGTTTCCTGCATTTTAGTTCAATGGCTTCTCATTTCTTAGGTGTCATCCTAGTAGTCTAGTACATACCTAAAATCTGAGAGCACTAATACAAGATCCTTAAGAATAGAGGATGATGGAACGACTTTGAGGAATCACTTTATCAGTTGTATTGTTAAATTTGATTTCCTTAATATAACACGTTGCACCGATTGTGTGTTGAATGCTTACTTGTTTGTTTTACACATTTTCACATGATACATTTTGGTGCCCACTGTGGGGCTGAGACCCTATTATTTTAACATTTTATAGAAAGGGTGCTTACAGGTTCAGACGTGAGTTCTTCTGGCGCAACCGCTAATTCTTCCAATGCACCCAGAATATTTTCCCGTGCATACACTGACTGTTACGACGCAACCACAAGTTCTTTGGGCACATCCAAACCATTCATGGACGCATTAGGGGGTTTCTATAGTGCATTAATTACTTTCTATATCACATTCATTAATTTCTATAGCGCATATAATACTTTTTGTAATGCATTCACTGCATTCTCAGGCACATCTACCTTTTTAGTGCATTGAATTACTATAATGGCACATTTAATTTTCATTGCAAAATAATCCAAATTCTAAAAATTGATGAATGTTTTTCTCTTGTGTAGGTTTCATAAACATTGTTAGAGACTCTACTAAAACTCTTGAACATTGTCAAAGAAAATTTATTCAAAACTACTAATAAATTTTATGCAAGGGCTGGAGTTGATTTATTTCCTTTTGGTTAATTTAGGAATCTACATTAATTAGGAGGGAAAGAACACCATGTTTTATGTGCTTGATGGATGGTAGGCATATGGTCTCCCATTAACTGGGTGACCGAAAATCTAGACCCATTCATTTTTATTTTTTTTTATCCTTAGAGGGCCTGCCTTGTGGGAAAAAGTAATCACCCAAGGGAACAACCCAACTGGGAACACATTAAACCCAAGCGACTTCCACCCGGTATATAAGTGTGGGTACTTGAGGAAAGTTCAAGTATCACGAGGATTGTTCCAACAAGAAGGGAAACAATGGTCTCTTGTTGTATGGATGATCCCCCAAGAACGAAATTCCTATACTAGAACCTTTTGTTATAGTAGGTCAAAATCCCATTCTATTTACTGGCGCAAAAGGTCTAACCTTTGAAGTCATCCCACATTTTGGTGACTTTTAGTAGAGATGAGAAGTATGCCATGGGAGATGCATGGGTATTGAAGCTTGGCTGACCTGAGAAGTGAGTGTCATGGAGGGGAGCCAATGTGGTCAAGCTTCTAATAATCTACTAAAAGTAGGTGCAACTGGAGTAAAATCCAAGTGGGAATCCAATAAATATTTTCCTACATAGCCTTAGGTTTGTACATGTTTGATGTGTTTTACCAATGTTTTTTTAAGCAAATTTCAAACAAAATATCACACACTGGAAGTGAAAATATTGATTCAGAAAACATCCTCTGAAACAAACAATTCTTTGACTGGAAAATCAGAAAAAATCAAACAAACTTGCAAGAAACTATGACATTTTCCCAATTCAGCACATCCACTTCTTATTTTAGTGCATTAACACCATTCTCTAGCGCATCCATCTGTTGTTATAGTGCATACACCATATCTTCCAGCGTATCCATTGCATTATGTAGTGCATTCACCCATTATTGTAGCGCATCTACCCCATACTTTGGCGAATTCAAACCATTATGTAGCACATCTAATCAATCCTACAATGCATTCAAGCCTTTATGTAGCACATCCATCCAATACTTTGGCACATTCAAGCCATTTTTTAGTGCATCCAATCAATCTTGTAGTGCATCCAAGCCATTATGTGGCACATTCAAGCCATTCTATAGCGCATCTACCTTTCAGTGCATACATTGACTATTACAGCACATCCACTAGATTTATAACCAGAAAGCTAAATTTGATCCCCTATCCAGCATTTTGAACCCAAATTTAGGGATCTTTTCCATAGAGAAGTTCATTCCTTATCCCATCATTTCTTTAAACTTGGAAAAATTAGCATTTACAAGTGAAATAATATACCTAAACTTTGATCAAACATCTAAAAGTTCCCAACCATCATCAAATCCAAATTTGATCATCAAGTTGAGTTTCACCATCAGGATTTGTCATCCTTCATCCAAAAACAACAAAATTTACATCAAATTTGATAACATAGGTCCCATCAATAGAATTTATCATTCTATTCGATCTAGGTATCCCTTTGGCACTCCTAAACAATGATCAAAATTTAGCAAACCTTCATCACTTGCATGCTCGTTTTAACAAGACGCCAAGAGAAAAAACTTAAGGATAAGGAACTTGAACCTCAAAACACCATGGGTGAAACAGAAGAAAACCATTTCCACAAAATCCTTCAAAATGAAACAAAAGAAATAACAAAGGAAATAGAGCAAGCAAACCAAGATCCCAAATTTCAAAAATTCCTAGAGAGGATCTTTAAAAAGAATGGAGAAAAATATCTTCTAATGTTAGCAAACAAAGGGGTCAAATTACCAAGTGATTTTGATGTCAACAAATTGAAAGAAACACCAAAGAAAACTGAAATTGAAACAACAAATAAAATTGAACTTGAAACACCAAATGCATATCAAATGGCTGCCCTAACAAATCAAATGAAGAACCTTCAACAAAAATTACAAGACATGCAAAGAGGGACTACCTTCAATTAATGAGGTTATGTGTGTAAACACATCACTTCAAAGAGGGTAAAAATGTATACATCTAAAATTGGTTTGGAGAAAATTAATTAAATACTAGTTATTTAATTAATAAAATATTTATTTCCTCTACTTATAAATAAATTGCAAAATTTATTTATATAGTTCATATTTCTTAATTCTTCTTATCTAAACCACTTTCTTCATGATTTAATTAAATAAAAAAATTTAACTAATTTGTTTTATTTGATTAATTCCCTCCAACTAAATTTGAATTTTAAAATTGGATTTTAGTTACATTTCTCCATGTTTTCTTACCTCCTTCCACCTCACCATGTGTCACATGAAATTAATTATTTCTAATTTCTAAATGGGAATTTATTGTCAACAATTTTAACAACCTCAAAGACACATGGATTCTCCTTTCCACTTATTCCCTTCTACACTTGGCAAGCTTGTTCTATTAAAGGGAACAACTTCCTTGATTCTCTCTAACCTCTTCGCTTCTCACCATTGATCTCTCCAAATTGAATCCCGATCGTCCATTGTTGCCATATCATTTGATGCCTTGGTGAAATCTATAAATAGAGGCTCATTTACAACTTTCCATATAGAGAGCATAGCATAAATTTACTCTACAAAAATACTTTCAACATTAGTGAGCTTAACATTGGCATTTTAGCTTAGAATTTAGCATTTGATTTCAAGTAGAGTTATAATGGTAATTTCATTTTTAGGAACTTAATTGTTGCATTATCATAAAAAAATTTCCTTAGCATATCCATTAGCTTAGCATTTTATCATTGCATCATTTAGCATCATTTTGTATACATCATCATATCATTCAGCACATCATTTAGCATATCATCCATCAAATTCATCAATCATGTAGATGTAGGTATAGTTTCCTACATTTTAGTTCAATGGCTTCTTGTTTCTTAGGTTTCATCCCAGTAGTCTAGTGCATACCTAAAATCTGAGAGCACTAATACAAGATCATTAAGAATAGAGGACAATGGAACGACTTTGAGGAATAGCTTTATTAGTTGTATTGTTAAATTCGATTTCCTTAATATAGCATGTTGCATTGATTGTGTATTTAATGCTTGTTTGTTTTACACATTTTCACACGATACATTTTTGCGCCCATTGTGGGGTCAAGCCCTTATTATTTTAACATTTTTTGGAAAGGGTGCTTAAAAGTTTGGACGTGAATACTTCTGGCGCAACCGCTAATTCTTTCGGTGCACCCGAAACTTTTCTGGCGCATATGCTAACTATTGCGGTGCAACCACAAGTTCTTTCGGTGCATCCAAGCCATTCATCAACGCATTGGGGGGTTTCTCTAGCAAATTAATTACTTTCTATATATAGCGCATTCATTAATTTTTGTATGATAGCATGCATTATTAGGCGCATTACCTTTTTAGTGCATTGAATTACTATAATGGCACATTTAATTTTCATTGCAAAATTTTCCATATTCTAAAAACTGATGAATGTTTTTTTGCTATGTAGGTTTCATAAATGCTATCAGAGACTCTACTTAAACTCTTGAACATTGTCAAAGAACATTTATTCAAAACTACTAATAAATTTGATGCAGGGGCTGGAGTTGATTTAGTTTTCTTTTGGTTAATTTAGGAATCTACATTAATTAGGAGGGAAAGAACACCATGTTTTATGTTCTTGATGGATGGTAGGAATATGCTCTCCCCTTAACTGGGTGACCAAAAAGCCAGACCCATTCATTTTTATTTTATTTTATCCTTAGAGGGCCTGCCTTGTGGGAAAAAGTAATCACCCAAGGGAACGACCCAACCAGGAACATGTTAAACCCAAGTGACCTCCACCCGATATATAAGTGTGGGTACTTGAGGAAAGATCAAGTATCATGAGGATTGTTCCAACAAGAAGGGAAATAATGGTCTCTTGCCATATGGATTATCCCCCACAAACGAAATGCCTATACTAGAACCTTTTGCTATAGCAAGTCAAAATCCCATTCTATTTACTGATGTAGAAGGTCTAACCTTTGAAGTCATCCCACATTTTTGCGGCTTTTAGTAGAGATGAGAATTATGTCATGGGACATTCATGGGTACTGAAGCTTAGTTGACCTGAGAAGTGAGTGTCATGGAGGGGAGCTAGTGTGGTCAAGCTTCTAATCATCTGCTAAAAGTAGGAGCAACTGGAGTAAAATCCAAGTGGGAATCCAATAAATATTGTCCTACATAGCCTTAGGATTGTACATGTTTGATGTGTTTTACCAATGTCTTTTTAAACAAATTTTAAAAAAAACATCACACACTGGAAGTGAAAACCTTGATTCAGAAAATATCCTCTGAAACAAACAATTCCCTGACTGGAAAATCAGAAAAAATTAAACAAACTTGCAAGAAACTGTGACATTTTCCCAATTCAGCACATCCATTTCTTATTCTAGCACATTCACACCATTCTTTGGCACATCCATTCGCTGTTATAGCGCATACACCATATCTGCCAGTGCATCCATTGAATTATGTATTGCATTCACCCATTACTGTAGCACATCTACCCTATACTTTGGTGCTTTCAAACCATTTTTTAGTGCATCCAATCAATCCTACATCACATTCAAGCCTTTCTGTAGCGCATCCATCCAATACTTTGGCACATTCAAACCATTTTGTAGTGCATCCAATCAATCCTACAACACATCCAAGCCATTATGTGGCACATTCAAGCCATTCTATAGCACATCTGCCTTTCAACACATACACTGACTGTTACAACACATCCACCAAATTTATAACCAGAAAGCTAAATTTGACCCCCTATCTGACATTTTGAACCCAAATTTAGGGATCTTTTCCATAGAGAAGTTCATTCCTTATCCCAACATTGCTTTAAACTTGGAAAAATTAGCATTTACAAATGAAATCATTTACCTAAACTTTGATCAAACATCTAAAAGTGCCCAACCATCATCAAACCTAAATTTGATCATCAAGTTGAGTTTCACCATAAAGATTTTTCATCCTTCATCTAGAAACAACACACTTTACATCAAATTTCATAACCTTTTTCCCATCAATATAATTTATCATTCTATTCAATCTAGGTATCCCTTTGGCACTCCTAAACAACGATCAAAATTTAGCAAACCTTCATCACTTGCATGCTCGTTTTAACAAGATCCCAAAAGAAAAAACTTAAGGATAAGGAACTTGAACCTCAAAACACCATGGGTGAACTAGAAGAAAACTGTTTCCACAAAATCCCTCAAAATGAAACAAAAGAAATAACAGAGAAGGAATAGAACAAGCAAACCAAGATCCCAAATTTCACAAATTCCTAGAGAGGATCTTTGAAAAGGATGGAGAAAAATATCTTCTAATGTTAGCAAACCAAGGGGTCAAATTACCAAGTGATTTTGATGTCAACAAATTGAAAGAAACAACAAAAAAAATTGAAATTGAAACACCAAAGAAAACTGAAATTGAAACACCAAATGCAGATCAAATGGTTTCCCTAACAAATCAAATGAAGAACCTTCAACAAAAATTACAAGACATGCAAAGAGGGACTACCAAAAGATATTTGTCCCTACCCTTTTGATTGGAATTTTAACATGATAAAATTCCCACCAAATTGTGACCTCCCAAAATATGACAAATACAATGGAAAATCTGACCCCATAGACCATGTGAGGAAATTTCAAACCATGAGTCTTGAGTTTGCTCACGAAGACACCTACTTGATGAGACTTTTTCTTCGCAACTTGGGAGGCCATTGTATGGAATGGTTTTCTAAACTACAACCAGGCATAAGATCCTTTGAAGAACTTGTCAACAAATTTATCACTCAATATTCATATAACATTTCACATGAGATAACTGTGAAGGATCTTTGCAATACCAAAGAAAAAAAAGGAGAATCCTTTCTCATATTCTTACAAAGGTGGAGAAGGTTATTTTCTCGATACACTTGTCCTATACCTGAACAAGAAAAGATGGAAATTTTTATTGATAACCTCAATAATGAAATGAGCTATAGGCTACAATTGCAATGTCCCTCTAGCTTTGAGAAGATGATTGAAAACAGTGTCAAAGTTGAAGAAGCTTTAGTCAAAAGAGGGGTATTGAAAATTCACAATGAAGGATCAAACAATGCTAGCTCTTCCAATCATCATAATAACAATGAAAAATCAAAATTTTGGACAAGAAACACATAATTCCAAACTAATCTTTAATCTATCAAGAACCACAACCAAGACTGATCAAAACACCAATCAAGGAACTAATCAAAATGTTAACCGACACAACAATCAAAACAACTACAATCAAAGTAATACCACATCTAAACCTCCACCCTATCAAACACAATCAAACTGCAGAAAATTCACACCTTTGGGTCAATCACATGAATCTGCATTGAGATAACTTCTTGCAAATAACCTTATAACAATACCTGACACCCGAGGCTTTGAACCAAAAGTAAAATTGTCATGGTGGAATGATGCTTATTACTGTGAATTTCATCAGTGCAAAGGTCATCAAACAAAGAGTTGCATGCAATTGAAACACAAGATACAAAACTTAATAGATGACAAAGTCATACAAATAGAAGGATCCCAAACAAATGTTGATCATGGAGCATTCAAAAATCCCTTACCGAACTATGAAAAAGGGGAGTCCTCTACAACAAACAATAAAGAGAAGAATGTAAACTATGTCCAAGATACTGTCATCCTTCATATCTCAGCAGTGGAAGATCAAATGAATAACATTGAAACCAATGACAACCAAGACATTATTGCAGCCAACAATCCAATTGAACATGAACAAGACATCATTACAGTTAAAAATTAGATTAATGACATCAAACACAACATGGCTGCAACTAATACTCAAATTAATGTCATTAAAATCAATGGGAAACAAGACAACATGCCGGTAAATGTGACCACAAGAGCACATGCCAAATATGTACTAAAAGTAAGTTTTCCTAAAACACCTGCTACCTTGTCCAATCAATATAACATAGTAGACCAATTGAAAAAGATCCCCGCACAAATATCTATATTGGAACTGCTCAAGATTTCATCTACCCACAAAGAGATCTTGGAAAAATCCCTAGTGGACACAACAGTACCAACAGATCTAAAAGTTTGTAAATTTGAGGCCATGGTGGGACATTTGACTGCACCTCATTGCTTATATTTTTTAGAAAATGATGAAGCATCTATTTCTCATCCCCACAATTCCCCTCTTCATATTGAAGTTCTAATTCATAAACATCATGTCAAACACATCCTAATAGATGGAGGATCTGACCTAAATATATGTACTTTAAATCTTGTTCATGCCCTAGGATTTTCTAAAAATGCAATAGATTCAAAGAAAAAGATTACAATAAAAGCATATGATGATGAGGAAAGATCTTCATAGGGATTGATTGTCTTACCAATTCAAGTAGGATTGATTCAAAAAGATGTAATCTATCAAGTCTTGGACAAGGATTTGACCTACAACATACTATTGGGTCGCCCGTGGATTCATGAAATGCAAGAGGTCCCGTCAACATACCACCAATGTTTGAAATTCCCTTGTGGTGGCCAAGAAATCACCATCTTGACTGATTCTAATAGTCCTCAGTATTGCAACACCCTTAAATCGGTCCAAGATGTCTTTGTGCCTCATAACAAAGAAGCTTACACTTCCATCTCTACCAATAATCAAAGCCAGTCAAGTTCCTTGTCAAAACCCTTGGTCACTTCCCCAAATCATGAAGGTCAATCCAGTTCCATGTCTAAACAGTTTGAGAAAAAAGAATTTGCTCCTTCTACGTCCTCTAATCATGAAACCCAATTAAATTCCTTGTCCAAACAATTTGAGAAAAAAGTCCAAGTCAAAGATAAAGGTGTGGGTGAATATTTCATTGAACAATCTCTATTCCTTTCAACACTATCCTCCCAAAAGTCATATGGGCAACCCTCAACATCAACGCAACAATCATCACAACCAATTACACTCTTTGATGGTTGATTTGTAAAAGCAAGCACCATAGTTGATGAAGCTAAAGACAAAGATGTCCTAAACTGACTTTATAAGGATGAAGAAGAGTCCCAAGCAAAAATTGCAAATGTACAAACATCACAATATGGAAAAGGCTTCACAATCTTAGAAAAGATGGGATATGAGGGAAAAGGCCCTGTAGGCAAAAGAAAAGGAATTGTGGAACCAATATAACCCCTCTTAATCAATCCAAAAGACAAGACTAGACTGGGTTATAAAGAGGAGACAAAAGAAGAGATAACTCAGAGGGTGGTTGAGAGAATCTTGCAACTACAAGCTAGTGATGATCATGAAACTAATTCAAATGAATATGAGTGGGATTCACTATCTGAAGAATCTTGTCATGACAAGGAAGTTGATGTGGTACACAAGTATGAACCCCTACTTGAGAAGGGACAAGATTAAGGCTATAGACCACTTGAAATAGGATCACAACATATTGATGCCTCCAACAAAGACCTCAACTTTTCCATTGGAAAAATTGAAGAAATTGCCATTAGAACTCTTACTATCTCTGACCTTAACTAGTCTAATGATTCCTTACCCCTAGTACATCCCAAACTCATAGACTGGGACCAAATTGAGCCATTTGATATCCCCACCTTTTCAAATGATGATGCTATCATCAACTTCCTTTATTCCGACAATCCCAAAATAGATTCCACCATCGAATGTCATAATGAAGATTCCAAACAGGTGAGTGTCAAATCTTTCAGCTACAAAATGAATAATACAAGAAATAGATCTGATGGTGAAAACCATTCAATAGTAGTATTAGATCCAGAAAAAGTAAAAATAAAGAGTGCATCTAATAGAAAAAACCTCTCTGAGGCGTTGAAGGATGGAAGATTTGACACTCTCCCAGAACACTTTCAGGAAAGATCAAAAGTATTGATTGAGCCCACATAGTCTTTCAATATCGACAATGCAGAAATAGTGAAGACTATCCATCTAGCGACATCCTTGACAGACCAAGAAAAACCAAGCTTCCTCAAATTCTTCATAGAGAAACAAATCAACTTTGCTTAGTCATATGCTGACATTCCAAGCATTGACCCAGGCCTTATCATGCACCACCTATCCTTCCCACCAAGAGTAAAACTAGTCAAGCAAAAGCTAAGGAAAATACATCCGCATATTTCCCTATTGGTAAAAGCAGAGTTGAAGAAGTAATTGGATGTAGGAATCATCAGACCCATTGATTATGCCGATTGGATCTCTAACATTGTACTAGTCTCAAAGCCTGACAACAACATCCACATTTACACAAATTTTTGAGATCTTAATAAGGCCTGCCCTAAAGATGATTTTCCTCTACCTAACATAGACATCATAGTGGACTTAACAACAGGGCATGGCATGTTGTCACTTATGGATGGTTTTCCTGGTTATAATCAAATCAAGATAGGTCTAGAGGATCAAGACAAGAAAACCTTCACATGTCCATGGGGAACATTCTATTGGAACATCATGCCATTAAGATTGAAGAATGCAAGAGCTACTTATCATACCTTCATGGAAGACTATGAGGACGATCTATTGGCCAAATAATACACCAGAGAAGGACACTTAGAGATCTTAGACAAAATATTTACCAGAATGGAGAAGTTCAATGTATGATTGAATCCAAAGAAATGTGTGTTTGGGGTGACGTCAGCCAAACTCTTGGGATATATAGTTTCAGAAAAAGGAATTGAGGTAGACTTGAAAAAAGTTAAAGCTATCATGGAGATTTTTCCACCCAAAAACATCAGTCAGCTACAATCTCTGCAAGGAAGATTCCAATCAAGCCAAAGATTTATTTCACAACTAGAAGATAAGACCTGTCCTTTCACTCACTTGCTACACAAAAATGTTTCTTTCAGATGGGATGAGAAATGTGAAGAGGACTTCAACCAATTAAAATATTATCTAATGAGTCCACCTATCTTAATATCACTAGCAGAAGGAAAGCCACTCTTATTATACATTGCCACAATTGAGATATCATTGGGAGCCTTGTTAGCACAAGAGGATTCAAGAGGAAGAGAAAGAGAAATTTATTATATCGGCAGGACGCTAAATGGTTATGAAATCAATTATACATCCATTGAAAATGCTTGTTTGGCAACAGTGTTTGCCACCCAACAGCTACGACACTACATGCTAACTCATACCATCAAGTTAATAGCCAAAATAGATCCACTAAAATACCTCCTTAGCAAAGCTAATCTAACTGAAAGACTAGCCAAGTGGGTTATGATACTATGTGAATTTGACATCCAATATGTGGATAGGAAAGCAATAAAAGGACAAACAATCACAGACCAGTTGGCTAAAGCACCTCTACCAGATGATCATCCTCTACACATTGAATTTCCAGATGCTGATGTCCTCACCTTGACTGCACAATAGTGGACATTATACTTTGATGGATCACACACACATGTATCAGCTCGCGTCAGAATCCTATTTGTCACTCCACAAGGACATACCATTCCAAAATCATATAGATTGATGTTCCCTTGTACCAACAACATGACAGAGTATGAAGCATTAATCATTGGCATTAAAACAACTGTAGAATGGAAAATCCCAGAATTGCAAGTCTATGAAGATTTTCAACTAGTCATTAACCAAGTCAATGATGATTATCAAACAAAGGATGAAAAACTGATGCCTTATAAAAGAATGATTGATGATTTTAAGAAATACTTTGTCAATATCAAATTTGAGCAGATTTCCAGAGTGGATAATAAAGTTTTTGATGCCATGGCCACTATTGCTTCCTTATTACAAATTCCACACAAAATAAGTTATGAGTTCATGGTGGAACAACTGTTTACCCCTACTTATGACGATATTGAGTCCCAAGTTATATGTCACCTAGTTGATGCTGATACATCAATCTATGGTAAAATTTATACCTATCTAAAAGATAACACCCTTCCACTCGACCTGTCCTGAAACAAAAAATGAAACTTCATTGGCCAAGCCACACAACATACTCTTATCATGGATGTACCTTACTGACGAGCTCTTGACATAACTCTCCTCTGATGTTTGGAACATGATGAGTCTGAAATGACTTTACGGGAAGTTCACGAGGATATTTGCGGAACTCATTCAAGTGGTTTAACCTTAGCCAAGAAACTCCCCCGTCTAGGGTATTACTGGCCAAACATGGAGGAGTCTTTTTAGTTCATCAAGAAATTCCAAAAGTGTCAGATTCATGGAAACCTCATCCATGCACCAACATAAGATCTTCAACCATTCGCATCAACATGGCCCTTTTGTTAGTGGGGACTGGATCTTGTAGGTAAAATTCATCCACCTTCATCAAATGGACACAAGTTTATCATCACAACCACAAATACTTCACGAAGTGGATTGAAGTTGTTCCTCTAATCACCATCACAGGAAAGAAAATTTCATCCTTCATCCTCAATTACATCATCTGTTGGTATGACATCCCTTAATCCATTGTCATTGACAATGGAAGACCGTTCAAAAATAAAGACATGCAAGAATTGTGTGAGAAGTTCAATATCTAACATCACTTCTCTAGACCATATTACCCTCAAGGAAACGGTCAAGCAGAGGCCTCCAACAAAACTAGTTTGAAAATCTTGAAGAAAACGGTCAACAATGTTGGACGTGATTGGCACATCTAATTAAACCCTTCTTTGTGGGTTTATCGAACAAGTATCTGTACACTAATAGGAGCCACACTATACGCTCTTGTATATAGATTTGAGGCCATTGTACCTATTGAGGTTGAATTACCATCACTCAGTGTGTCATTGAAGGGTATCATTTCTGATGAGGACTATTGGGTATCTAGATTGCAAGAGTTGGAATTATTGGATGAACGACGTCAAAATGCAGTGAACCACTTGAAAGCCTACCAATAATGAATGTCTAGAAGCTATAATCATAAGGTCAAACCCAAAATATTTCAAGTTGGTGACTTGGTATTGAAGGAAAAACCCACACAATCAGTAGGATAGGGAGAAGAAAGGAAAGTTTGAACCAAATTAGTTGGGTCCCTTTGTCATTATATCAGTCTATGGATCAGGAGCATACCAGCTATCCACACCAGAAGGAGACCTATTTCAGGAGCCTATGAACAACATCCATCTCAAGAAATTATACACATGATTCATCTAATGCATCATAAAAGTCATGAAGAAATCCAAAAAAAATAGAAAAAGTCCTAAAAAAATAAAAAATAAAAAAAGAAAGAAAAAGTCCTAAAGAAATCCAAAAAAATCAAAAAATGTCCTGCAAAAATGGTCTCTTTGATGAAAACCTAGCAAATAGGCATCTTGGTGACAACAAAAAAATAAAAAATACAAAAAAAAGTCAAAAAGTTAAAAAAATAAAAAAAATCATAAAATCTGAAAAAAGTGCAACAAAAGCAAGTAGTGAAAACCTAGCAACAAGCGCTATTTGTGATGGACTGGATTCTTCCTCTATTGGAATGTGTGTCAACCATTAGCTCCTAGCTATCATTATCCACGTCTATCATTTGAGCCTCATGTACATATCCGAGCATCGCAGTCGTGTCTCGCCTTGGCTTGGCGATCATTGTACATATCCATAATAAATTTGGTTTGTTTCCACTAGGGGAAAAATCTTGAAATCACTGGGGGAAATTTATCTTTGAGCTTAAAACGATAGACAAAGAACAGTATGACAACATGATAAAAACACAGTGATCAAGCGAGCTACAACACTGAACATCACTCATAATCACAAAGCCAACCATCTGAACCAACAACAACAAGATCAATCAAAACAAATCTCATTTGGTGGCCATCCTCTGAATCAAGGTTTTATCACTTTGGCATGAATGTTCAAATTACTTGCATCATGATTGTTATCATTTCTCTGGAGCAACTCAAGGATTTCAAGAACTAGAGAAGCTATGATCGAGAATGATATTCTTCTTTGTCTGTTGTTTGTGAGTTGATCATTATTACTATGTGAATCGTTGTGGGACGTGCTTTACAAAGTATCACTGATGACATTCCAGATTTGCATAGGAAAACGATTAACTCTTGTCTACTTACGCAAGAAATGTTCAGGTCATCTCAATCCAATTATACCTAGATGCTTGTGTTAACTTGCACTATCAAACATCATGAAAGAAGTACTTAGGTCATCATGGTATAATTATACCATTGATGTTTGTATTTACTTTCAACAATTCAAAAGGTCAATGATGATACCAAGCACAATAAATTGATTACTTGGGATGACAATTTCATTGCTAGGTTTGCATGTTTAGGTTGCATTCATACTAAGAGTTGCATTTGTATTTATAGATTTTTCCAAGGCTGGCCCAATTTTACGAGTGATGTTATCTCTATCATTAACGGATTGAGTACATTTGACATAAATAAAAAGATCATTTTCATTTAGGTGTATAAGCATTAGGATGTCATTCACACATTTTCATATCATTTCATAACCCATCAAGTCTTTAGGTCATATATTGGCATCATGAAAATCCAAAAACAAAGCATTATCATATCATTTTCTATGCATTCACTTTCCATTAGCTCATATAATTGCATTATGAAAATCCAAAAATAAAGCATTTATCATATCCTTTCCATCCATCTACACATTTACTCATACATTTGCATTACAAATATCCAAAAAGAAACATTTTCATAATCCATTTCATATAGGTGTTCATATATTTGCATTAGAAAAATACAAAAAAAAAGAGAGTACAATGCATCTCATACATCATAATAAATTATCATCCATGGGAACACATAGAATTATGCATCATCACTCAATCATTCCATCCCTCCATTTATGCATAATCCATTTCATACATTGCATCATACATTTGCATCAGAAAAGTACAAAAACATAGCATCCATAACATTTCATTCACATAATAAGATTCATCACATATAGCATATAGACATCATTCATAAAGCATCATAGAATCATAACGCATGTTACATCCATAACCTATCATATCATCATCATATAGAACATCACATAGCATACATAATAAGAAATCAAATGCATCCATCATGATCAACACACATAAGCATATAGATCAACCATCACCACCACTGCATATATATCTCAAAATAATGTCAAGTGTATAGGAATATCCGAGTATGAAGAGGTACATCATAAAAAATGGAAATGAATCATCAATATCAATGAATCATCAATATCAATGTATACATGACCAAAATACAACAAAAATCACGTGTCGGAGCTATGTAGTGCTTCCCCCAGATGGTGCCGACATCTTGGGACTATGCCTCCTCCACCTGATGGACATGTGCCTGGATATTGCGTAAGTGGTTACATCACACACTTGCTAGTATTCCTCGTCCGAGTGCAACTAGCATATTGTGAGTAGCTCTCGCGATGTTCTAGTGGAACAACCTCATAATATTTAATCTGATAAAACTTTTCCTCCTTGGTAGAGCATCGTACCTCTTGAAAATGATTTGTTGTCCCACTGCCCTCCGCAACCCTTTGTAGTCTCTCCACTACACCCTCCACCTGATCTACCTATAGTCTCAACCTATCCCTCTCTGTTGTCAAGGTGGTAACCTATCCCTGTGCCTGTGAGAGCTATGCCTGTGCCTATGAGAGTTATTCTTGTGCCTGCGAGAGTTACGCTTGTGTTTGTGTCTACACCTGTGCCTGTGAATGCAATTGCCCCTCAATCTATGTCAACTAGCCCTGAAGTGTCTGGACCTAAGCCTATAGGGTTGCAATCTATGCCTACTGCTGTTGAGAAGGCAAACGTATCTCCAAGTGCTACTGTGCTGCAACCACTAAGGATTTCCTCTTCTGAGGCACTATAAAATCTAGTCCTGGATGGGCACCCCTCCTCCATCTCCATCTCCCCCACCACCATCCCCATCTCCATCTCCACCACCATCATCACCACCTCCCCCATCTCCTCCATCCCTGTCACAACCATCTCCCTCCTCCTCATCTCCACAACCTTTGCCTCTCCTCTGTCTGGGTGCTCTCTCCTCATCATCCTCCAGTGTCGATACTAGCTCATCAGGCCTCAAGATCCTAGGAAGTGGATGTCCACAAAAGTACTGTGAGTACTCCTCTATCATATATCCCTCCACAATCTTTGGATGATAGTCCCAAATCACTGGTTGTTATCTTTGATACTCATCACAAGCAGCATCATAAGACAAGGTGGGTTCCCACTTTGTGGCAACTTGTTGTCTCCGTGCATATGTAGCCAATCCTTGTGGAATCCCCTACACTCTGTCGTATTGTCTAAGTACCCTCATCAGTAGGAATCTCTCAATAATGAAACGTGTCTGTCTAATGAGATATTTGGCTGTGCAGACAAAAGGCATCTCCAAGTGATCCTCGGCCCACTACTCACAATCCACATATGGCTGCCATGTCATAGAATCAAGGTCGTCCAATACATGTCTCCAATACTCTAGTTTTCCCAGCTTATGTCGGACAACTGGTCCGATATAACCATAGACATAAGGTCTCCCAATTGGACGATACCTATCTGTCACTAGACGTGTCACCGCTATATGCTCCCAGGCCCACATTTGTAACAATGTCACCCCTACAGATAGACTGGCGCCTCCAAGATACACTACCTAATGTAAATCATGATATAGCTGCGTAAGCATGCACGAACCCTAGGTGTACCGAGTTCCATACAAAATCATTTTCTCTAGTGTTTGACCCCAACCAATAGATAATCCCTTTGACCTCTTGTTAAGACATATAAAGCCACCGAAAAAACCCACAAGCACAGAAGGTAAAGGGGCATAACTCTCAAACATCTCCTACCAAGGCATCTCATACCCACTAATCTGATCATCATGAATATCCGATGTAAAGCATGTGTACCACCTTGCTCAGCTTGATCATACACAACAATGTCACCCATCACGGGAATCCACAAGATCCTATAGACATCCTCTGGCATCATAGTCATCTCTCCAGTGGCTAGATGAAAGGTGTTGTGGTCACTATGCCACCTCTTTGCCAGTGCAATCAACAATCCCCAATTAATCCTAATCTGGGGCATGTCAATCAATGAAGATAATCCACATCTCTCAATAATATCTCTCTCAGCCTGTGACATACATGAAATCAACTCCCAAGTCTGTGGAAAGCGCTCTCGAGACTAAAGATTACCTAAATCACTCTCCTATCATTATAACACATCACAATCAACATATCAATCAATCAAAATCAACACATCAATCAACATCAAACAATCAACTATCTTATTAGCTCAAGTGAGATTTTCATCAAATTTCGCAAACATCTATTTTTTATCCTCGCCTATCATGAGGTTAAAACAACATAATCATTATTGTATCTCACCTATCATGAGATCAATAAATCATCTAATCTATCAACAACAACAAATCATTGGCTGGCGCGATTGAACAACAACAAAATCAAGGAGAAAAATAAAAAATCTTCAATTTTGTCCTAGATGCACTAATACAGTGCTTCTATGCACCAAAGGATAGATGTGCCATTAAATTATGTCAATGCACCATAACAATCTCTCAATGCACCATTTTAGTGAATGCGCTAGAGAATGTCTTCAATGCGCCAGACAATTGCTTCAATGCATTAGAAAATTGAAAGCACCATTTCTTTTGGCAAATGAGCCACAACACTAGCCCTATGCGCTAATTCATTGGACACGCTATTTCAAAACCTTGATGTGCTAAAACATTGTTTCAATGCGCTCAAATATAGATGTGCTACTACAGACCTCCGATGCACTACATCGGGTCTTGTATGCGCTAAATCCCTAATTCTATGCACTATCAAAATCATCCTATGCACTATTACAGGTGGCCTATGCGTTAAATTGCATAAAGCATAAAATTTCAAAATTGAAAACACGGGAAAAACAATGCAAGATTCACAAGGAAGGTTTTCAAAATTTGTACCGGAGGTCCGTATGCTATTGGTTGATTATGTTGCCACACACACTCAAATCAATGAGTCTCGTAGGCAATCACTATCTTTGTTGAGTTGCTCAAGTTGCTCTCACTCCAAAATTTCAAAATCAAAAGTGCACAAATGAGTTTCTTTTTCACTTTTTTCCTATTAAAAGGGGTAATTAAAGTGGGATTTATGATGGGATATTTTAAAATTTTAGGGATCAATTAATCAAATGGCGGGTTATTTCTTCAATATCAGGAGATAAATCATTGGAACATCATCATATTAGAAAATTACCATCAACATATTCAAAAATTTCAAAAATCTTTAAAACATCAAAAATTCCCCGATTTATCTCCCAAGGGGGCATACATCCGTTATCCCTTGAAAATCACCATCTAGGCATTATCAAAATTTTATCAATACTAACAAATTTTCTTTGAAGCAATGTGTAAACACATCACTTCAAAGAGGGGCAAAATGTATACATCTAAAATTGGTTTGAAGAAAATCAATTAAATACTAGTTATTTAATTAATAAAATCTTTATTTCCTCTACTTATAAATAAATTGCAAAATTTATTTATATAGATCATATTTCTTAATTCTTCTTATCTAAACCACTTTTTGCATGATTTAATTAAATAATTTTTTTTAACTAATTTGTTTTATTTGATTAATTCCCTCCAACTAAATTTGAATTTTAAAATTAGAATTTAGTCACATTTCTCCATATTTTTTTGCCTCCTTCCACCTCACCATGTGTCACATGAAATTAATTATTTCTAATTTCTAATGGGCATTTATGGTCAACAATTTTAACAACCTCAGAGACACGTGGCTTCTCCTTTCCACTTATTCCCTTCTACACTTGGCAAGCTTGTTCTATTAAAGGGAACAACTTCCTTGATTCTCGCTAACCTCTTCGCTTCTCACCGTTGATCTCTCTAGACTGAATCTTGATCGTCCATTGTTGCCACATCACTTGATGCCTTGGTGAAATCTATAAATAGAGGCTCATTTATAACTTTTCATATAGAGAGCATAGCATAAATTTACTCTACATAAATACTTTCAACATTAGTGAGCTTGGCATTGGCATTTTAGCTTAGAATTTAGCATTTGATTTCAAGTCGAGTTATAATGGAACTTTCATTTCTAGGAACTTAATTGTTGCATTATCATTACAACATTTCCATAGCATATCCATTAGCTTATCATTTTATCATTGCATCATTTAGCATCATTATGTATACAACATCATATCATTCAACACATCATTTAGCATATCATCCATCAAATTCATCAATCATGTAGATATAGGTATAGTTTCTTGCATTTTAGTTCAATGGCTTCTCATTTCGTAGGTGTCATCCTAGTAATCTAGTGCATACCTAAAATCTGAGAGCACTAATCAGGATCCTTAAGAATAGAGGACAATGGAACGACTTTGAAGAATCGTTTTATTAGTTGTATTGTTAAATTTGATTTCCTTAATATAACACGTTGCATCAATTGTGTGTTTAATGCTTACTTGTTTGTTTTACACATTTTCACACTATACAGATTGTATGGTTTCATACCTTACTTTGTAGCTTCCTAGTCTATATCAAAGATGTGAAGGCTATCTTGGAGATAAGTTGGATAGTAATTTTTGTTCTTAACTTTAGTGAAGTATTTGATTTTACCAATGAAAGAGTTAATCCTTTGTTTTCTTTCTTCTTTGTTTATTATCTTTATAAAAATGGGGGTTTTCAATATTTTAATGAAAGGGTTTTGAATAGGTGAAATGCATGAATTGAATGAATTGACATTCACTAAAGAAGCTCAAATTATTGTAAAATGTGAAGGTGTAGATTCATTCCCAAGAGTTTGGAGTGTAATTACATCATCAAATGCAAGAGCTATTTGATCCATTTTTGACACATATTTTTACTTTTAATTTTTTTTGGCTACTTTGCAATATGGATTGTATTTGTTTCTACAAGGAATTATAGAAACATTAATGAAAATATTGGATAGGTCAATATTCAAACTTAGAACCTACTCGTGGCTAGTGATGAGAATTTTCACCAGCGAGCCACTTGCCCTTGCATGATAGATAATTCCAAATTTGATCAAAAAACATATTTTGATTCCTCTACACTCTCTAAGGGACATTCATGTTGAGATCAATGACGATACCAACTTCAAAATTTATATTGAAATCAACATTGATATCAAATTCAAATTTTTATATTGAGATCAATATTGTTACCAAATTCAAATTTTCATATTGAGATCCACTAGGGTACCAAATTCAAATTTTTCTATTGAGATCAATATTGATACCAAATTCAAAATTTTAGACATGATATAATTTAGTTCTAATATTTTTTTAGATGAAATATAATTTCAACTATGACACATGATTTTTAATTCTATTAATTTTTCTACTGCTTTATAATAAAAATTATTTTAATAAATCTGTAAACAAACTAAACACATTTTATACGTAATTAAAAATTTGTCAAAAGAAAAAATTATCCTCTCACAAATATTTTACAATAAGAAAAGAGATGGAACATCTAGTTCCAATTGCTAGGAAATTGAACTCTCCCACGTGCTAGAAGATAACTAAGTAGAATGAATGATCCAACGGACGATGATCGCAGAAAAGAGTTCTGTATGCTTCACAAAATGAACAGTCGCGCCAGGTAGGGATCGAACCTACGACTTTCTGCTTAGGAAACAGACGCTCTATCCGCTGAGCTACAGGCGCAATATAGTACACATCTCTCCAGATGCTCAAAGATTTTGAACTAAAATTATTTTCTTTGAAAAAATCTCACAAGAATACACATATGCTTAAACTCCTTTTGAAGTGAAGGGGTCCCGTTTAAAGAGCAGAATATACTTTCATAAGAGATTCAATTTCTATACCTGATGATTATGAATATATAAACACTAAAGGTTTGATTTGGAAGAATTTAGATTTCACGTTTAAGTAGATTTTTTAAATGAGTTTGTTAGTAGTGTTTGTTCTTATACAAATTGAAATCAAGGTGTACAAATTTCCACAATCTATATTCTAGAGATCAAATCTATTAGTTTTAGATTAGGTCTACATGCATGTTTAATTTTTACTTATAGAGACAAGTTCTCGGTTTATGTAGACGAATCCAAAAACAAAAAGTCATTTTATAAAATTTGAGATCTTCCTTTGAGGTAATCTTAAAATTCTCGAATATTGATGAATTAATTTTTCATTTATTGTGCAACACTTCCCTATCATTTATTTTGAAGTAAATATCGCATTTAATTTATTTCAATTCTCCATATAATTTCTAGTAATTTCAATTATCAATCACAACTCATTATATCACAATTAAGTGTTTGCTTAATTGAATGCATTTATTTAATTAGCCTAGATAAATTTTATTAAAGAAGTATTTTTCCCTTTACATTTTGATAAACTCAACATTCCATCACAACCTAAGATTTTAACCTTAGGTTTTGTCCTTTTTGTTAGGATTTTAAAACCGAATATTTATGGTTGTTACATCTTTCTTTTAGAATAGATAAGAGTTTGGATTTACCGTTATTTGTTTCATATTGATTTATCTATATTAGGGTTTGGAAATTTATTGTTTGACCTCTCTTTGATCCTTATTCATCCTTCCTTATTTGTGTATCATTGATATATATGCCTTATACATTTCATGCTCACTCTCCTTATTCACCTTAAATGGTTCTCTACTTGTAGGTCTCTCTATTTATGTCTCCCCCTTCCTTTTGCTCTACCTTCTTCTTATTGATCTTGTAGGAAAGTATAAATGAGTTTGATGCATCTTCACTATGATCAACTTCTTTAAAACACCATATCGTAAGATAACATTTCTTCCCAAACTACCAACGAAAAATGTATCAATCACAAAGTTTGAAAGCAATTCTAATGAATATATTTTTGAACCCAAAGAAAATAATAGATGTCAAATAGCCAAAAACCAAAACTAAATGCTAAAAGTATGAAAATGAAATGATAATTTGATAAAATCATGATTAGTGTTTTTTTGAGAAAAATAAATAGATATTGAGCAGCTACTTCTTTAAAAAAAGGATAAATGATGAAAGAAATGAAATCAAAGGTTAGAATTGAAAAAATAAAAATAAAGCATTTTTAGACATCTAAACAAATGTTGGAATATTGAAATAAAGGATAAAAAGTGGCTTAGTATATTTAAATGGTTGTGGAATGAAATTATTGAACCTAAGAAAGCTTGTTTCAAATGGTTACTTGTATTGTGCATAAAATTCTAGGTACTTCACCTTCCTATTACATGAAAATATATGAAATTTGTAAAAAGTCTTAAATTGTCAAACATATTTTCTTTGAATGCCTCTTTGCTAAAGAGATTTGGTACATGTTCTATGCAGAGCTGGGAGGTCGGGGGATCTAGATAAGATAAAATGACAAGAAATTATGATGGGATTTATAGAAGGATTAGATAAAACATTGAATCCTTTTTGGTTATTGTTATCTACTAAAATATTGTGGTTTATATGGAAAACTAGAAATGAGGAATGGTTCCAAGGAAAAAAGAGGGCACTTACTAAACTTTTGTTGGAAGACTCATATACTTCAATATTTCAATGCAAGTTACAATGATAATGGAGATATCCAAAAAATAATATGTCAAGTTGTTGAAAATTGAAAAAGTAGAGGTCAAGATATCAAATATGCAAGGCATTAACCATTTAACAAGGAAGACAACATTTCATTCTTGAGAAACTATCTAGAATTTCAGAGGAAGCACAACAAGAAATACATAAAGGAAATATTAAAAAAAGATCTGGGATTTCAAGGACGACCAAGTTTCTTTGTAAATCAGGGAGAAGACTTTGTAGTGGAGGTGGTGAGATCCAATGAACATATGTCAAAAATTAAACCACCAATTCGATGTAATGACATGGATGAACACATCGAAAGCATTAACTTTTGAGAAGTTTGATGTGAAAATAATTTTGTAAAACCTGATAGGTTGTGACCAACAAAAGATGTAATCTATGATGTAATATTTTTTGTTAATTGCAGACTATCATCAATACAAAAATAAATAAATGAAAGAATAAATAAGTAGAAACATGAATTTAGAGGGAAAACTTAGGCATTCTATACTAGTCACAAACTGTGGAGTTTATGTTGTGTACATTTTTAAAATAAATAAAATTAAAATATTAAAAATATTAAAAAGTTATCTATATATTCAAATTAAAACAAAAAAAAAATTATGAAAAAGATTTTTCGAAAGTAAAATTTAAAATTATATATAAGAAGTAAAATAAGTATATTACAAATAATATAAAATAAATAAATAATTATAAACTAATCTAAAGTAAAATCTCTTAAATAAAATAATTATGTGCTCATATAATAAATAAAATAACTCAAGAAAATAAAATATTTATTTTTAACATTTTTTAGATAGATGTATTTAAGATATCTATATCATTTTTAATAGAAGAGACAAATGAACAAGGAAAGTGAACTATAAGTTATATATAAATGGAGGAAGACATAAATGAACATGAATTTAGAGGTGTAATGTTGAGATTAACATATCCATATCATTTCCCCCATTAATGGGGTCTTTAGGGCTTGTCTTGCTGGGGCCTTGAGGGTTGACATGAGGTGGTTGGTTCCAAAGGAGGGCTAGGTGAAAGTCAACTTCAATGGCACCGCAAAGGGTAATCCTAGAGAGTGTGGGGCGGGTTGTGTGATCAGGGATCATGACAAGAAGACATTAATTGAGAAATCTACATATTGGGATTGGTACAAATAATGAGGTTGAATTTCAGGCCACCTTGATTGGGCTCCAATGTGCTAAACATAAAAATTTATGACAAATCCACTTAGACGAGGACTCTTTAATTATAATTAACGTCATCAAGATGAGATGGACACCCATTTGGAAATTAAGGTGGTGGCTCTCTCCCATTAATCAACTACTTACTGAGTTGGATGTCTTCAAGGTGACACATATATACCGTGAAGGTAATGGGGTGGCACATGACTTGGCCAAAAGGGCCTCGATGGCGGGGCTGACTTAGGTAATTGTCTTGTGTCATTTCCAAATGTGGCGGCAATTTTGTGATTGTTCGTAGTGTGGAGGTGATGTCACACTAATAACTAGTACCATGTGTTCATGCGATGTCAGATTGGTAGCTGGTAGGGGAATCAAAGGAAATGACGCGCCAACTTTGCAAGAAGCTAATTTGGGGTAAGTTTTTGGTTGGTTTGGAAGATTTTTTGGAAAACTATGAGGTGGGGCAGGGGGTTTCGTTACCCGATGATTACTACCTACTACGTTGTTGTGGGTTTCCTCCAGAGCGTTATCCATTGATTTTCACCAATGACCCGACTTCCCTTCCTAGATTTTGAGCGGTGGCGATGAAGAGCATCAAGTTTATGAAGCAGATACTGGAGATGGTTCCAAATGTGAGGGCAAGTTGGTTGAAGGCATACATTGCCATATAGGGCCTGGTGGATGAGGGTGGCACGTCCAACTAAGGAAGACCGAGAATTTGAAATCGTCCGAGGTAAAGAATGCTTGGCTGGGGCATTTTGGCTTTGGGGGGTTAGGCGGGGTTATCAAAATCTGTGTGTCTTGATGGGTTGGGTGCTTTGTGGGGGTGAACAAAGAATGCAATTTTTTTTAATTTTGCTACTGTTGCTGGTTTGGGCGCAATGTAGTCTACGTGTAATAGTGTTGAATATGGTTGCAAGGTTTTGGGTCGGGGGCACCATTTTGAGTCTCGGTGCCTGGTTTATTTTTTGTTCAGGATGACCAAATAGTTTTTTGTTCTGGGTTATCATTGATCTGGGTGATCCGTTGATGATCCCCTGTATTTGAATGTAATGTTTATATTTGAAAAATTAATATATGGGTGCAACCCCTTAGCTGCCTTTGTATCAGTTTAAAAAACATATCTATATCATTTTATATTTAAATTTGTGTTTTCTTTGTGGAATTTCTTTGTTAATTACTTATTCATAAGTGACATATCTTTGTGTATGGTTTTTCTCATGGCACAATTTCTATCCATCTTATTTTATCATATTTTTAACACAAATTTTTATACACTTTTTATTTACTCATCATTACTGCAACATCATTTGCACTTATTCCCATACATTATTCTTTGTCTTGAAATTCTCATTCCCTAAGATTCATTTTTGAGTGATTGAATATTTACCTAGTTCAATCCCAAGGTGTATAGAAATGAACTTGAAATTCAAATTTCAGGTTTCCCACCCCTTTCTACTACTTTTATGGGTTGAATTAACACACGTTTCTATGTCATGGTATTTAAAGATATTCAATGTGCAATTAATTCATATGCAGACAAAATGAATAAATCAGTAGAGCATGCTTGTATATATAAAGGAATAATATAATCATATTTATATATAGGCCATAAGTGTATTCTTGAATGTTGTCTTCAATATATTTTACTATTAATTTGGTCATCAAAGTGGTTCGACCTAGGAGAACTTGTTGACCTATCAACTCAACTCCTAAATGTTGTCCCTCAACACCACCTCCCCAAAATTAGTTTTAGAAGACAAAGATGAGTAAATTCATTGTGTTAGATTGATCTCAACAACACAAATAAAATCCATGACATATTAAGTGCACGATGCTCAAGATTGAACTCATGGTTCTTACACGATGAAGTTGCATCTACTTATCTGGATGTATTTTAATTACCTCTATATGATTACATGTTAAGACAAAGTATAGTTCTATAATTTCCTATGATTCAACTCCATCATAGGATTCTTGGTTCTTGGTTTAGTTCGCATATCAATAGCAGGAGCCATTTTTGGTACCTAATTTGATTCATCAACACTTTTCATAGTTTTGCATCAACTTTATAGAGTAGCTTTTGGAGACTTCTTTATACTCCCTCTTTTGGGGGGTTATCTTTGTCTCTCTTTAGGGGACCATATTTGTGCATAGGTACCTTGCACATGGCCTTGTTTCCTAGACCCATTTTTGGTTCTCTTTCTTCTTTGGGTGCCTTTTCTCTTTAGAAGTAATGTGAGTACTTATAAACTCTCCTCCTTTCACCTCTATTTCATGCTTCATGTTATTTTCATCTTCTACAATTATGTATGGGACTCTTGATCAAACTTTAGCACATCTAAGCAGTAACTTGGAGATATTTGAGAATTGTTCAATCTAATATTATTCTTGTTCTTACCCTCCATTGCACCTTTGGAGTGGGAATTCAACTAGATTGTAGCTCAAGGTTTCTTTCTTCTAAAATAAAGGTTTGTCATTTATTACAAAGGAACCTACTTGAACATTTGATATGTGACATTCTACATCCAAATTCTCTCTCTAATATGTGAACCTTGATCTTGTAGGGATTTTAGGAGGCTTCATCTTTGGGGAGCCACATAGTTGGGGGGATGGAATTTTTTCTCTTTGGGGGGGGGTTGTTTCCTATGGGTTTTCTCCCATTCCCTTTTTATGAGAGATATTTATGTAATTAATTAAATTAAAATTTAATTAATTATAGTTTTAGTTTGAAATTAATTAAATTAAACATTTAATTAATTATTAGATCCTCATTCTTCTTAATTAATCAAATTATTTATTTGATTAATTTCCCTTCGCTATCACATTTAATCAAATTTCATTTATTTAATGCTCAATTCCTCAAAGGTTAATTTATTTATTTATTTTAATTCAACCTTATTCTAAATATTTCCTTAAGTCCTCTAATCCTAATTAACTTAATTAATCATCAATTAATTAATTTAATCCACCTCCTAATCCTCATCAACATTTTTCTATTTTTTAATTGGACTCCCCCTTCCCCAAACTAGTGGTCATGTGACATGTGTCCTCCAAGCCCTCTTAAATGCTTGCATGCATATGTCACTTTCTCTCCCCAAGTCATCCTTTGACCTCCCTTTATATTAGATGCTCACACATGCCTGAGATCCTCTTTCTCATGAAGCCACTCTACACTTTCCTTTTCTTCTCACTTGTCATACTTCCAAGCCTACATCTCTTACACTTGCCACTTTTGTTTCCACTTGTCATCTTCTTGTTCTTCCCAATGTGTTGTCACACATGTGTGAGCACACCTTGCTCTCTTCCCCATGCCGAATGTCGCATTCACATGTCTCCACCTTGTGACACTTGTCACAAGGCTAAGCTTCCACTCTCTCCTCCAATCCCAACTGTCCATCTCACAAGAGGATCTTGGCCCTTCATTCATCCTTTCAAAAATCTATAAGTTGGAGTCTTTCCATTCCATTTGTATATCTCATGTTTTCTAAGATTATTTTGTTGAATTCATCATCAAAATCTCTTCCATACCAAGGTTATGTTGCATTGGAGAGCAACCACATAGTTTCACTATCAAGAGAAAATAAAGTGAAGTGGGTTCTTCACTTCAACTCTATCAATGAGGTGAGGAAGGTAAGAGATTGAGTTAGTAATTTTTTATTGCTTTAATTTTTGTCTTTGTGTTCTCTTGTCATTTGGACATCATCTTCACCTTCTAAGTTACACTTTTTTCTTATGGGTTTTCTCCCTTTCCATTTTTATGAGAGATCTTTATGTATATAGATGCCTCATTAGGCCTAGTTGTCGAGACCCATTTCTATTTCCTTCTAAGTTACACTTAAGTAGGGATGTTGGTGTAATACTTGATTCACCTTGGATATATTCTATCCTAAGTTTGATATTGCACCTATTCATTAATTTTATTTAAGATAATAGAAATATTTTATTATTAGATCTCTTATGTATAAGCTAAAATGGCATGTGTTCATCTTGGCTCAAGGAACCAAACTGCCACCACTACCTCAAATCAATCCTTGATTGATGGTTGTTATATGCTACCTCTATTTCAAATGAACTCGTAGCTAACCTTTTATTTGGGAGTGATTTAAATTTATCTCATACAGGTCCTGTGTCACATGCCACCTCCTTGATTCATACATCTAAGAGGCCCATATATATGTATCCTCCTTTACCTTATGTATTCATTCATGTTATTGTGAGATATATTAATGCTATTCTACTTTTTAAGAATTTGCATTTCTCTTAGGAGACTAACTCTATTATATTAAATTATTCTAACTTCATAATCATTTGTATTTATTGTTTCATAGTTTTTATCTTCTTGCACCATATTTTGGCTTATTATTTATTCTTTATATTTTAGAAGTGCACATGTAGGGTTCTCACATACCCCCAAGTACTTTCTTGTCTCACCCTTTTCTATACATGCAAAGGTATCTTTATACATTTGAGTTGTATCAATATTGACAATACCACATTTTATTTTTCTTCTCTATCGTAGAAGGTTCTTTGGCACTACAAAATATTCTTCCTCCTATGAAATTATTTTGTCAACTTCAACACTTATAATATATTTATATCTAGACTACCTTTGAAGGATTAAATTTTAGTTGAACCTTCGTACAATCTAGGTGCATAATATTGGAGTGGTGTTTCATGATCTATGTGATAGTGGCTGGCTTCTACTCTCTCATTTATCATATTCCTATCCTACTACTACAACCTATTTTATCCTATTTTCACTATTTCTAACATTCTATTATTTTTCCTCACACCATCTACAATTATTATATCATTTTTCACTTATTGATGACTTGGTTAGTATCTCATGTATCCTCTTTATACTTTTCCCTTGGACATACTACCTATAGTTCATCTTTTTCCTCATGTGTATATCCCACTCTACTGCCATTCAACTTCAACATACCTTTCTCATATTGTTCATCATTAAATTTTCCCTTCTCTTTTGTTAATCATCGCCATTACCCTTCTCCTATGTTCATCATCATTACCCTCTCATTATGGTCATCTAATTTTTATCTCTAGATTTTGGGGCATTACTTCAGCTACATGTTCCAAGTTCTACTAATGTATTAAGGTCACTATATTTCCATATATTATCCTCTTCATCACTCAATTACCCTTTATGACACTTTAAACTCATATATATCACACATTGATCCAATAAGGAGATATCACCTACATGTTTCCCTCTTTCTTCTATTATCATATCTTCAAGTATAACTTAGCAAATTATATTTTTTGAACCCTTATCATCTACCTTAAATTAGCTAGATATATTCCTTCACCAATCAATTTATGGTGGGGGAGAATATATCTAATATATTATCTACATCATGACATTATCAACATCATCATCATTTGGGCCTTGTCCAATCTCTTGAACAATGAGTGGATACCATATATCCTTTAAAATTTCACCATTTTTACCTTTTTTGGGGTGTCATGGACCCTTTTTACCATTTTATTTAGCCCTGGCTTGGCCTCATTTGGATCTCAATCACTTATAATTTCGTGGTAACCACATAACCATTATATTCATCATTGAGCATTTTACTTTGAGATTGGTACAGATCCTTATGAGTTAAGTAGTGCCATTAAATATTTTATCATTGTAAGCATTGGCTTTATCCTATGTCATATTTATTGCATCTCAATAACTATGATATATATGATCCTTTGCTAAGGTATCATTTCGAACATGAAACCATCATGACCATCAATCTATTTCTCATCGTGTGATCTCCTTGGAACCATCTTCCCATTTCTCCTTCTCTAGTGTTGCCATGTTAGCCATATGTGATTATTAGTGTCTTCTTTCCACCTTATGTACATTGTCTTATTCAATATATTGTGCCTATTGCTTGTTTCCTTTAATTTTCATGTTTGTGTTTCCATGTTATCTATGTTTTGTGCTTGTTTATGTATATTTATTATTTTCATGTTTAGTATATCTAAATTATTGTAATATTTCCATTTCTATATATATTATGATATAAGCTCTTGTATAAATATGATGAGTATACCTCCTTGATGTGGTATGTTGCAAGAACATTTACATGTGCATGCAAGAGCAAATGAAGAAAAATAAATAGTTGTATCCTTTTTTGTGTATCTTTACATTATGCAATGATAAATATATTATACTTATACTTTATCATGTGCCTTCCATTTATTTCCATCAACCCACTATAGTGGGCACACAATGAAATATTGAGAAATTGTATACCTTGCAACTTCCACATTACATTTTTTTCTTTTTGATCTCTATTTTCCTAGCATGTTTTAGGCTCATTTTACACCTATTTCAAGCTTCCTTGGTGATCATAAAATATTATTACAAGGTCACCAAATCCTACGAAACCATCTTACATCACCTCTAAGAAGAAGAACCTTGTGTCATGAAGGGGTGTCTATAGTCCCTATCACAAATGCTAGGACATATGTACCCCCTTGGGGCCTTTGTCCTTGTAAAATATCTTCAACATTTTTTACTAATTGGTTAGCCTAACCTTAACTATATGTTTTCCAACCACAAACCCTAAAACTTAGTTTAGGTTCATAGTTAAACCCACTTTTTACTTATTAAGAAATAATATATCAATTAAAAAAAATATTTCCTCTCTACTTCCAAAAATATAAAATTTTAGGTACATGTTGTCAAGCCAAGAAGGTAATAGATTACACATTGAATATCTAAAGCTATAAAGTCCCCTTGGACCCTTGAGTTGTGTTATCCTTTGTTGTATTTCTTCCATATATTTATTTTTATAACCTATTATTTATTTTATCTTCATCCAAAATCCATAGGACCCTTGTCAAACTCCATATTTAGTTTCCTCTATCCATTTTAAAAAAAAAAATTGTAGGTGTGTTGTCAAAGCAAGAAGGTAACAAAGTCAACATTGAAGATTTAAAGTTATGGAGTCTCCCTTGAGCCCTTGAGTTGTGTCATCCTTATTGTCATGTCCTATTCCTAACATTTTCTTCATCTATAATTCATAGGTTTCTTATCAAACTCCCTAAATGTGAAAACCCTTATCCTTGAAACCCTTATAAAAATGAAATCTTCCACCAGATTTTACTTGTCCTTTGTAATTACCATTTTAATCTCTCTTTTTCATACACTATAACCATAGATTATCTTATCCTAGATCTACTACTAGGTTTGTCATTTATACCTCATCCACCCCCACCTAGATCTATGCACACTCCATTTATCATAGTGATTTTGTGTATAAATTTGAGATATAATTAAAAATGGACTAACTAAGGTGCTCCCCTAAATAGTCAAAGAAAATTTCTTTTCCCTTTTACTCAAATCATTTTGTCTCATTCTAGAGTGAAAAAGGTTGATTACAAGTTGAAACAAGTTTTTTGATTGAAGAAAAAATTTCCTATAAAAAATTAGGACTATCAAATATTGTGACATTTGTACCTGTGAACCATTTGAATCTAGACCTTGCACAAACACAATAAACATGCAAACAATTAGATCAAACACAAGGTTAGAAACAAATGATTCCTCAAGAAATCCATTTGACATTTGCAAAATATGAGAAATGAAAATGAAGAACACAAATGAAACAATTAAATCCTATCTAATGCAAGCAAACTCTTGATCTCTTGAGGGAGTTGGTGCCAATTTGATGTGGAAATTGGCCCTTTCCCAACTCCTTTTGCAAGCTTGATGATGAACGAATGAAGAAGAATGAGAAGAGAGTGATCCACTTGATGAAGACTTTGAATGTATGCTCCAAGCTAAAATCTGCAAAAAACCTAGCTATGATTCAATGAGATGGATGAGAATTGCTAAGTATTTTAGCATGGTAACTTTGCTTGAGATGTGGATGATGAAATAAGAATATAAGCTCTTTATTTATAGATTGATAAGTTGAAGAGATGTCCAAATTTGATCAATGTGGGACAAAGATTCAACCAATGATATAATGCCACTTGTCAACATGTGAGAGGATGAAGGTTGAGCAAGTTTTGATCCATGTGCAAGTTTGAAATTTGAATTTGATGAGATGACATGTTTAGGGGGGATGAAAAATGAGTTAAATGCCAAGTGGGAGACATGTAAGAGACAATGTAAGAGCTTTAAATGCTTTGTTGGATGGACAAGTCCTTTTGGGGGGAGATTTCAAATTTGAGGAATATTCCCACTTAGATGCCTTTTTTGAATGTAAATAGAGAATTAATAAATCAAATAAATGATTTAATTGTGCAAGTTGCAAAATCTAGAGGATTTGAATGATTAGGATTAAATTAATCAGGATTTGATTAATTTAAGGGGATATTTAGGATTTGACAATTTGATTTAGATTTTTGGATTAATTTAAATAAAGAGAGGAATATGATAAAGGCTAATTAAATAAAGATTTTGATTTATTTAATTAAAGGGATGGTGTTAGATTAAATTAAATAAGGTTTTAATTTATTTAATTTAACAGATAGACTTTTAGATATTTAATCAAATAAATTGATTATTTAATTAAATAGGGATAATTAGATTAGATGAATTGATTTAATTAACAAGGGAAAGTGACTTAATTAGACAAAATAATTTATTTAATTAAGAGACGAATATTGATGAATTTAATCAGATAAGGAAATTTGATTAAACAGTTAGACTAAGGGATGATTTAGGAAGAAACGATGTTAGTGGATCAAGATCGAGTGTGCGATCAATCTGTATATTTTCGATGTCTACATTTTGCCCCTCTTTGAAGCGATGCACTTGTTGCGTTGGTTCAAAGAATAATCTTGTTGATATCAAAGTTCAAAATTCTTTGATTTTATGATGCCCCACTGTTTCCCCAGCAAGAAGAATTATGTTGGTATACTGCCCCCTCGAGAGATCGGGCGAAGAGGTTTGATTTGAGGGTCGATCTCTCGAAAAAGAGGTTCAAGATCAGTTCAACTCAAATATTTGATGTAGATAGATTTGATGATGTAGACAGTCATCAACCATGGGTAGTCTCGTGCCTATTTTGATATATTACACACACTTGATCCTGATTTGTACCATGACATTGACATTATTGATGATGAGATGATTATGATGTTTGGGTGATATGATGATGCATGGATGATATGGATGCACATGATATGATATGATGATGATTTTATGATTATGCAGTGGATGATAAATGTATGGTTTATGAGATGTTTAGAATAACCAATCTATATTATGCAATGATGGGGATGAATGCATGTGGTATGATTAATGCTTTCTATATGATATGATATTCATTATGCAGTATGGTTTTTTGGATGCAGGATGGATGCATTAATGATGATTTATTATTAACTATTATGGTACCATGTTAGCGCGAAAAGCAAGAGATAGAAGAAAATAAGAGATTCCAACAAGACATGAGATGATGATGATGATGATGATGATGATTACTTGCTGAGGAGTTGGGATTTTCAAAGGGCCAATTACCTTATGTTTGATAACACATGTAGGCACGATGCATCAGGGTATAAAGAACCAAGATGGCGTTGTACCTAGTGTGATGGACTTTGACTCAACAAACAGATAGGAGTATTCTTGTTCACACTTGACATAAGGAAACCTTGCTAGGACGTACCTACCAAAGCAAGTATTCGCCAAGTTATTTTACAAGAATGTCCAACAAGCATAACAAACAAAAGATAATGATCATTGCCCCATTCCTATCTCTCTAAATCCTTCGTTCGGATATCGTCGAGAGGTCCTTGGAATGAGCGCAATAAGATAAATCAAAAGAAAAGGTCAAGTACACAAACAAGCCAATGTTCTTCATACCTTCAGCCAAAGGGATGTGTTTCAAAAGATGGGAGCCAAAACTTATTGCCAAAAGATAATGTCCATTGTTGGAACAGATCCTAGGACATGTTAATGACACGTCGTTTTGTTTACCCAAAGTGGTTGGTTTGATAAAAGTGCCCATTGTCGGAACGGATCCTAGGACATGCTTTGTATAGGATGATGATGGTTTGATAAGTTGATTGATAGGTTGTTGATATAAGGTCGATTAACATGTTTGCAATTGATCAAGAGTTTGATTTTGTTTTCAATGGTTCATTGTTTCGATTTTGATTTTATGATTGAAGCTTGATTTGGTTGCTTGTTGTGATTGTTTCAGTTTGTGTTTCCAAAGGATGAATGTGATGATCAGTTTATTATGGATGATTGATTATTGCGGGTGCAAGTGAGATGAGACGGATGGATTTTTTCAAATATTTGGATGTTTTTGACATTTTGAAATGTTTTGAGGCTATTTTTGGGTTTTTTGGATTTTTCAAATGTTTTGATTTTTGATTTTTCGAATGTTTTTGGATTTTGATGTGATTTTGGATGTTTTTGGATTTTTTCCATGACTTTGATGATTTGGATATGGATGTGTGATGATATTAGTGCTTTGTTTTGGATTTTGTTGAAGACCAAGCTAAGGTTGATTGATTGAATCGATGGATTGATGATGATGATAACATTGTTGAGGATACACAACAATGCAAGGATTGATGATGAGGATTGATAATGATAACATTGTTGAGGATGCACAACAATGCAAGGATAGTGTTAAGCAACACAAGGATTGAGATGTCAATCAGATTGATGATGATAACATTGTTGAGGATGCACAACAATGCAAGGATAGTGTTAAGCAACACAAGGATATCCTGATGATTTCTTGATTGGATTTTGATTGATCATGATTGATGAAGCTTGGTTTAGAACAAAAGATGTTCAAATGATGTGATGTGACGTTGACGTGCAAATTAGATGTGACTGATATTGATTGTTTGGTTTGATGAAAGATGAAGACTGATAAGGAATGTCTTCTCGTCAAAATGTGCCATGGGCTAGTGATTCAGATTTTGGATTGCAGATGCTTGACCAATTTTGATTTCATGTTTGCCAAATGTTCGGATCACCATATAAGGCGAAGGATATAGATCAAGATTTATTCTTGAAGCAAGATGGATATATCTGCCCCCAATGTCTAGCAATGTATGGAATGTCATGGACGGATGCTCAAGTAGGTGTATGCATAGATGGATATGGATTATCTTGCGATAAGATAAGGTGTTCGGATAACGAATGTTCATTTGGATAATGCTTCATGGCTCAGATAATGTTGCATAGGATAGGATTAATGAAAACGGCCCATGTCAAGATGTTTTACCATAAGCAAGCATAAAGCGTGCCCCAAAATTGTATCAAGATCAAGATAACTAAGATGATGGATGTAGATATATGCGAATGGATTGGATAAATGGTTCATGGATGGATGGATTTATTATGGATGAGATGGATTGAATGCTCGATTTATTATGGATGGGATGAGATGCTTTCATCTGAACTGGCGCACGTAGATGCTTGATTCTACACATGACGCCTGTTTGCCAGGTTTTCATCATGGTCTTGCCCAAAGCGCCACTGTAGTGGTTTTCACTAGAGGACGATTTTTTTCTTTACTGTTTTCAATCCTTTTTCTAATTTTTTTTGGATTTTTGATATTTTTTGATTTTTTTGTATTTTTTTGAAAGATTTATGCTGAACTACCTGGTGGTGTTGACGTAGATACCCCTATCATAATGTGCCATCGATATCCTTTTTGAAGAAGTTGCTTTGCTAAGATACGTGTGCTTGAATGCAACTTTTGAGATTCTTGATCTGCTTCATCAATACCGAAGTTGACTCTGTCTTTGTGCATACATCGCGATAGATTGCCTTTAGAATCCTTATGATGAAGGGTTGTTGCCAATACATGGTCAATGTAAGAACTGGATATAATGCATGGAGGTGTGGATGGAGTGCGTTTAGGGATAAGTGATGGATTGGTTGACAGTTTGGAACCTTTGACTCTCCAAACTTGGGTAGATGAGAAATGATGGATGGATACGAAAGTGTGCATGGAATTAGGACCATTTACTTGATACACTTTGTACGTCGCTTGAAAATCCTGCTTTTGATTTTGCGGATATCTTTGATGGATACCTTTCCCTCTTTTAGTTTGCCCCACAGTTTCTTTGACTGATGGAGTTTGATAGGGATGATCTTTCTTTGTATTCTTTGGTATCCATATGTATTTGATTTGTCCATTATGCTTCTCAGCTTCTTTTTCTTTGATAACGTTCTTCGTACTTTGATTCAAATATTTCTTTTGACGTTGGTCCAAATTCATGGATGGGGTGATGGGTGGATGAAGATTCATGGCATGGCTGGTTGTAGTATTGGCAATGGTTTCACCATAAAGATTCTTTGTGCTCCCTATGTTGATGTTTGCTTGAGATGAGGTTGCCCCCAGTATGGTGGTAGTAGCACCTTCATTCCTTGATTCTGCTTGTTTTGAGATATCTTGTTCAATAAACATGCTCTGACAAATGACCACTGTAGATGATGTTATTTTGATTGGATGCTCTGCTGACTCTGAAATATCTTGTTCTACCCGATTTGCTTCCTTGAGTGGATAATGTTCGATATCTTTATTCATGATGTCCTCAATCTGAATTTGGGACGTATTTGATCCTGATGTTGACAACTCCATTTGATTGTAGGAGTTAAGAATCTGCTCTTTTTGTGTAACACAATCTTGTTCTAGCTGAAGATCATCTACGTGTCCATCTGTAAAAAGCATCTCATGGGTAGATGGAGGAGTATGTGCTACATGGATATGATCATCTTGCATGGATAAGAGAGTGTTCATTAGATTATTGTAGTATCTTGAAGATACAAATTCTTGATCTTGGATGATTTTAGAGTTGCTTTTGACATGCTTTGGATCAAGTTCTTGACATGGATCAGTTTCAAAGGATGGACTACTTATAAATGGTTCTTGGATGTCATCATTGTACATGGTAAGTGGTTCGATATCCTCAAGTGTCAAGTTCAGGGTTCTTTCAGTATCTGTAACCATGCGGTCAAAGGGGATCAACATGTTTTGAAAAGGACCATTGCTAGACTTTGGTGAAAGATTTTGATCATGCTTTGGAATAAATTCTTGAGATATGTCCTCTAGCTCATAAGGTAATGTAGAGACATTTTCAACATCATCATAGGTGAACTGCTTGTGCATTATGTCAATTGGATCAAATAATCCTAACACTCCTTGAAAGAGATCACTAAAAAGTGGCTCTTGATGTATGGTGAGTTGATCATTGGATTGTGTAGATACATCCTCAATGTGCTCCTCGATGGAGAGGTTTTGATCATTGTTTTCGATAATTGCGGTGGAAAGATTGTGAATGTCTTCGACTATAGAGTCAAGTGATGTTGATATTTCTTGAATTGGCTCATTGTCGAGTTTTGTTGGTGGATTTTGATCATGATTCAAAAGTGACCCTTGACATATGTCGATTTGATCATTGGATGAAGTAAACGTGTGCTCAGTGATGGATTGATCTTGATCCTTGCTTTCAATAGTTGTCATCTTTTGTGTTTGTGCTCGTGTTGGTTGGGTAGCTTGAGAGGCTTGGGCACTTGAGAGGATTGTTGCACTTGTTGAGCTTGTGCGGTTTGTTGTTGTTGTTGCAACAAAGCTTGGGCTTGTGCCACTTGTTGTGCTTGTTGTTGTTGCAACGATGTTTGAGCTTGACTTTGCTGTGAAGCTTGAGAAGCATGCGTGGCTATAGGCGCTTGCTGAATTGTTTGATATTGTTGGAGCAATTGTTGGTATGCTTTGAATGCAGCGTTGTAATGGCTTACTTGGCTTGGTCGCAATGGTGGTGGTGGTGGGATCGGAATTGTGTTGGGAGTTTGAGATGCGCTTAGAGTGATGGTGGTGGTGGGAGGTTGCGATGTAAGGGGTGTGATAGTGGTGGTTGGAGTGATCGAAGTGATAGAGATGGTTGGATTGACCGAGGTGATAGATCCTTGGGAGACCAAATTTTGATTTGGGATCAATGTTGTTTGATTAGATACCATCCATTGGTGTGATGTCGAAGGTATATTCGAAGGATTTGACGTGATGGTTTGATTGATGTTAGGTGGATTGATTTGGGTGGATTGATTGGTGTTAGGTAAAGGGGGAAGCCCTAAACCAAGGAATGATGTAGGTAATGGTGGTGGAGATTTCCCTTGGCGCAATGCCTCAACTATTTTGGAAAGTTCCGCAATTTTATCTCGCCAAATTTGTTCTTGATTTTGATCTTGACTCACTTGAAATAGTTGATTTGGCTTTTGTTTAAGCAGATTTGGGATGCCTACTTGCAGTTTTTGAATGGGATTATGGGAGAATTGACTTTGGATAATGTTCTGATTTGGGATGATGTTCAGATTTGGCATGATAGGATGAACAATGTTGGTATTGGGAATCATTTTTCCAAAGGTTTCTGAGTTAGGATTCATGTTTCGAAAAGTTGCACTTGGTACATCCACATTTGGCAAGTAGGGATTTGATGGGATGATGTTTCTCGTTTGAAGACTCATGTATTGATTGTTTGGAGGATAGACTTGTAAGTTTGGACTTTGATTTAAATCTATCATGGGGAGATGTGTTCCAAAATTCAGATTGGGCATACTCACATTCGTTGTGCTATTGATATTCGTAGGAGATAGTGATCCTATGTATGGATGTGAGTTTCCATAATCCCATGGTTTTGTGAGGCTTGGATAGTTTGGTTGGTTTGGACCGCTCATGATGTATGAATCTAGTTTATATTCCATGTTCTTCTTGTGTTTTGACCTTGTCGCAAAAGTGACCTCTAAGGTTCTTAGGATCAATGATGAGATGAAGGATGAAAGGTGAATGATGTGAGTGTTGAACGTTTAGGGACTTTGGATCAATGCTAGACTTAGGGATTTTGATTTTGATTGTTTGATGGTTTGGATAATGAACTTGTAAACCCTAAGATGTTGGATGTGATCTTAGGATGAACTTGTTCAAAGGATGGTTGATTTAATTAAATGTATGAGAAAGGATGCATTCCCACACACCTAATTAAACAATTGACTTTGATTTGGTTTTGAGGATGATTTACCCAAGTCTAGAATGATGTTTTAAAAGATCTAAAGTTGTTTGGATGGATGAATTTTGATAAATGTTTGGATGGATGAAGTGTTTGATTTTGATCCTAAATGAACCTAAGAAGGACTTTTTATTTTTATTTTTACAAGGCCAAGTTTTTGAAGAACATGCTTTTCCCTTCAAACCAAAAGATCAATGTTTTCTCAAAAGACCATAAGACAAAAGATACACAAGCACATGTGTGGGGTTCAATTGATTTCATCTTGATTAGTAAATTGATTTTACCACAAACACTTTCTTGATTAGATTTTCAAACTAAATGTCCAATGTCCTAACTTCTTCAAACCCCACAAGATATGTTATGTGGAAATTTAATGAACTTAAGGCAAGGGTTTTCCTATTGTTTACTTAAGAAGACAAATTGAGGTATAATCCAATGCTTAGGAACCTCTAAGGATGTGAATCCCCAGGGAAAGCAGTAACATATGGATTGAGTCAATGATATTTTTCTTCAAAAGGGTTTGAAATTTGGATGATGTTAAGTGTTTGTTTCTATGATGTTTTGATCCAAGCAATGCATTTGCTTGAAAACCCAAGAATAAGTCTGATCCTATGGATGCTTGATAGACAATGTTTGTTGAATCCCCACTTGGACAAGTCCCATTTCATATCTTTTAGCGAATGGTTAGATGCTTGACCCCCGCGGCTCCCTCCATGGCACTCACTTATCACCGGGGCAATGACGCTTCCATGAAACTCCCATGGCATGTTTTCCATTTCTACTAGAAGACCGTAAAAGTGTGGGGTGGCTTCAGAACGACCGTTCTTGCACCAACAAATAGTTTAAGGATTTTGGAAAATTCTAGCACATGGGTTTTAGTAAGGACTTTCCGTTCGTAGGAGTTGACCCAACGTGGCAAGAGTCCCCTTTCGGATCCATCTTGTCAGAGTCAACCGCGTGATATTGGCGTTTAACCAATACCCACATTTATATCCCGGCTGGAAATACTCTTGGCTTTAGAGTGTTACCGGTTGAGTCGTTCCCTTGGGTGAGTACTTTTTCCCCAAGGCAGGCCCTCTAGGATAAACAAAAGCGAATGAAGAACAATATTCGTAACTTGATCAATCTTTGTAGGCAACAAGGAGAGAGAATATACGCAACAAAGCCCCCACTCACACTCGCACAATAGTTTGTTCAATTTTAAGCCCAAATCGAAGTGTGGAGGTGAATGCTTTATCTCAACCCAAAGTCATGGAAAAGACCTTTTGATTCTCAAGATCGCTATAAAGCGCGAGAGAAGCGCATACGTCCTTTTCCAATGGCTTTAGTCTAAGTAAGCCTTCACAAACAAACAAATCTACACTTGTTCTTTTTAAACCCTCAAAGCAATGATGATTTTGTTTTAAAGCACCAAATGAAGTGTGAGAAATTGCCTTGTTCAATTGTTAATCCAATAAACCAAATCTAGTAAGTTGTGATCCTAAAGTTCATTTTAGCCTTTGCAAGAAATGAAAAAGGTTCTTTTTAAGCCCAATTGAAAACTAGTGTCCTAAGAAGGAGAAGGATGACAAATTCTTTGAAGAAGTGTTAAACAAACACTTAAGTGTTAAAAAACACTTTGATTAGATAAAATATCATCTCCATGCTCCATCTTTCTTTTGATTTTGATTTCCAACCTACAAAAGTGATCAAAATATTAGATGAGATCAAAAGAAACAAAAGGATATAGGGGTTAGATGAATCATTTACCAAAATACCCTAAAACTTAGCCAAGTTATCATGTGTTCTTACTTTAAATGAAAATTTGAAAATTTTAACTAATTTATAGTTAAGAAACACTTACACCATTGGATAGCTTACGAAATTCTACCCTATTTCAAAAAAAAAGCATCAAAAAAGACCTTCGTATGACCAAGATATGGTCATTTTAAAACTGACTCATAGGCGCTAAAACAGTGATCATAGGCGCTGTAGAAATGATCATGGGCACTGTAGGAATGATTATAGGCGCTGCAGGAATGCTTAAGGGCGCTGCAGGAATGCTCAAGGGCGCTGCAGGAAGGATTAAGAGCGCTGCAAAAAGGATTAAGAGCGCTAAAACAGTGATTAAGGGCGCTGTAATAATGATTAAGGGCGCTAAAACAGTTATCACAGGCGCTAAAACGTGGATTTATGAATAGAACTATAAAAAACGGCAAAAATTTTAAAAACTTGTTAGAATCTGTCGATCAGCCCTCCTTCTAGCGCCAATATGTGAACCATTTGAATCTAGACCTTGCACAAACACAATAAACATGCAAACAATTAGATCAAACACAAGGTTAGAAACAAATGATTCCTCAAGAAATCCATTTGACATTTGCAAAATATGAGAAATGAAAATGAAGAACACAAATGAAACAATTAAATCCTATCTAATGCAAGCAAACTCTTGATCTCTTGAGGGAGTTGGTGCCAATTTGATGTGGAAATTGGCCCTTTCCCAACTCCTTTTGCAAGCTTGATGATGAACGAATGAAGAAGAATGAGAAGAGAGTGATCCACTTGATGAAGACTTTGAATGTATGCTCCAAGCTAAAATCTGCAAAAAACCTAGCTATGATTCAATGAGATGGATGAGAATTGCTAAGTATTTTAGCATGGTAACTTTGCTTGAGATGTGGATGATGAAATAAGAATATAAGCTCTTTATTTATAGATTGATAAGTTGAAGAGATGTCCAAATTTGATCAATGTGGGACAAAGATTCAACCAATGATATAATGCCACTTGTCAACATGTGAGAGGATGAAGGTTGAGCAAGTTTTGATCCATGTGCAAGTTTGAAATTTGAATTTGATGAGATGACATGTTTAGGGGGGATGAAAAATGAGTTAAATGCCAAGTGGGAGACATGTAAGAGACAATGTAAGAGCTTTAAATGCTTTGTTGGATGGACAAGTCCTTTTGGGGGGAGATTTCAAATTTGAGGAATATTCCCACTTAGATGCCTTTTTTGAATGTAAATAGAGAATTAATAAATCAAATAAATGATTTAATTGTGCAAGTTGCAAAATCTAGAGGATTTGAATGATTAGGATTAAATTAATCAGGATTTGATTAATTTAAGGGGATATTTACCGATTTGACAATTTGATTTAGATTTTGGATTAATTTTAAATAAAAAGAGAGGAATATGATAAAGGCTAATTAAATAAAGATTTTTGATTTATTTAATTAAAAGGATGTGTTAGATTAAATTAAATAAGGTTTATTTAATTTATGAATGACTTTAGAGATTTAATCAAATAAATTGATTATTTAATTAAATAGGATAATTAGATTAGATGGATTGATTTAATTAACAAGGGAAAGTGACTTAATTAGACAAAATAATTTATTTAATTAAGAGACGAATATTGATGAATTTAATCAGATAAGGGAATTTGATTAAACAGTTAGACTGAGGGATGATTTAGGAAGAAACGATGTTAGTGGATCAGGATCGAGTGTGCGATCAATCTGTATATTTTCGATGTCTACAATACCCCTAGGACATCAACATCACTCCAACACTGCAATTGTGCCCCTTTAGTGTGGTAGCTGCCCTACTTTTCTAGAAAATTAATTGCATGATATCCAAATTTAATGGAAAGCATTGATAGTCATTTGTAGTTTGTTTTTGCATTTAGATCTAACAATTTCCAAGTGTAAACATTTCATCTTTTAGTTTCCTTTCCCACAAGCATTTCTAATTTTATGATATATTCTCCAACTCCTAGCTCTTGTTTTCAATGATATAGATTAAAATAAGCGTTGTTTGTTTCAAGTCTTAAAGTTACTTTTTTATTTATATTCTTATTCAACACTCAAGGATAAATGTGCAGTATTTGTATTACTTACATTTTTTATAATAACATCTACAATATTTCTTTTTCTATGTTTCACTTTTATATATTACTTTTATTTTTAGCTCTTTGACTTCTTTATATATCATGTTTTAACTTTTCACATTTGTTTACATTTCATTGTTCACTTCTACACATGCTGAAGTGGTAATTTTTTTATCATTGTTAATGTTCCATATTTCTATTTTGGATGTTTTCTTCTTCCTCGTTTACATGTGTCTTCATGATCTATGTTCATTGTACTACACGTATAATATCTATTATATGCATGACCAATATATTTTTATCTTTATTACAACATATGCTTGCTTATTATATTCCTATCATGTCTACCTACTTATGGTTCCATGTTGACCACTTTATACTTATGATCTTACCAAATCCCTATACTTGTATTCTTATGCTACTGTGCCTTATGATATATATCACAACTTATATTATGACCAATCATTTGATACCTTTGTTACATGAACTTATTTTATGTAATACATTGATACTTATATGATATTTATCACGCCTTTATGGCCATCTTTATTGGCATTCTTCAATCCCAAGGCATGTTAGAATATATTCAAATTCTAAAATCTTTTCCTCTTATACTAGTTGTTATGAACTAACTTACCACAAATTAGTATGTGACAGTATTTTAAGATATTTAAATGTACAACTAATTCATAATGAGAAAAAGAGAAAATAATTAGAGCACACTTCAATTTCTATAGGAGCAAAAGAATTGCATCTACATATAGGCCATATGTATGTTGGTGAATAATATTTTTGATATTGTTGTTAATCCAATTTGTTTAAGGGGTTGGACCTATGAGAACTCGTTTAGAGGTATCAAGTTAAACTCCTAAATGATATTCCTAAACACCACCTTGACACATTCAATTTTTTGAAAGGAAAATACAAACCAAATTTCAAGTGCTCATTATGTTAGACTAATCTTATGCATCACAAATAAAATCTACACAATAGATTTAACTCTACAACACTTGGGATCAAACTCATGGTGCTCTAGAGTGAATCACATCGATTTCTAAATTGGAATAGAACCTAAGCTAATTACCATACAATGTGAATTTGTTTTCTAACAATGGTAAAAAAGATTATCTACAATTTTAGTACCATTCTTCCATCATTGATTTTAAACTAAGTACCTCTATCCATTGCATTTAATTTCTATATATATTTATTACAATTATATATTCCAAATTTGTTTATCTAAGATAATTGTTTTCTTAATTCATTTCATTAATTTATGTCAAGTTTTTAACTCTTCTACAAGAGTCTATAGTTTTTTAAAATTATAAAAGAAATAGATTTTTTTTAAATGAAAAAACTTGCAAATATTCATCAAACTTTTTCATAGGGAATTGGAAAAAAATGGCTTGAAATATAAAAGTATTTGATCATGTTGATGTCATTCTTTGAGTTAATCTTCATAATGGAGTGTCAAACCCATTAGCTCAACTCACTACAATGATATTGGAATCATTACTACTACTAAAAGATGGAGTAATCTCATAATTGATAGATTTTAGTGCCCCTTGCCACACACCCAAAACATTTTAACCAACTAAGTACTTTTTTAAAACACCAATGATTAAGGCATGACAACACATGTCACATCACACACCAATGTGCACAAACGACAACATCACCATTGCTCTAAGCAATACTTAACAAGCGAAATACTTACAATTTGTGTGATGAATCAACCGTAATGATCCTACAAGAGAGAGGAACTACACTACGAAGATGATCATATTTTAATCCACAATAATGTTCTTTCATGAACACAACACTAGGGTGAGGGAATCATCTATCTCAAATCCACACCATAATACACTCAACAACACACAATACCAATGAAAACTTGCACAAGCAATGGAACAACTAAGAGTTATCACATCTCAACTAGATGATATGACTATTGATTTCCTAAACAAAAAGTAGGATGAGAGTGACAACCACCTCCAATTTACTCAAAAATAACTCATACAACATCCCAACACAAAGGACCAACCTTCATAAGAGGTTGAACAACTAGAAGGTACAAGCTCTCCACCAATGAGAACAATAAGAAGTCATTTTCATCCAAAGACATGCTCCCCAATGCATGGGATAATAGCTTCCAATCAAGAATACCTATCAACTAAGTGTTGACATGGGAAGATGCACAAGACCATGGGGAACAAATTTCATATACAAAGTTTCCCCCCAAAAAGCTTGGAAATATCCATTGTCCAACAAAATAGAAGATGCAATGCATCAAAGGACCACAACATCAAAACAAGACATTAACACCTAGAAAAGACACTAACACAACTACTCAAGTGTCCCAAAAATACACTAGTCCTACAAATATGTTGGAGTCTAGAAACTATGTTGTTGTCCTATTTTTGTGGTGTAATCTCGTTCCTATATTATAGTCTTGCCTAAAGATAGAAAAATGATTGTCTACAGGTTTCATACCCAAGGACAATGCTCAAGACTCAAGAAAACAAGAATACAACACACAGATAGAGACCTTGAAACAATCGCAATGGTCAAGAGATCAAGCTGGCTAACTCACTTGATCTTCTTTTCAACGAAACCATTTTCTCTTTATACCTTTTTTTTTCTATTTCTTTTTCTCTTTGTTTCATATCTTTTTTTCTTTTCTTTTCACAAAATATATTTTATAAATAACTTAAAATGGTTTGAGCTCACTTGATCTTCTTTTCAACTAAACCTTTTTCTCTTTATACCTTTTTCTTTTCTATTTCTTTTTCTCTTTGTTTCATATCTTTTTTATTTTCTTATTTTTTCTTTTCACAAAATATATTTTATAAATAACTTAAAATTTCCAAGCCATTTTCACTTTTCCAAAGGCAATTAGAATTAATCCTTTTCAAGACAATTTAAATATTCCAATTCTACTTTCTCAATCAATAGAATATTTTTCAAATCACAATTAAACCAATTGCAATAAATTAAATATACTTTCTAATACATTTAACTTAGCACTTTTTATTTTTGTTATTTCCCTTTATTTTTAATTCTCAATGCATCAGATATCATTAATACACAAAGATTTAATCTTTGAAATACAATTACAAGCAAACAAAAAATACCAACCACAACTAAAATCATTAAGAGTTATGCATATTCCTAAATAGTCACCAATTTTAATAGAAAATCATAAGGAAAAATATGGCTCATTTCACACTTACACTGAATGTGATAAAGGTTACCAAATATACTAACCCAAAGTGACATCTCTATATAACCACCATTGAAGAAATAACCTAAACTTGCATATTTAGATGAAGAATTAACCTTGTACTTGTATACACAATTTACACATCAAGCATATATATATATATAAAATACAACACAATATAAATTATATAATCTTTTTATCAACACAATGTCACTTTATATCATCCATATTTCTAATAATCATATAGATAACAATGGAATAAAACACTATGATAAACTCATAGAAAGCATAACATATGCATCTCGACACATACAACATGATTTGGCATCTATGCATAAAGTTCTCACACCTTTAATGCAAACTACATGCAATAAACTGCATCAAATCATCACAAAAAAACTTGGCACTCAACCATACACAAATCTCAATACAAGCAATACCCAACAACCAACATATAGAAGAACACCATCTCTAACCTATTGTTGAGCTAGACATGCAATAGATCTCAACCTGATATCATAACATCACATCTTTTGCAAATCATCAACAACTAACATGTCTCAATGCAAGCAATATCCAACAACCAACGTATAGAAAAACACCATCTCTAACTAGACAGTTTCTAAACACACAACATATAAACACACAATACATCTCAACATGATATCTTTTACAAATCATCAACAACTAACAGAACATAATCAACTGCTCTCTTTTGTAAAGGGTTCCAAGCCCCTTCAAAACCTGTCGTTTACCTTTAATCAAAACAGAACATAATCAACAATCATAACCATATTTATAAAAGAATATGATGATATCAGTGTTCATAAAAGAATATGATGATATCGAAACACTGATAGCCACTCAAAACAACAAATACCAACATGAACAATATGGCCTATACATGAGCTTAGATAACAAACATTAAGTCATTACACATCATATACAGGATAGTTCTTCATTTCGTTGCCTACAGCCCAAAAATGTTCAATTCAGAAATGCAATTGCAAGCTACCATGCAGAATTGAATAAATACAATATAGCGAAATTGATAAGGGCAGTTCAACAAATTGCCAAAGTTTTAAAGGTTAATATAAAGTTACAAGGTAAAAATAAAACCTTTTTATATTGACTTTAAGTTTAATAAGATACAGTTACAACAAATAACAGAATAGAACAGTTACAGATAGATGACACGGCCTGATCACCCAAAGAACAGAAAAACAAAAAACCAACTTTAGGATTGAGGTTAAAGACGATAAACCGTAAAAAGAATTGACCAAGAAATCATCAAATCACCAAGGCAATATCATTTCTACTTTCGATTAAAGACAAAAGATATACTTCAGATTTATTTTCGATTAAAGACTGAACATATACTTCATATAACATATAAACGATGTCATCCTCAGCAGTTTATATTGTTTCAAAATCCAAGTCTATAATCTTATGAAGTCTTAAGAGGTATATACGGCTGTACATGTCATCCCTATTCAGAAAGCTGTTTCTTATATTTCAGTTAACATCGGAACAAGCTGGGCAATAAACAGAGATGCACCCTTCACAACGGTGAGGTAGCGGGTTCCCTGAACAAACTCACATATTGTGAGATAGACAGAGACTTTCCTTCCACCTTCACTTGCCAATGGCAGCAGCCTCGTGAATCCAGTAACAACCCCAGTCTCTGCAGGCTCAAATACACTCCTCCCTTCATCCGCAGAAGAACCCTTGAACACATACTCAACACGGTCACCTGCGGCTGTGTTCCCCTTCTCTGCAACCCTGAACAGAGCATCTGCAATTCAACCCAAAGTTGTCTTCAGTAAAACCCTAACAAAAAATAAACAAAATTATATGCCTGCAATCGCTCAGTAGCTGTTTGTCCGTCCTAAATTGGCTTCAGTAACCCTAAAAACATGGCTAATTTCTTACCAACGAGCCCCTCGTCTTCCTCTGCCAAGCCGCAGAGGTGGTTCAGGAACGAAGAATACATCTCCGAATTTTCAGGTCTCCCCACGGTGTACGATTTACACTGACGAACATTCCACTCGTGCTTATGCAGGTTAACACCAGGTGACTTGCTTGCGATGACGCTCTTAATGAAATCTCTTCCCGTGAGCTTTTCAAGCAGCAATGCCAGAGTCTGTAACACCAAAACCCCAGATAATGCACAGATATGGAAACCCCAAATTACACAATTTAAAATCTAAAGAAAACATGGGATTAGACAGCGGGAACCTTTCTGGTGAGGGAGTTAAGCCTTTCCGAATGCACGACAGCCTTGGGAAGCTTCAAAACCAGATTACACTGACCATTGGGGAGGCAGTTGGAGCTCAATTTCTGAAGGTCTACAGTAATGGAGGGTACCATACGAACAACGTCCTTTCCCGCTTCTTCTTTCTTCCTTTCATCCCTTGCCATTCTTCGAAAAATTGGAGACGCAGGGTCGTCAACATCTTCTTCCGATTCCTCCTGTTCCTATTTTTATAGATCAGAAAGATGATATTTATGTCATAAACCTAAGGTGACAATTCAAGCGCGCTAAAAGGTATCACTAACCTGAGCAGAGGATGCAGGGATTATCTTAATATCTCTGGAGAAGCCCGTGGTGAGATTTTTTTGTTTCATTGCGAGCAGATCGATCGTATAATTCGTTCCCAATGGATAGCTAGAATTTATGAGCGTAAGTGTAACGCTTGTAGTGCCAATGCTCTTGGCTCTCTCGATTTTTGCAGCAATCTCAGGGGGATACCTCACCCACCGTCCATTGTCTTTCCACCACACGCCCTTCTCTGTTGGATCCATTATTTTGGACATCTCTTCCCTTAAAACTCTCCGAGCAGATACAATGGCAGCTCGTTACAGAAACCTTATAAATGGATTTGAGGTTTGGCGAAAAACATTCTCCTACAATTTTTGCTTTATGAATGCGAATGCGAGTGATGTGATGGATTTCGCGATTGCATTAATAACTCGTAATGCTTTATTATGAGGACATCATACGACAAAGTTGGAAAAATAATTAATTAGAAGGAATATTGCCTCGTATGAAACTTGAGCAGTACGACGCATGGTGTGAGAGCATCTGGCTTGCTTATCTCCCAATCTTCCCCTCCGTAAATGACTGTAAGTGGCAGTTTATTCGGGTGTTTTACCCCCAACTAAGTCACATCCTCCTTTTGACAGATTGATATATCTCGTCTTTGCATATGCTTTAACGGATGCCTTTAATTATATAAATATTTTTGGAACAATTGGATTATACCTTTGTCTTTAATAAGTTTTATTTTCATTTTTATTAATTAAGAAAGGTAACGTGTTTATTTATTTTTAAATTTTAATAAAGCAGTAGATATCAATTTTGTTTCATTTTTGAAAAAAGAGATTGTAATATTCGAACAATAAATAAACAATTCAGTGCTTTAAAAAGTAAAGGGTCTAAAAAGTAAAGGGTGTCCACTAATGGGGACACCCAGTATGGTTAGAGGAAGACAACAAACAAAATATGAAAAATAAAATCAATGAATGGGTAAAAGAATGTAACTTAGCTTGCGTAATAATTATTAGGCTTATATTACGTACATAATCTTATTATATGCATGGTATGAAATGATTGTCAAGGTTAGCGAGATACACATGCATAACCTAAAATGGTCAAAAAATAGTTAATTATGTCATATGCTCCCCATAATTAATCTAGAAGATTGTGGAGATAGAAATTGGTAAACTATCCATTGAGCTGTGACTTATCCATTGAACTTTGACTTGCCAAAAATTAGACAACCTTATAAACAAACCCAAGTGAACCGAAGGCCTAGATAAGAGAAGAGAAACATACATATGATGCAAGAAAAATAGAAAGAAATTCAAAAGAACCCTAAAAGTCAAGTTACATGGGGTAGAAAAAAAACAAAAAAAGATCACACATGAGTCACATTGGTTGCAAAAAAATAGTGAATGCAATCCATGAGTTGTTAGGACTTGAGTGATATTCACTTGCAAAGAGTCATTATAGGAATAGTGTGTCCACAAAATGCAATGTACTAAGTTTTAAGTGTTGTGATACAACATACATGTTAGTTTACATGTGGTGATGTGGTGGCAGTAAGTTGTGGTAGATCTTACATATTTTACATGTCATGGTGGTGTGACGAAAATTGCAAGTTACTTGGAGAAGAACTCACAATCGCATATGTAAAATAGTGTTTGCTAGAAGCATGAATAATTCAATGCAAAAACACTTGTGATAGAGTTGGAGTTTATGCAACACAATTTAAGAGTAGGATAATGTTCTAGAAGATAACACAAGGTACTACAAGTAGTTAGAAGTAATTTGTTATGTTTATATGTGCTACTACAATCATGAGGTTGGTAGTGGTTGCTATACAAAAGTTTATTTTTAAGTGTGTAACTATTGATTCATAGTATGTAGTTATGACTATGTACACAAGGTGATTATTCACGTAGAGAAATCATGTTTGGTGATTGTGTGGTATGTTGATATCATAATATGGTCATAATATAATTGCACAACTCTTGGTTTTCCATGTGTTGGTTGAATAATTAGGCAATTGGAGTTTCCATGTCCATGTTTATATATATCATCTCATGTGAAGGCACAAAAGTTGGATGGTTGCACAAACTAAATAAGTTAGTATTGGATTGAACACTAGTGGTGTTAAACATTAGAGTGATTGCAAAAGAGGTGCATTATAGATTGAGACTTTGTAAAAGATCTTATTGTATTAAAACCCTGATTTTGAGTAATATAATTAGGAATATCTTTTGGTGATGGATTTTCTCCTTAAGGTTTCTCATGTGTAAATTTTGTATTCTTGTGTAATCCTGTATATGCATACTTTTTCATTCCTTATTAGGCCTAGTTGTTGAGACTCATCTATATTTCCTTGTAAGTTACACTTTTTCTTATGGTTTTCTCCCTTTGGAGATTTTTATGAGAGATATTTATGTGCATAGATGCCTCATCTGGCCTAGTTATCAAGATCCATTTTTATTTCCTTATAAGTTATGTACACTTAAGCAGGGGTGTTGATGTAATACTTGATTCACCTTGGATATATTCTATCCTAAGTTTGATATTGCATGATCTATTTATTAATTTTACTTAACATAATAAAAATATTTTATTATTCTCTCCTATGTCTAGCTAAAATGACATATGTTCACCTTGAATTGAGGAACTCAACTGCCATCACTAGCTCAAATCAATCCAAGTGATCGATGGTTGTTATATGCCACCTTTTATTTGGGAGTGATTTAAATTTATCTCATACCTCTTGTGTCACATGTCATCTCCTTGATTCATACATCTAAGAGGCCTATATATATGTATCCTCCTTTATCTTATGTATTCATTCATGTTATTGTGAGACATCTTAATGCTATTTTAATTTTTAAGCATTTGCATTTCTCTTAGGAAACTAACTCTATTATGTAATTTTAATTTTACAATCATTTTTATTTATTGTTTCATAGTTTCTATTTTTTTGCATTATATTTTGGGTTTTTCTCTATTATGTAGATTTTAAAAGTGCACATGTAGGGTTCTCACATACCCCAAGTACTTTCTTGTCTCACAATTTTCTATACATGTAAAGGTCTCTTTATACATTTGATTTGTATTAGTATTGACAATATAACATTTTATTTTTCTTCTCTATCATAGAAGGTTTTCTTTAGTGTTGATTTTCTTTTTGCTCCTATGAAATTATTTTGTCAACTTCAACACTTATAACATCTTTATATAGTCATCCTTTAGAGGATTATAGTTTAGTTAAACCTCTCTACAATCTTCAACACTTATAACATCTTTATATAGTCATCCTTTAGAGGATTATAGTTTAGTTAAACCTCTCTACAATCTAGGTGCATAAGCTTGGGGTGGTGTTTCATGATCTATGTGATTATGGTTGGATTATACCCTCCCATTTATTATATTTCTATCCAACTAACCATCCTATCCTATCCTATTTTCACCATTGCTAGCATTCTATTATTTTTCTTCACACCATCTACAACTTTTATATCATTTTTCACTTATTGACGACTCAATTATTATCTCATTTATCCTCTTTATAATTTTCCCTTAGAAACATTACCTATAGTTCCTCTTTTTCCTCATATATATATGCCACTCTATTTCCGTTCAACATCAATATACCTTTCTCTTATTGTTCATCATTGAATTTTCCCCTTTTTTGTTCATCATCACCATTCCCTTGCTCATATGTTCATCATCATTACCCTCTCATTATGGTTATCTCATTTTTATCTCTAGGATTTGGGACATTACTTTAGTTACATGTTCCAAGTTCTACTAATGCAATAAGGTCACTATATTTCCATATATCCTCCTCTTTATGCTCGGTACGCTGAACTTGAAACTCACGCCTCTCGCACATATTCCAGCCAGGAGCCGCAGAGGCCATCACCTACGTATTTCATTCTTTCTTATAGTATCCACAATGCCATATAACTTAGCAGGTGAACACATATCATACGCGGGTAAAAGCACAAACTTATTAATCACGCTTTACTCGAATTATTACAGCAGCGAATTCAGATTACGGCAACCACGCCAAAATTAATTGTTATGTTTTAAATCTCAAAATGATATAAACTAATGAAATGTATAAATATTGATAAAGTTTATTCGTATAATTTTTTAGATTTTTAAAAAATTGTTTTGATTAATTTTTTTTTATCAATTTAAGAGCAGATTTTGGAACGCTGAAAATTTCAGGAAAAAGTGACATTCACTTGATGTCAAAAAACAAATAGAAAAAAACTTCATTTTCCTTTTTTTTTTCCAAATAGGTAACTTCAATATCTAGTGGATGATTTTTTTTTTTTTGAAATTTTGATATATATTTTTCTTATAATAATATTTTAAAGTCAAACTAGTCAAAATTTGATAGTTTTCATTTGACGTCAACTATGATGAACATCCAAAATACTAAGAGGAGGGGGTGAATCAGTATTCTATAAAACCATTCACATAAAATCCATTTAAACATTATAAAAAATCTAACTGAATTAATAAGAGAAAACATGGAATCAAGATAATGGATCAACACACATTTACACTAGCATTTTTATGTGGAAAGCCCAAAGTGGTAAAAACCACAGTGAGGATTAGCTCACAATATAATATATCCGAATATAGAATATTAAAATGACTCACTATCAGGACTCACTATCCTTAAAGAGCTCATAGCTTGAGTACAAAATGATATGGCTCGCTGCCAAGATACATTACATCAAAGGGCCACAACATCAAAACAAGACATTAACACCTAGAAAAGACACTAACACAACTACTCAAGTGCCCAAAAAATGCACTAGAGTCCTACTAACATGTCAGAGTCTAGAAACAACTACTTAAGTGTCCCAAAAATACACTAGAGTCCTACTAATATGTCGAAGTCTAGAAACTATGTTGTGGTCTTATTTCTGTGTTGTAATCTTGTCCCTATGTTGTAGTCTTGACTAAAGATAGAACACATGATTGTTTATAGGTTTCATACCCAAGTACAATACTCGAGACTTACAAAAACAAGAGTACAACACACACACCAAGAGAGTTTGAAACAATTATAATGGTCAAGAGATCAAGAAGGGGGAGAGAACCCAATAGTTGAGCACCCTAACTTCACGCTTCTCAAAATCTTACGTGGAAATTTCAAATCACTCCCAATTTTTTACAACTTACTTGGCAAGTCCCCTGCTTATGACTAAGGTTTCAAGGCCACATCATCAAATATGATGCCACATCGACATGCTTTTTGTCAAGGTGTTCAAAAAGGGCCCCCAAAAAAGTGAGACTGATAGTTGTGCACTAAATCATATTTTATTTCTGTATTGATGTGGCATCACATGATTTGTTGTTTTTTAGATCTAAGGAATTCGTTTCATTCAATTATGGGCAATCATCATCACCACTAACAACTTTAAAGTCACAACTATTGGTCAAATATTGTTAAAAATATTGGGCAATAAACCAACAAATGCTATGACAACCATTGCAAGATGCTCGGGTAGTGGGTCACTACACATCATATCTTTTGCAAATCATCAACAACTAACATGTCTCAATGCAAACAATATCCAACAACCAACATATAAAAGAATACCATCTCTAACCATTCAGTTGATCTAAACATACATGAAAACACACATTACATCTCAACATGATATCACAACATCATATTTTTATTTTTATTTTACAAATCATCAACGACTGACATGATACAAAACAGAAAAACATAATCAACAATCATACCATATTTATAAAAGAAAATGACGTGTTCAAACTCTGATAAGCACTCAAAACAACAAATAGCAAAATTACATATACACTCCATGATACATGGTTCGATAACAAATAATTCAAAGCAACGAACATTAAGCCATTACATTATAGAACAAGATAGTTCATTTCGTTGCTTATACATCCCAGAAATGTTCAAATTCAGAAATGCAATTGAAAGTTACCATGCAGAATTGAACAAAATACAATATACCGAAATTGATAAGGGCAGTCCACAAATTGCCAAAGTTTTAAACGTTACTATAAAGTTACAAGTTAAAAATAAAACCTTTTTATATTGACTCAAAGTTTAACAAGATACAGTCCCAACAAATAACAGAATAGAACAGTTACAGATAGATGACACGGCCTGATCACCCAGAGAACAGAAAAACAAAAAAACTGAACTTGAGGATTGAGGTTAAAGACGATAAACCATAAAAAAAATTGGCCAAGACACCACCAAATCACCAAGGCAATAGCATTTATACTTTCGATTAAAGGCGAAACATGTACTTCATATCCACTTTCCATTAGAGACAAAATATATACTTCATATAACATGTAAACGAGGTCATCCTCAGCAGTTTATATTGTTTCAAAATTCAAGATTCTATATCTTACGAAGTCATAGAGCTATGAACGGCTGTACATGTCACCCCCAGTCTGCAAACTGAGATGACATCGGAACAAGCTGGGCAATAAACAGAGACGCTTCGCCCTTCACTACGGTGAGGTAGCGGGTTCCTTGAACAAACTCACACATTGTGAGATAAACGGAGACTTCCCTTCCACCTTCACTAGGCAATGGCAGCAGCCTCGTGAATCCAGTAACAACCCCACTCTCT
>VDFB02281492.1:478652625-478664629 GCA_007258455.2 Sequoia sempervirens
AATGGAATAAAACACTATGATAAACTCATAGAAAGCATAACATATGCATCTCGACACATACAACATGATTTGGCATCTATGCATAAAGTTCTCACACCTTTAATGCAAACTACATGTAATAAACTGCATCAAATCATCACAAAAAAATTTGGCACTCAACCATACACAAATCTCAATACAAGCAATACCCAACAACCAACATATAGAAGAACACCATCTCTAACCTATTGTTGAGCTAGACATGCAAAATAGAAACATGCAATAGATCTCAACCTGATATCATAACATCACATCTTTTGCAAATCATCAACAACTAACATGTCTCAATGCAAGCAATATTCAACAACCAACGTATAGAAAAACACCATCTCTAACTAGACAGTTTCTAAACACACAACATATAAACACACAATACATCTCAACATGATATCTTTTACAAATCATCAACAACTAACAGAACATAATCAACTGCTCTCTTTTGTAAAGGGTTCCAAGCCCCTTCAAAACCTGTCGTTTACCTTTAATCAAAACAGAACATAATCAACAATCATAACCATATTTATAAAAGAATATGATGATATCAGTGTTCATAAAAGAATATGATGATATCGAAACACTGATAGCCACTCAAAACAACAAATACCAACATGAACAATATGGCCTATACATGAGCTTAGATAACAAACATTAAGTCATTACACATCATATACAGGATAGTTCTTCATTTCGTTGCCTACAGCCCAAAAATGTTCAATTCAGAAATGCAATTGCAAGCTACCATGCAGAATTGAATAAATACAATATAGCGAAATTGATAAGGGCAGTTCAACAAATTGCCAAAGTTTTAAAGGTTAATATAAAGTTACAAGGTAAAAATAAAACCTTTTTATATTGACTTTAAGTTTAATAAGATACAGTTACAACAAATAACAGAATAGAACAGTTACAGATAGATGACACGGCCTGATCACCCAAAGAACAGAAAAACAAAAAACCAACTTTAGGATTGAGGTTAAAGACGATAAACCGTAAAAAGAATTGACCAAGAAATCATCAAATCACCAAGGCAATATCATTTCTACTTTCGATTAAAGACAAAAGATATACTTCAGATTTATTTTCGATTAAAGACTGAACATATACTTCATATAACATATAAACGATGTCATCCTCAGCAGTTTATATTGTTTCAAAATCCAAGTCTATAATCTTATGAAGTCTTAAGAGGTATATACGGCTGTACATGTCATCCCTATTCAGAAAGCTGTTTCTTATATTTCAGTTAACATCGGAACAAGCTGGGCAATAAACAGAGATGCACCCTTCACAACGGTGAGGTAGCGGGTTCCCTGAACAAACTCACATATTGTGAGATAGACAGAGACTTTCCTTCCACCTTCACTTGCCAATGGCAGCAGCCTCGTGAATCCAGTAACAACCCCAGTCTCTGCAGGCTCAAATACACTCCTCCCTTCATCCGCAGAAGAACCCTTGAACACATACTCAACACGGTCACCTGCGGCTGTGTTCCCCTTCTCTGCAACCCTGAACAGAGCATCTGCAATTCAACCCAAAGTTGTCTTCAGTAAAACCCTAACAAAAAATAAACAAAATTATATGCCTGCAATCGCTCAGTAGCTGTTTGTCCGTCCTAAATTGGCTTCAGTAACCCTAAAAACATGGCTAATTTCTTACCAACGAGCCCCTCGTCTTCCTCTGCCAAGCCGCAGAGGTGGTTCAGGAACGAAGAATACATCTCCGAATTTTCAGGTCTCCCCACGGTGTACGATTTACACTGACGAACATTCCACTCGTGCTTATGCAGGTTAACACCAGGTGACTTGCTTGCGATGACGCTCTTAATGAAATCTCTTCCCGTGAGCTTTTCAAGCAGCAATGCCAGAGTCTGTAACACCAAAACCCCAGATAATGCACAGATATGGAAACCCCAAATTACACAATTTAAAATCTAAAGAAAACATGGGATTAGACAGCGGGAACCTTTCTGGTGAGGGAGTTAAGCCTTTCCGAATGCACGACAGCCTTGGGAAGCTTCAAAACCAGATTACACTGACCATTGGGGAGGCAGTTGGAGCTCAATTTCTGAAGGTCTACAGTAATGGAGGGTACCATACGAACAACGTCCTTTCCCGCTTCTTCTTTCTTCCTTTCATCCCTTGCCATTCTTCGAAAAATTGGAGACGCAGGGTCGTCAACATCTTCTTCCGATTCCTCCTGTTCCTATTTTTATAGATCAGAAAGATGATATTTATGTCATAAACCTAAGGTGACAATTCAAGCGCGCTAAAAGGTATCACTAACCTGAGCAGAGGATGCAGGGATTATCTTAATATCTCTGGAGAAGCCCGTGGTGAGATTTTTTTGTTTCATTGCGAGCAGATCGATCGTATAATTCGTTCCCAATGGATAGCTAGAATTTATGAGCGTAAGTGTAACGCTTGTAGTGCCAATGCTCTTGGCTCTCTCGATTTTTGCAGCAATCTCAGGGGGATACCTCACCCACCGTCCATTGTCTTTCCACCACACGCCCTTCTCTGTTGGATCCATTATTTTGGACATCTCTTCCCTTAAAACTCTCCGAGCAGATACAATGGCAGCTCGTTACAGAAACCTTATAAATGGATTTGAGGTTTGGCGAAAAACATTCTCCTACAATTTTTGCTTTATGAATGCGAATGCGAGTGATGTGATGGATTTCGCGATTGCATTAATAACTCGTAATGCTTTATTATGAGGACATCATACGACAAAGTTGGAAAAATAATTAATTAGAAGGAATATTGCCTCGTATGAAACTTGAGCAGTACGACGCATGGTGTGAGAGCATCTGGCTTGCTTATCTCCCAATCTTCCCCTCCGTAAATGACTGTAAGTGGCAGTTTATTCGGGTGTTTTACCCCCAACTAAGTCACATCCTCCTTTTGACAGATTGATATATCTCGTCTTTGCATATGCTTTAACGGATGCCTTTAATTATATAAATATTTTTGGAACAATTGGATTATACCTTTGTCTTTAATAAGTTTTATTTTCATTTTTATTAATTAAGAAAGGTAACGTGTTTATTTATTTTTAAATTTTAATAAAGCAGTAGATATCAATTTTGTTTCATTTTTGAAAAAAGAGATTGTAATATTCGAACAATAAATAAACAATTCAGTGCTTTAAAAAGTAAAGGGTCTAAAAAGTAAAGGGTGTCCACTAATGGGGACACCCAGTATGGTTAGAGGAAGACAACAAACAAAATATGAAAAATAAAATCAATGAATGGGTAAAAGAATGTAACTTAGCTTGCGTAATAATTATTAGGCTTATATTACGTACATAATCTTATTATATGCATGGTATGAAATGATTGTCAAGGTTAGCGAGATACACATGCATAACCTAAAATGGTCAAAAAATAGTTAATTATGTCATATGCTCCCCATAATTAATCTAGAAGATTGTGGAGATAGAAATTGGTAAACTATCCATTGAGCTGTGACTTATCCATTGAACTTTGACTTGCCAAAAATTAGACAACCTTATAAACAAACCCAAGTGAACCGAAGGCCTAGATAAGAGAAGAGAAACATACATATGATGCAAGAAAAATAGAAAGAAATTCAAAAGAACCCTAAAAGTCAAGTTACATGGGGTAGAAAAAAAACAAAAAAAGATCACACATGAGTCACATTGGTTGCAAAAAAATAGTGAATGCAATCCATGAGTTGTTAGGACTTGAGTGATATTCACTTGCAAAGAGTCATTATAGGAATAGTGTGTCCACAAAATGCAATGTACTAAGTTTTAAGTGTTGTGATACAACATACATGTTAGTTTACATGTGGTGATGTGGTGGCAGTAAGTTGTGGTAGATCTTACATATTTTACATGTCATGGTGGTGTGACGAAAATTGCAAGTTACTTGGAGAAGAACTCACAATCGCATATGTAAAATAGTGTTTGCTAGAAGCATGAATAATTCAATGCAAAAACACTTGTGATAGAGTTGGAGTTTATGCAACACAATTTAAGAGTAGGATAATGTTCTAGAAGATAACACAAGGTACTACAAGTAGTTAGAAGTAATTTGTTATGTTTATATGTGCTACTACAATCATGAGGTTGGTAGTGGTTGCTATACAAAAGTTTATTTTTAAGTGTGTAACTATTGATTCATAGTATGTAGTTATGACTATGTACACAAGGTGATTATTCACGTAGAGAAATCATGTTTGGTGATTGTGTGGTATGTTGATATCATAATATGGTCATAATATAATTGCACAACTCTTGGTTTTCCATGTGTTGGTTGAATAATTAGGCAATTGGAGTTTCCATGTCCATGTTTATATATATCATCTCATGTGAAGGCACAAAAGTTGGATGGTTGCACAAACTAAATAAGTTAGTATTGGATTGAACACTAGTGGTGTTAAACATTAGAGTGATTGCAAAAGAGGTGCATTATAGATTGAGACTTTGTAAAAGATCTTATTGTATTAAAACCCTGATTTTGAGTAATATAATTAGGAATATCTTTTGGTGATGGATTTTCTCCTTAAGGTTTCTCATGTGTAAATTTTGTATTCTTGTGTAATCCTGTATATGCATACTTTTTCATTCCTTATTAGGCCTAGTTGTTGAGACTCATCTATATTTCCTTGTAAGTTACACTTTTTCTTATGGTTTTCTCCCTTTGGAGATTTTTATGAGAGATATTTATGTGCATAGATGCCTCATCTGGCCTAGTTATCAAGATCCATTTTTATTTCCTTATAAGTTATGTACACTTAAGCAGGGGTGTTGATGTAATACTTGATTCACCTTGGATATATTCTATCCTAAGTTTGATATTGCATGATCTATTTATTAATTTTACTTAACATAATAAAAATATTTTATTATTCTCTCCTATGTCTAGCTAAAATGACATATGTTCACCTTGAATTGAGGAACTCAACTGCCATCACTAGCTCAAATCAATCCAAGTGATCGATGGTTGTTATATGCCACCTTTTATTTGGGAGTGATTTAAATTTATCTCATACCTCTTGTGTCACATGTCATCTCCTTGATTCATACATCTAAGAGGCCTATATATATGTATCCTCCTTTATCTTATGTATTCATTCATGTTATTGTGAGACATCTTAATGCTATTTTAATTTTTAAGCATTTGCATTTCTCTTAGGAAACTAACTCTATTATGTAATTTTAATTTTACAATCATTTTTATTTATTGTTTCATAGTTTCTATTTTTTTGCATTATATTTTGGGTTTTTCTCTATTATGTAGATTTTAAAAGTGCACATGTAGGGTTCTCACATACCCCAAGTACTTTCTTGTCTCACAATTTTCTATACATGTAAAGGTCTCTTTATACATTTGATTTGTATTAGTATTGACAATATAACATTTTATTTTTCTTCTCTATCATAGAAGGTTTTCTTTAGTGTTGATTTTCTTTTTGCTCCTATGAAATTATTTTGTCAACTTCAACACTTATAACATCTTTATATAGTCATCCTTTAGAGGATTATAGTTTAGTTAAACCTCTCTACAATCTTCAACACTTATAACATCTTTATATAGTCATCCTTTAGAGGATTATAGTTTAGTTAAACCTCTCTACAATCTAGGTGCATAAGCTTGGGGTGGTGTTTCATGATCTATGTGATTATGGTTGGATTATACCCTCCCATTTATTATATTTCTATCCAACTAACCATCCTATCCTATCCTATTTTCACCATTGCTAGCATTCTATTATTTTTCTTCACACCATCTACAACTTTTATATCATTTTTCACTTATTGACGACTCAATTATTATCTCATTTATCCTCTTTATAATTTTCCCTTAGAAACATTACCTATAGTTCCTCTTTTTCCTCATATATATATGCCACTCTATTTCCGTTCAACATCAATATACCTTTCTCTTATTGTTCATCATTGAATTTTCCCCTTTTTTGTTCATCATCACCATTCCCTTGCTCATATGTTCATCATCATTACCCTCTCATTATGGTTATCTCATTTTTATCTCTAGGATTTGGGACATTACTTTAGTTACATGTTCCAAGTTCTACTAATGCAATAAGGTCACTATATTTCCATATATCCTCCTCTTCATCACTCAATTACCCTTTACGAAACTTGAAACTCATATATAGCACATATTGAGCCACCAAGGGGCCATCACCTACATGTTTCATTCTTTCTTATATTATCCTATAATCTTGTATAACTTAGCAAATTGCATTTTTTCCCCTTATCATCTACCTTGGGTAAAAACACAAACTTGTGTCACACTTTATAAAGGAATCGGCCAACAACAAAAAAAATTCTGAATTGCAACCACATAAAAGTGGTATTTATGTTTTAAATCTCAAAATGATATAAACTAATGAAATGTATAAATATTGATAAAGTTTATTCGTATAATTTTTTAGATTTTTAAAAAATTGTTTTGATTAATTTTTTTTTATCAATTTAAGAGCAGATTTTGGAACGCTGAAAATTTCAGGAAAAAGTGACATTCACTTGATGTCAAAAAACAAATAGAAAAAAACTTCATTTTCCTTTTTTTTTTCCAAATAGGTAACTTCAATATCTAGTGGATGATTTTTTTTTTTTTGAAATTTTGATATATATTTTTCTTATAATAATATTTTAAAGTCAAACTAGTCAAAATTTGATAGTTTTCATTTGACGTCAACTATGATGAACATCCAAAATACTAAGAGGAGGGGGTGAATCAGTATTCTATAAAACCATTCACATAAAATCCATTTAAACATTATAAAAAATCTAACTGAATTAATAAGAGAAAACATGGAATCAAGATAATGGATCAACACACATTTACACTAGCATTTTTATGTGGAAAGCCCAAAGTGGTAAAAACCACAGTGAGGATTAGCTCACAATATAATATATCCGAATATAGAATATTAAAATGACTCACTATCAGGACTCACTATCCTTAAAGAGCTCATAGCTTGAGTACAAAATGATATGGCTCGCTGCCAAGATACATTACATCAAAGGGCCACAACATCAAAACAAGACATTAACACCTAGAAAAGACACTAACACAACTACTCAAGTGCCCAAAAAATGCACTAGAGTCCTACTAACATGTCAGAGTCTAGAAACAACTACTTAAGTGTCCCAAAAATACACTAGAGTCCTACTAATATGTCGAAGTCTAGAAACTATGTTGTGGTCTTATTTCTGTGTTGTAATCTTGTCCCTATGTTGTAGTCTTGACTAAAGATAGAACACATGATTGTTTATAGGTTTCATACCCAAGTACAATACTCGAGACTTACAAAAACAAGAGTACAACACACACACCAAGAGAGTTTGAAACAATTATAATGGTCAAGAGATCAAGAAGGGGGAGAGAACCCAATAGTTGAGCACCCTAACTTCACGCTTCTCAAAATCTTACGTGGAAATTTCAAATCACTCCCAATTTTTTACAACTTACTTGGCAAGTCCCCTGCTTATGACTAAGGTTTCAAGGCCACATCATCAAATATGATGCCACATCGACATGCTTTTTGTCAAGGTGTTCAAAAAGGGCCCCCAAAAAAGTGAGACTGATAGTTGTGCACTAAATCATATTTTATTTCTGTATTGATGTGGCATCACATGATTTGTTGTTTTTTAGATCTAAGGAATTCGTTTCATTCAATTATGGGCAATCATCATCACCACTAACAACTTTAAAGTCACAACTATTGGTCAAATATTGTTAAAAATATTGGGCAATAAACCAACAAATGCTATGACAACCATTGCAAGATGCTCGGGTAGTGGGTCACTACACATCATATCTTTTGCAAATCATCAACAACTAACATGTCTCAATGCAAACAATATCCAACAACCAACATATAAAAGAATACCATCTCTAACCATTCAGTTGATCTAAACATACATGAAAACACACATTACATCTCAACATGATATCACAACATCATATTTTTATTTTTATTTTACAAATCATCAACGACTGACATGATACAAAACAGAAAAACATAATCAACAATCATACCATATTTATAAAAGAAAATGACGTGTTCAAACTCTGATAAGCACTCAAAACAACAAATAGCAAAATTACATATACACTCCATGATACATGGTTCGATAACAAATAATTCAAAGCAACGAACATTAAGCCATTACATTATAGAACAAGATAGTTCATTTCGTTGCTTATACATCCCAGAAATGTTCAAATTCAGAAATGCAATTGAAAGTTACCATGCAGAATTGAACAAAATACAATATACCGAAATTGATAAGGGCAGTCCACAAATTGCCAAAGTTTTAAACGTTACTATAAAGTTACAAGTTAAAAATAAAACCTTTTTATATTGACTCAAAGTTTAACAAGATACAGTCCCAACAAATAACAGAATAGAACAGTTACAGATAGATGACACGGCCTGATCACCCAGAGAACAGAAAAACAAAAAAACTGAACTTGAGGATTGAGGTTAAAGACGATAAACCATAAAAAAAATTGGCCAAGACACCACCAAATCACCAAGGCAATAGCATTTATACTTTCGATTAAAGGCGAAACATGTACTTCATATCCACTTTCCATTAGAGACAAAATATATACTTCATATAACATGTAAACGAGGTCATCCTCAGCAGTTTATATTGTTTCAAAATTCAAGATTCTATATCTTACGAAGTCATAGAGCTATGAACGGCTGTACATGTCACCCCCAGTCTGCAAACTGAGATGACATCGGAACAAGCTGGGCAATAAACAGAGACGCTTCGCCCTTCACTACGGTGAGGTAGCGGGTTCCTTGAACAAACTCACACATTGTGAGATAAACGGAGACTTCCCTTCCACCTTCACTAGGCAATGGCAGCAGCCTCGTGAATCCAGTAACAACCCCGCTCTCTGCAGGCTCAAATACACTCCTCCCTTCATCCACAGAAGAACCCTTGAACACATACTCAACATGGTCACCTGCTTCTGCGTTCCCCTTCTCTGCAACCCTGAACAGAGCATCTGCAATTCAACCAAAAGTTGTCTTCAGTAAAACCCTAACAAAATTAAATAAAATCTACGCAATGCAATCGCTCAATGCGGTTTATCCGTCCTAAATTGGCTTTGGAAAACCTTAAAAAATGGCTAGTTTCTTACCTACGAGCCCCTCGTCTACCTCTGCCAAGCCGCAGAGGTGGTTAAGGAACGAAGAATACATATCAGGGTTTTCTGCTCTCCCCACGGTGTACGAATTACACTGACGAACCCTCCACCCATGATTAAGCTGGTCGAAACCCTGTGACTGTGACTTGCTCGCAAGACGCTCTTAATGAAATCTCTTGCCGCGAGCTTTTCAAGCAGTAATGCCAGAGTCTGTAAGACCAAAACCCTAGATAATGAACAGATATGGAAACCCCAAATTACACAATTTAAAAACTAAATAAAACATGAGATTAGATAGCGGTAATCTTTCTGGTCAGGGAGTTAAGCCTTTCCGAATAAACAACAGCCTTAGGAAGCTTCAAAACCAGATTACACTGACCATCGGCGATGCAATTGGAGCTCAATTTCTGAAGGTCTACAGTAATGGAGGGCACCAAACGAACAACATACTTCCCCGCTTCTTCTTTCTTGCTTTCATCCCTTGCCATTCTTCGAAAAGTTGGGGACGCAGGGTCGTTAACATCTTCTTCCGATTCCTCCTGTTCCTATTTTTACAGATCAGAAATAAAATATTTATGCCATAAGCCTAAGGTGACAATTCAAGCGCGCTAAAAGGTATGACTCACCTGAGCAGAGGATGCAGGGATTATCTTAATATCTCTAGAGAAGCCCGTGGTGAGGTTTTCTTGTTTCATTGTGAGCAGATCGATCGCATAATTCGTTCCCGATGGATACCGAGAAGATCTGAGCGGGCCCACTGTAATGTTTGTAGCGCCAATGCTCTTGGCTCTCTCGATTTTTGCAGCAATCTAAGGGGGATACAACACCCACTGTCCATCGTCTTTCCACAACACATCCTTCTCTGTTGGATCCATGATTTTGCACATCTTTTCCCTTAGAATTCTCCAAGCAGATACAATAGCAGCTCGTTACAGAAACCTTATAAATCGATGTGGGGTTCGGTGAAAAACATTCTCCTACAAGTTTTGCTTTATGAATGCGACTGATGTGATGGATTTCGCACCTGCATTAATAACTCGTAATGCTTTATCATGAGGACATCATACGGCAGAGTTGGAAAAATAATTAATTAGAAGGAATATACAATCAAAAATTGCCTCGTATGAAACGGGAGCAGTACGATGCATGGTGTGAGAGCATCTGGCTTGCTTAGCTCCCAATCTTTCCCTCCGTAAATGACTGTAAATTTACAGTCTATTCGGGTGTTTTACCCCCCAACTAAGGGCAGTGTCTATGGAGGAGATAATTTGCACCGGGCATGGATGTATGGGAATGGATGCGGCTGTCTCGTTTCTTTCGCCCACCGTGCAACCTCCGTACTTCCTCATTTCTTTCGCCCACCGCAACCTCTGTCCCTCATAAATTCTGCACAGTCTGCCATCCGTAAACTATTGGTAAGTGCGCCCATTTTTATTATCTTTACTCTCTTGTTTCCTTGTTACCTGCCTTATGTTTTTTTTTATCCTCTTTAAATTTCATTTTTAACATTATTGTTTTAATATTAAATTTGATTCATTAATAATTGAAGATTTAGTTAATGTTAATTTTTTTTATAATAGTTGTATTATTTAAATAATTATTTTTTTAATAATGTTTAAATTTTATTTTGTATATAAAAAATAAAGAAAAATTAATATAGAATGTACATAAATTTTAACCTTTTAAATTATTTTATTTTATTTAAAGAATATTTTTATTTATTTAAATTTTTTTGTTATTTAATTTTAAAGAACTATTATTTATTTATTTTATTTTATTTACTTGTTTTAGTTTTAATTCTTATGTAAATGTTAAAACTAAGATAAAATATAAATTATTTTTTAATATTTTATATAATGTAAATTAAATCTTTAAAATGTTATTATTATTGTATTTATTATATATTATAGTTTAGATTAAAATTATTAAATAGAAATATAAAATTACTATAATTAATAAATAAATTATATTAAATATTAATTAATTTATATAGTATATTAATAGTTAGTATACTTATTATTTAATAACTAATATATATATAATAATTAGTTATACTAGTTATTATATATATTATTTTATTTAAAGAATATTTTTATTTATTTAATCCTAACCCTAATAATAATCTATCCCTAACCCTAACCCTAATAATAACCTTAATTGAACCCTACATCTTACTATAATTCAACCCTAAACTTAACACTAACTGAAATTTAACCCTAACCCTAATCGTATTTGTACCCTGGCCCTAATTTAACCCTAACCTTATTAAAACCCTAACCCTAACAATAATGTTAATTTAATCCTATAGCTAATCCTAATTGAACCCTCACTATAACTAAATCTTAATCTTAATCCTAACCCGAATGCTAATTTAATGCTAATAGAATCATAGTCCTAATTAAGTTCCCATTATATAATTTTTATAACATAAAAAATAAACTCCAAACAGAACCCTGTCCTTTATCAATTTTATTATATGTAACCCTAATCAAAACCTAACACTAATTGAACCTTAATTAAAACCTAACCCTAATCCTAAGTGAACCCTAGTCCTAACCCGAAATGAAACCTTTAACCTTAACCAACATTTGTGTTAGGGTTAGAATCAACATTTGTAAGTATATTTAATTATAAATATATTTATTTATCATTAAATTCACAGTAATATTTAAATTAAGTATATCGAATTTAAAAACTATATTTTAATAAGTATAATAACTAGTATAACTAATTATTGTATATATATTAGTTATTAAATAATAAGTATACTAACTATTAATATACTATATATATTAATTAATA